>CAWUFW010006299.1:600000-1175683 GCA_963921515.1 Calotriton arnoldi
TCCCAGTCAGGGTTCCGCAGCAACCACAGCACCGAGACTGCCCTCAGCGCCGCCACCGACGACATCAGGAAGCTGCTGGACAATGGTGAGACCGCGGCCCTCATCCTCCTGGACCTCTCCGGTGCCTTCGACACCGTCTGCCACCACACACTACGCGCACGCCTCCATGCCGTAGGGATCCGAGACAAGGCTCTGGAATGGACCACCTCCTTCCTCTCCGGCAGAACCCAGAGCGTCCGCCTCCCCCCATTCCGATACGAAGCCTCCGAGATCATCTGCGGCGTACCCCAGGGATCTTCCCTCAGCCCGACACTGTTCAACATCTACATGGCCCCGCTCGCACATGTCGCCTGACAGCACGACCTCAACATAATCTCCTACGCCGACGACACTCAACTGATCCTCTCCCTCACCAAGGACCCCATCTTTTAGCCAAATCCAACCTCCACGAAGGAATGAAGGCCGTCGCCGACTGGATGAAGATCAGCCGACTGAAGCTGAACTCGGACAAGACGGAGGTCCTCATCCTCGGCTCCAACCCCTCAGCCTGGGACGACTCCTGGTGGCCGACGGCACTGGGGTCACCCCCGACACCCACCGACCACGCACGCAACCTGGGAATCATCCTCAACTCAACGCTCTCCATGACCAAGCAAGTCAACGCTGTCTCCTCCTCCTGCTTCAACACCCTCCGCATGCTCCGCAAGATCTACAGGTGGATCCCGACAGATAGAAGAAGAACAGTCACCCAGTCCCTCGTTAGCAGCAGACTCGACTACGGAAACGCCCTCTACGCGGGAGCCCCGACCAAGCTCATCAAACGACTGCAACGCATCCAAAACGCCTTTGCACGACTGATCCTCGACGTACCACGCCACAGCCACATCACCCCCCACCTGAGAAACCTGCACTGGCTCCCCGTCAACAAGAGGATATCCTTCAAGCTCCTCATCCACGCACACAAGGCACTCCACAAGACCGGCCCAGCCTACCTCAACAGACGACTCTCCTTCTACATCCCCAACCACCAGCTCCGCTCCGCCGGCCTCACACTCGCCACCGTCCCTCGCATCTGAAGAACAACCACCGGCGGGAGATCCTTCTCCCACCTCGCCGCCAAGACCTGGAACACCCTCCCACTGAGCCTACGACAGACCCAAGACCTGCTGACCTTCAGGAGGCTACTCAAGACCTGGCTGTTTGACCAGTAGCGTCCCCTCCCCCTCTCGCAGCGCCTTGAGACCCTCGCGGGTATGTAGTGTGCTCTACAAATGTCTGATTGATTGATTGACCCTAGGCACACTATGTGTGCCCAGGGCCTGTAAATCAAATGCTGCTAGTGGGCTGCAGCACTGATTGTGCCACCCACAGAAGCAGCCTGTAAAATGTAACTTTGGCCTGCCATTGCAGAGCCTGTGTGCAGTCTAGTACTGCCATGCTGACTTGTGCCAGTCCCTAAACCTTCCCTTCTTAGGTCGAGCATTCGAGACCTATTGTAATTTCTTATGTTGGGTTAAGTTAAAGCCATCCCCCAGCTTTTGATTTGTTTGTTTGAGTATCCTTCAAAAATCCTTGCTTGCCAATGGTCGGTCCTGCCGCTTTGTCCCTCCTTTCTCTCTTCCGAGCCTCCCATGCAGCAGGGACTAAGTACTGTCTCATCACACTACAGTTCTTTGTCTGTTCTCTGGGGGACTACTTTTTGTCTTGGTTCCCTGCTCTGTTTCTGTTTGCCTGTGTGTAGTTTCGGCACCATAGCTGATTACATTTAAATATAGTTTTCCTCCCTCCCACCTCCTCCTAATTACACAGTAGTAGTGGGGGTACGTCTTTCGCCATGCCTCCTTCTTCGTTGGTTATATTTTTTAGGCTTTTAGTAATTTCCGATGTCGACCGTCATTTGGGCTTTTTTAGTAGGATGTTAGTTGGTTTTGGGCTTTGTTTAAAGGAGGATTGGGCTTGTTTTAGACTGTGAGCACTATTTTCCTTAATGAGGTTCTCCTACTGCCCGTTGGAGGGCTTGGCATCGTTTTCTTTTTCTTTTTTTAAATCTGAAGATGTGTGAGGTCATACAAATATAGTTTTTCAAAGCTGTTCTCCACTTTGGTTAATACATAATGCAGCCATAATGTCAGAATACAACACAACCAACGTGTATCTGATCGGCACAATGTGCCTGCAAGATTACAAATCTGTATGTTCGTGACTCGCTTCTTTGTTGCAAACGCTATCTCTAGTGCAGTTAATATTCACTGAGATCGTGCCACCTCTGCCTTGAGGATCCCTTTCCCAATCCAAAATGGCGACTGAAAGTTAGTGGCAAGAAGTTGTTTACACCAGGGCACCACTGCACGTTCCAGGAGAGGGGAAGGTGTGGGAGGGGCAGGCGCGAGACGGCACGTGCCGTGCCAGTATAGGGTGCGTGTGCCATGCCTGGAGAGGGTGCGCGTGCCGTACCTGGAGAGGAGCAGTGCGCGCAAGACAGGGGACATGCACTTCTCCATCACAGAGACCGAGAGTCTGAGGGTGCGCGTGCCTGGAGAGGGTGCGGATGCCGTGCCTGGAGAGGAGCAGGGCGCATAAGACAGGGAACATGCACTTCTCCATCCTGGAGACCGAGAGTCCGAGGGTGCGCGTGCCTGGAGAGGGTGCGGATGCCGTGCCTGGAGAGGAGCAGGGCGCGGAAGACAGGGGACATGCACTTCTCCATCCCGGAGACCGAGAGTCTGAGACCCATAGCGGAGAGGGCGGCGCCACCTACGCGGTGAGTGATTGGGTGCCCAATGCCTCTCACCCCTCTTCTTACTCTGTTCCCGTCCTCACTGTACCCTACATGCCCTTCTCACCCGACCCATCTCTGGCTGACCCGCTGTCTGTCCCTCTCAACCCACGGATGTTGTCACCCTCTCCTCTCTCCTCCTCTGCAAAGTTGGCAGTCCTCCTTTTTATTATGCTGTATCTCTCCTGCCCGTCATCCCTCTTCTTACTCCGTCCACCATCCTGCCTGTACATTAGCATCCTCTTGTCTGTACCCCTCCCCTCTGCAGGGCCAGTCTCCCTCTATGCCCCGCTTTCTGTACTCTTACCCTCCACATGCCTCCAACCCCCTGTACTCCCCCCCCCCAACAGCTCTCCTTTATCCGCTGGCATTTATTTGCAAGGCTCCTCAGCTGCCCTTGTTGCACCTCTTCTAATGCCTGTGCCACCCCTTCCCTTTAAGTACTGAAGCCCCATATCTCTACACCCCTGCTGCTGGTGCCACCTGTGCTCTTAATTCCGCCCTAGTCTTTGCACCATCTCCCGACTGCACTGTTGCAAGTATAGCACTCTCCTACCTGTCTGTAGGATCTTCCTACCCGCCACCTTGCACCAACCTGCTTTGTCCCTTACGCTCCATCTGGCTTCTCCCACTTTTCTCACTTCCTGACACTCTGATCTGCACCTTCCCCTTCGCTTTTGTTCCTATATCACTGACCCTCCAGCCTGTCCGATCACCACAGACCGCATTGCTTCGTGTCCTCCTATCTGTCTAACACCTCTGCGGTCCTACTCCTTGTACCTTCCTCACTCTTGTCTATACAGCCCTCCTTTGCCAAATCACTCTGCTTCTGTGTCCCTCTGCATCTATCCTCTCTCTGTACTGTTCACCTTCCTACCTATGCCACCACCTCCCCCCACTTCACTCCCTGTACATGGCCAGCTCCTGTAACACCCTTCTGCTGGTCTATACCACTTCTCTTGCCCATTTCACTCTGCTCAAACTGCCACCTTCACTCCTCTACCACCACTCTCCTTCCAGTCTGTGCCATTTATGTTCTCTCCTTAACACCCTCCTCGCAGTACCACCACCCCATAGTGCTTGTGCCAGCCTTCATTCCCACTATATGCCCCTGTCTCTTCCTTGTGCCTCCCTTTATTCCCAGTATATGCCTGTCTCTTCCTTGTGCTACCCTTCATTCCCACTATATGCCAGTCTCTTGTGCCACCCTTCATTCCAGTATATGACCCTGTCTCTTACTTGTACCACCCTTCCTTCCCACTATATGCCTCTGTCTCTTCCTTGTGCCTCCCTTTATTCCCACTATATGCCCGCCTCTTCCTTGTGCTACCCTTCATTCCCACTATATGCCCATCTCTTGTGCCACCCTTCATTCCCACTATGTGCCCCTAGCTCTTACTTTTGCCACCCTTCACTCCCACAATATGCCCCCATCTCTTACTTGTGCCTCCCTTCATTCCCACTATATGCCCCTGTCTCTTCCTTGTGCCACCCTTCATTCCCACTGTATGCCCGTCTCTTCCTTGTGCCACCCTTCATTCCAGTATATGCCCCTGTTTCTTACTTGTGCCACCCTTCATTCCAGTATATGCCCCTGTCTCTTACTTGTGCCACCCTTCCTTCCCACTACATGCCTCTGTCTCTTACTTGTGCCTCCATTAATTCCCACTGTATGCCCATCTCTTCCTTGTGCCACCCTTCATTCCAGTATATGCCCCTGTCTCTTACTTGTGCCTCCTTTCATTCCAACTGTATGCCCGTCTCTTCCTTGTGCCACCCTTCATTCCATTATATGCCCCTGTCTCTTACTTGTGCCACCCTTCCTTCCCACTATATGTCCGACTCTTACTTGTGCCACCCTTCCTGGACATATGACCTTCCTTTACCCTGCCCGAACCATCCTGCAACCTGTCATTCCACCCAGCCAGCCGCCGTTCCCTCTGTGACCTTGCACCTATACCTTGCACCAACTTTCAATACTCTCGACTGGCACATTCGCTATACCACCGCCACCCTCTGCCATCCTCCCGTTTCCAGATGTTCACATTGTTTACATTTGTGTGCATCCTTACGTTGTCACACCTGCGCCCAGCTGCCAGTTCGCCCTCTGCAGAGACCCATCTTTGAACTAGCTCTGTTAAAATGCAGCACTAATTAAGATTATTAGCCTTAATTTCGAAGGACGGGGTTGTTTGACGTCGCCTGGTTGAAAACCTATCTAGCTATAAAACGAAATCCCAGTTTTTCTTTGGAATAAATGCATATTTCCTGAGTTCGTGGCCACTTTAGATGGAGTTTTGCAGTAGCCCCAGCCACTGAGAAATGTCGTACTTGTGGGTTTAGGGAAGTTGCACAGTGATTCGTTTGGACTACTTGTGTGCTCTCATCCGTTTTATTTTTATTAATTAATGTATGTTTTGCAAAGGTTCCAGGCACTTGCTACTTAAACTGTTATCATGTCTTCAAATCTTGATTAAGGAAAAAACATCACCAATTACTGGGTTTTACAACAGTGAACTTTGTAAGCTCTGTTGGTATTTGCATTAGTCACAGAAAGTTATTTTTGTCTTCTGCACAGTGCTATTTCAAAATCATCCTGGCTTCATTTCTCTGTAATGTGTTTTCAAGGTTACCATCTCTTCTTCTCTGTCTCAAATGTTCAAGGACACTGCGCTTTAAGTCCTTCTTAGAGTTGTTATTTAATAAGTGGGTTACCATGGGAGCAGTCTTGTATTTGCATCTGATTTTAGATTTGTGATGACTGATTGTTTTATTGATTGGGTTTTTCTTCCAAGAAGCCATCTCAGAATTTGTCTAAAGATCATGGCAAACATGCTAGTCCCGCTGCGTAAGCCTCCCATTATATGACAATAGGACAAGAAAAGCACCAGCTGGTATGCTGATGGCAGTTCCTGTTTTTCAGCACATCATTCACTTGGATTTGAAGTGCCTCTCAGACCTTCACCATTGAAATTCCTGTGCTTTTGACAGCAACTAGGTCAAATGCCTCCTAAAGTTATTGGGTTTATGTTGGAAATGGCCCTTTCTGCAGGGTTACCTCCAAACCTTTTCCATTCCTCCTCCCATTTTTGCTGAATTCCTTTTTGTTGGCTTTAGGAATCTGAACACTTTACTACTGCTAACTAGTGCTCAAGTGCATATTTACCCATCTGAATTTTTAGCTACTTATAGGCATTGAGTCCAATGTGATTTAATCAAAAGATCTTTCTATGACAGACTAGCTAATCGTTCAGTGCTCCTTCTCTTATAATCTTTATGTACTGCAGACACTGTGTGTGCAGTTTTAAACTGCCATTTGGACCTGGCAAGTTAACCTACTTGCCAGTGCCAAACCTTCCTTTTTAGGTCGAGCCTAGTAGGCACACGGGCTGTCCCTCGACATGCTGTATTCACTCAGGGGGCTTACAGCTCACCTCCAGCTTCTGAATAGCTTTTATCAGTGCCCTTTAAAAAAAGTTACTCCACAAAACAAAATACCATTCCACATAATTACACTCTATAACACACAATCCCACTCCACATAATTCCACTACACTCAATACCACATAATCACTATCCACATAATTCCAAGGCACACCATCCACATAATTCCACTACAGAAATCCACTCCACACAATTCCACACCACACGATGCTGCAACTAACTAATATAATACAACCCACATAATACCACTACACACCACATACACACACTCCATAACACATAGCAGAAATACATTGCCATTTACAATGCCAAGAGCTCTAACTCAAACAAATGCGAGACCTATTGCATTTCCAATGCTTATTTATATATTAGTCACCCCTAAGGTAGCCCAAGGTACCCCTGTGGGCAGGGTGCATTGTATGTGAAAGGTAGGACATGCCCTAGTGTGTGTGGCATGTCCTGATAGTGCATTACTGCCAATTTCATTTTTCACTATTGCAAGGCTACCTGTTCCCATAGGACAGAATAGGGAGTTTGTTTATAACATCTTATAAAAATAACTACCCCTGGGAACAAGGTAGGAAAATAAAGTTTGATATGCCTGAACTCAGAATGTTACAATGCATCTTTTAGTGAGGGTGATTTTTACATTCTGTGTTTGAAAATACCACTTCTATAAAGTAGGTATTGTCTTGCTTAGCCATCCAGTAGGCCTTTGCTAGGTTTGTGTATTGCATGTCTGGCTCTGAAGTGTGAGGGGCTGGGGAGGAGCAGTGGCTCCAGAGTGCCTGATGAGTCAGCGCTGGGCTGAATAGGCCTGGTCTGCATTTGGAGTCGTGGGAGGAGTAGCACATGCACCTGAATAGGGCTGTGCCTACCTTCCACAATAATGGCTCCGCCCCCCTGTGGTGTGTCCGGAGCCAGGGCTCACACTGACCATGGAGGTTGCTGTGCACTTGCAAAATGCCCCACAGAACTGGTTTTGGCTGGGTACAGACACTCTCTGACTTCAGAGAACAAAGGATTTTTGGGTATACCAGACTTTTAGATCACTGCTGAACTAAGGAACCTGCCAGGAAGAAGGACCGGGAAAGCTGGAGGAGGAGTACTGCCCCTGTGCTGTTGGGGGTTGGCCTGCAGTGGTTGCTTCTGTCTTGGGTAGGGAAAGGACTGGACTGTGGTTTCATCATCCTGCTGTTACAGTTTTCTCCAAGGGCTTGAAGTAGAGCTTGCCTCCTGTTGGAAGTCTCAGGGATAGAAATGACTTCAAAGATCACTTCTGGGAAATCAAGAGGAACCTTTGCCAAGGAGAAGAGCAGGAGAAGCTGAGGAGGAATACTGCCCCTGTGCTGTTTGCTGTCTGGGGTTGGCCTGCAGTGACTGCTTGCTGGCAAGGAAAGGAGAAAAGGACTTTGCTGTTTGCTGTGTCCCCTGCTTGAGGAAGATCTCCAAGGGCTTGAAACTGAGCTTGCTTCCTGTTATGAAGTCTCAGGGACACAAAGACTTCACCACCAGCTCCCCTGAAATTCCTTGCTGGGAGTTCTGACCTGCAAAGAGGTGCCTGCTCTTGTTTTAAACCTCTAGAGACTGTTTTTGTCTGGGAGCTGGAAGAATTCACGCATCGTCCCGAATCGTCGCATCGCATCAAGGCACCAAGTTTGTCGCATCGTTGGGGGACGCAGTAAGTTACCAATGCATCACATCCCCACGCAGTAAGAAACTGACACATCACCTCCTCTCTGGTAAGGAACCGACGCATCACCTCCCCTGCGCAGCAGTAAGGAACCGAAGCATCACCTCCCCCGGTGCAAGGAACCAACACATCACCTTCCCTGAGTGTAAGGAACCGACGCATCACCTTCCCTGTGGCCCGTTTTGTTTGTATGCGTGACGCATCCCAGGTACTTTGTGTGAAAAGTCTTTCAAATGAACTATTTCTACCATCTGAAAGTCATATTTTTATTACTGTATTGTGGATTTTTGTCGTTTGGTCTTGTTTTGGTTTCGATAAAGATTACTTATTTTTCTAAACTGGTGTGGTGTCCATTTGTAGTTTTTCAGCAAAAGGGAGCACCCTCTAAGGATTAGTAAGGGTCAGGGAGAAAAGGGGGAACTACAATAAACACAATAAGTACTAAACCTCCCTCAAGACCTATATTTCTTTACCATATAGAATGAATGTTAATGGGATATACAAACATTGTGTAAAGACATCATAAATACAACACCATTTTCTTTTTTCTCTTTTTTTAACAGAGGGTACAAAAAAAAACAAAGAATGATAATTAATTGAATACATTTAGCAAATAATCATACCAAGCAAATAAGTAAAAAAGCAGAGAGAAAGAAGAAAAAATAGCTAAATATATATATATATATATATATATATATATATATATATCTAGGGAAGTCCCCGGTTCACTCAAAAAATTCCCATATGTGAAAAAATCTTTGCAACAAACTTATAGCTCTAGTTTTGGCCAGTGCTCGTTCCCTCTCATAAATGTCTTTCATAAGAGCCAACCATTGAAATAAAGTAGGAGGGTTAGGCGAGATCCATACTCTCGCGATACAGAGACGGGCAGCTACTAGATAAAAAGCTCCTCATGGCAAGATTATCACATGCCTTAAACCCCAACATGATCTCTTTAGCAGTAAGAAATAGATTAAGTCCCAAACATTCACCAATATATTGCGTGACCCTCTCCCAAAAATCACAAAACATAGGACAAGTGCAGAACATATGAAGGATGTCGGATGCCCTATGACCACACTTAGGACAGCGTGATCTATCTACACCATCTCAAACAGGCCCCTGTAACTGTTGTTGCCATTTACTGATTCTCTAAGGAGTGTAGTATAGCATACAGATAGTTCGAAATTGTTGCAGCTTTAGATTTATAGAGTCAATGGAGTTATTTAATGTGTCCAAGGCCGAAACAATCTCAGAAGTATCCGTGGTGATACCTAGGGGCCGATTCCGATCTCGGTCGGAAGCTCTCCGAATGGGATCCGGCCGGAAAAAGTACAAGCCGAACGCGTTTTTTCCGACCGACTCGTACAGCTGTCCGACCGAGTGAGTACAATGCGAATGTACGCGTGTGTTCTGACCGAACCGTTTCCGGATCCGAACCTCTCCGACCGACTCGTACGGAAACGAATCGCACCACGCAATGGAGACGTTATCCGACCGAGCGAGTACGATGTGCTCGTCGGACAGCCGGATCGAGTCGGAGCGTCCGGCTCGAAAAAGCTCCCTGAGCCGGACTTGGGGGGTCCGTGCCGGACCCCCCCTTCACCCGTGGCCTTACGAGTCGAACACAGGGGGGACCCAAGGGTCCCCCCTAAACATGCATGTACCGTGTGGGTTGCACCGATGCGTACACACTGTAGGGGGCGCACTTGTTCGCGACGTACCCATTCAGTCAAAGGGAGCCCATGTACGCGTCGTACGCCTGGCTCCCATTGACTTCAATGGGAGTCCGACCGAATCGAGTCCGGCAGCATGCGGTCGCATCGTACTCGCTCGGTCGGACTGCAGGAGTCCGGCTGGGTCGGAAATCTCTCCGGATCCGGCTCGGTCGGAGAGTTTTCCGACCCAGATCGGAATCGGCGCCTTAGTGTCCGACTCCATTTAGAAGCTAAATGACAAGTATCCTCACATCTAAAACGACAGAGCTGTAGGTATATTGAGCTTATTCTGGCTTTAAGCAAGAGATTTAAGAAGTATGTCAATAGTTCATGAGAATGTGAAAGTTGCAACAGTTGTCGTTTAATAAAGTAATCTCTAATTTGTAGATATTTAAAAAAAGACTGTTGTGGGAGACCAAAAGAGAGTTGTAAAGATGCAAAGGTAGAAAAGCCGTTGTGATCATATAGCTGGCCTAGTCTTTCAATTCCACACCTTGCCCAACTACAAGCAGTAAGATCATGAAATATGCTCGGGAGAATTGGGTTATTCCATAATTTAAAATAGTCATGTTGTGTCAGATCTTCGAAGGTAAGTGAGCAATAGTCGAGGATTTCGTGCCATATGCGAACCATGTCCCTAATGGTCTTGAAGCGGACCCTTTTATAGTAGTTAGGATCGTTAATCCTATATAAAAAACATTTTGCTATCTGTACCCAATGCAAGAACGAGGCCAAAATATGGTTGTTTATCAGTTAATAAGCTTTGCAAACGCCCAGTAAATGCTGCCCCAAAAAAAAGTTTGAAATCAGGGAGTTGTAATCCTCCGAACTTATAGGGGAGTTTGAGAAAACGTATCGCTCGACGTGCTTGCTTATAACCCCAAATAAAACTACTGATAGCACCGTCTAGTTTTTGAAAAAAGTAATTGGGGACACGTATAGGAATAGCTCGAAACAAATATAAAAACTTAGGTAGGATTGTGATCTTAATTATATTGGACCTGCCAATAATAGTTATTGGAAGTTTATTCCAACTCTTAAGTTTTTGTATAACCGAGTGGAGTAATGGTTCATAGTTAAGTCTCCATATTTGTTCAATAGTAGCAGAAATCCAGACCCCATAGTAAGTTACAACAGTACAGCCTCCAATTATAGGTGTAGGCAACTTTAAGTTATGCAGAATTTGGGTTTTATGAGAATTTAATTTATAACCTGAAAAGTGACCAAAAGTTTTCTCTTCTTCCTGGATTGCACTCAATGCTGTTACTGGGTCAGATGTAAAAACCGCTATATCATCGGCATAAGCAATAGCCTTAAGTTGACACATCCCATTACTAAATGGGATAATATGAGTATTCTGATTTAATGCTTTAATGAATGGCTCTATATATAAAGCAAACAGCAAGAGAGAAAGTGGGCACCCCTGCCGGGTACCACGACGTATCAGAAAAGGAGCAGAGTGCAAATTGGTATATAAAAGTTTAGCCTGTGGATTAATATATAACGCACGGATCCATTACAAAAAATGACCTGTAGACCGTTATTAGTCAATGTCTTCCATAATGTATCCCACACAACGCGATCAAATGCTTTTTCCGCGTCTAACAGGACCATCCCCAGATTGCGAGATGTCCTATTAGCTATGTTGAACGCTGTTATGGCTTTATTAACATGAGTGGTAGTATCTCTACCGATTTATAAACCCATTTTGGTGATCAGATACAAGGTACGGCATATAGGGCGCCAGCCGGTTAGCCAGCACTTTGGGAAAAATTTTAGCATCGGAATTGATGAGGGATATTCGGCGATAAGACCCGCAATCATCCGCAGCTTTCCCTTTTTTAAGAAAAAAAACAATGTTGGTCATGTCCCAGGACTTAGGAGCTTTCAAACATTCCCTAATATGGTGTATGATGTTATGAAGTAACGGGAGAATAGAACTTTTAAAGGTTTTATAAAATTCTGTTGGCAAAGTATCATCCCCAGCAGCCTTGCCGGAAGGCAGCGCAGCTATAGCAGATGTAATTTCTTCATCAGTAATATCTTGTTGAAGACAATCAGCTGTCTCCAAACTCAAAGAGTGGGGATCACCTAATTGTGAGTATTCTTCCAGTGCAATTTCATCCACGTTGCCGGGCAGAGTGTAAAGCTCCGTATGGAATTGGATGAATTGCTCTAGAATTGAATCAGTAGAGGTATGTAATTGGATATCTCTACCCTTAATCGAGTATATCCGCGTTTTAGATTTTTTATCCGCAATCTGGTAAGCTAAAATCCTCCCAACATGATCCCCACATTCATATTGGCAAGAACAATTTTTGTTAAAGGCAGCTGCGCTCTTCTCTTTGAACTTCCGGGTCAGAAGCAACCGCGTATTTATTAAAGAGGAATATATTAGATCGCTATTTAGACCGTTAGACATAAGTTCCTCCGCGTGTGCTAATTCTAATTTTTTTAATGTGTCGCAAGTTGCATTCAGATTATTTTGATAGGTTTTATTTAGATGATAAATGTACTGCTGAGTAGAGCCCCGTATATAAGCTTTCATTGTGTCCCATACAATAAAAGGAGAGGCGGCGTCTATATTAGATCGTAAGAACTCGGTAAGAGCCCCTTGAGTATATGTTATAAATTCTGGGTCAGTCAGCAAGTACCTAGGAAATGAAAAAGGCCAATTACTCTTGTCCTTAACTACCAGCTGATTATGATCAGATGTTATCCATGGGCAGACCTCTATTTGTGCTGTTGCCAAGATACTGTTACGAACGAAAACCAAATCTATTCTTGAGTAATGTCGATGAGGCGCAGAATAGTACGTAAATCCTGGTAAAGTGGGATGTAGTGTCCGCCATAAGTCTGATAACCCATGGAGCCGAGCCAATTCATAAATTGACTCTCGAACCCTTCGCATTCTCGGGGAGGCGGACCGATTAGTTGAGTCGATATAATTTAAAGTACAATTAAAGTCCCCCATAATGATTATTTATCCTTGCCAATCAAGCAGTTCCAGCATTAGTTTATTAAAAAGGGTAGGATCATCCAAGTTTGGACCATACACCGCACAGAGAACCAATTTTTTGTTATAAATTTCAAGCTGTGTAATGGCCCAACTACCACCTGAATAAGAAGCAGTTTTAAGTTTATTGCAAACTAACCGCTTATCCTTAAGGATCGCTACCCCTCTAATTGCTGCCCTCTTTGAAGTACATTCAATCATCTCAAAGCCTAGCTGTTTAAACAGCCCACTATCCTTGTAAGCCAAATGTGCCTCTTCAAGAATTACCCAATGAGGTTTATAGATCTTAAGCTCTTCTCTAACCAGTTGGTGTTTAGTTGACAAATTTAACCCAGCTACATTCCAGCTAATACATCTAATTGTCCCCATTATAAAACATGTAGCAATTCAAACTCATGCATGGCTTTTGCCTTCCCCAGACGTTATCCCTCAAAGAATTTAGAAAAACAAGAATTTCAAACAGAAGCATCAGAAAAAATAAGCCCATTGCATAGAAACATTGAATATTGTAGCTTATCTCATTATTTACTTTTAATTCAATTTGTACCCCCTGCAGTGTAAACCCCTAATACCGGTTTTCTCCAGTATTCCACCAATGAGCCAACTGAAAGTCAGCCCCAGCCCCAAGGTCAGGAGCAGCCCCCCACCCTCCCACCCAGTGTTCTAGAAAAGGAATCACCCCCACTAACCTGCTGTCGATCTGAGACAGCATAGAGGAGCAGGGCCCCCAAGAGCCTCCCTACTATAATTAGTAATGCAATAGTAAAGTAAAATAACTAAAAAAACATTAAAAGAAAGAAAGAAACAACCACTCAAGTGTCAAAAATCAAGGACAAAACACTAAGGGGCCGATTCCGATTCGGGCCAGAAATCTCTCCGACCGAGCCGGACCCGGAGAGATTTCTGACCGAATCGGACCCGTGCAGCCCGACCGAACGAGTACGATGCGTCCGTATGCTATCGTACTCGAGTCGGTCGGACTCCCATTGAAGTCAATGGGAGCCGGTCGTACAACGCGTACGCGGGCTCCCATTGCCTCAATGGGTGCGAGGCAAACAAGGGCGCCCCCTACAGCGTGTACGCGGCAAAGCGACTCGCGCCATACAGGCACAGGTAGGGGGGACCCATGGGTCCCCCCTGTGTGCGACTCGCGCGGCTACGAGTACAGGGGGGTCCGACACGGACCCCAGAAGTACGGCTCCGACTGCTCTTTCAAGCCGGGCGGCGCGTGTCGGTCGGACTGCTCGCGGCGCGCATCATACTTACCCGGCCGGGGAACGTCTCCATTGCGCGGTGCGAGTCGTGTCCGAGCGAGTCGGTCGGTGCAGTTAGACCCGGGAACGTGTCGGTCGGAGCGGTTGGGACGCCCAAACGAGTCGGTCGGCGATTTTGCATCGTACTCGCTCGTCCGGACGCACGTACGAATCGGTCGGGAAATAGGGCTCCGAATCGGATCCGGTTAAGCCGAATCCGATTCGGAGCCCTACCGGCCGGGATCGGAATCGGCCCCCAAGTGTCAAACAGAAGAGACCGCTAGATATTGTCTGTTCATGTTATTCTTTAGAATTCTGCTGCAGTCTAGAAAGCGCCAGCTTTGCCTCCTGATCTGAATAATATATCTGTGAGCGGCCATCCTTTATAACCTTCAGTCGAGCCGGCTCTTGTAAGTAGACCAGGGCGCCAAGCGCCTTCCAAGAATCAATAAGCTGTCGCATCCTCCATCTTTTATCCATCGTAGTTTTGCATAGATCAGATCTTACAATGATAGAAAGTGATTCTACTACCACCGGTGTAGTGGGTCAGGCTTTGATAGCGATAGCCTGACGCAGTATGGAGTTACCTACATAGATAAGGATCGGTCGTGGATGACGCAAGTTAGACTGGTCTGTTTGTTTAAGAAAAATTGGCAACCTGTGGGCTCGTTGAATTTAAGAGTCCCAGCCCCAATCAGCAAGATCAGGAAAGGCCTTCTGAAATAGCTGAACAACGAAGGCTCGTGGATCCGAACCTTCTTTACCTTCCGGGATCCCAAATACTCTCAAGTTATTCCGACGTTGCCGGTTCTCCAAATCTTCGATTTTCCCTTGTAAAGCCATAAGTTGACTGTCGTGGTCGCGGACAAGGTTAGTATAATGTGACATCGCATCCTCATTATCAGAAAATCTTTGCTGTAATACCATCACCTCATTTGTAAGTCTCTAACTGCAGCCACCTTGCCAGTTACTGCAGTTAGAGACTGCTGAATCATAGCATTGTCCGCCCTAAGCTGTATATAATGCTCCTGCGCTTCAGTTCTTTGTGCTGATAATGCCTGCAGAATTGAGCTTAACAAGGGTTCTGATGTTAGCGCCGCCCCTGATACATTTGTAGCTGTATTTACTGCCAGAGCACTACTCACAGTCACAGAGACCTGATTTACAGGTTGTATTGGATCAGCCAGATCAACAGTGAGAGAGCCCCCAGTAGGCCTAATATTTTTTAATGGATGCTCCGTTGTAGTTTGAGAAAAAGAGGTGTTTTGACCGCCGATAAATACAGGGGCCTGCCCAGAGCCAGATAGTCCTGAGACAATGGCTTTAACTTCAAACAACAACTTAAAACAACAATCCCTGGCAGTTGCTGGGACCTGTTTTCACATCATAAAAACGCTTAAAAAATTCTTTGACCAGCTTCCCATTGCTGCCCGACAGACAGTTGCTGTGGCCCTAATCACGTCAAGACTTGACTACTGCAACAGTCTGTATGCAGGCACAAATAAGTCAGTTTTCCACAGGCTTCAGATGGTCCAACATGCAGCTGCACGTCTAGTGTTGAAATGGCCTAGGAAGTCATCTGCATCAGCAGCCCTAGAAACGCTCCACTGGCTGCCAATTCATAAACGAGTCCTTTTCAAGGTCCTGCTAATTACTTTCTGGACAGTTAATGCCACAGGTCCCCTCTATCTCTGAACCAAATTCAGGCATTATGTACCCACTCGGAACCTGAGGTCGTCCAACGCCAATTTGCTAAAGGTTCCAGCGTTTAGACTCATTTCAAAAGGAGGGAAATCACTTGCAGTAATAGGGTCTAAGGCCTGGAACATACTTCCATACAAGCTCCGTCAAATTCAATCCGAGACTCTCTTTAGGAAAGCTCTGAAAACTTGGATCTTCATAACATCTGACGCCGTATGTAGAACTTTAATCTAATACCTACTCTTCACATTCCCTTAATCTTCTGGTATGGGTTCGCCAGCCAGGTTCTTTATGTGCCGCTTAGCGACATGATGCTCCTTGGAGTGGCAGTTGCGCTTTATAAGTGCCGAATTACAATTACAATTACTTCACCCTTCGAAGTCACCCATTTGCGTAAAGAACTATCCTGGTTTTTTGCTTTTGAGTGTGCTGTTGCCGGCGCATTACCTTGTTGTTGATGTATACTGCTAATAGGTTCAGTAGCTTTTCTGAAAGATCTAACCTGTTTAGTAATTTTAAAATTACGTTTTTTCTTTTTTGTGGATGAAAGGTTGACAGTCTCTTCAGGTGAATAACCAGGTGAATCATCAGTGTTCATCATAGGTAAAGACGAAGATAACATATCAGCTTTAATAGCCTGTTGCTCAAATGCTCATTGTGCTGTTTATCACTGTTCAAAATAGGTGACTCTGCCATGGCCAGGGCTGAAGGTTGCAGAGATTCCAAAGACGATGTATCCCCCTGCCCAGTTAATTCAGTTTGAGAATTTGTAAGCCCAGATAATGAGCCACTCACAGGCTGCAACTTAATTCTCCTATTCTCAGTTGGGCCGGTTAAGACGGGATCACCCAAAGCTGGCAGCTGATCAACTGACTGTAATAGCATTGATGTAAGTGTAATGTCAGTTACGTGTGTTTTGTCTGTTACACATAAACCTGTGGAGCCAGTGGAGGCGACAGCGTCATCACTCACCTCTGACAGAAATAAACGGGGCAATCGCGTATCTGCTGGCACAAACGAGGACATCAGAGCCCCGGTGGAAAGCGCCCCCTCGGGATGTAGCATAGCCATATTTCCTGAAGGGGACACAGGCTCTGTATCCAAAGCCAAATCGCAGGTTACCTCAGATAAGCCCTCAAGCCCGCGCTGTACCGCCTCCATAACAATCTCTGCCATGGTGGCTTCAGGAGCGGCAGTGAGGAAATCCGTAGCCTTCACCGAGTGAAGTAACTTCATTACCGGTCTGCCAACTTGAGGCGCATTCTTCTTGCTTGCGCCGCCGGTCGAATCCGTTGTAGAGTTGCCAATAGAAGCCGTAGCGGAATTTCGGCTTGAGCATCCACCTCACGGCACATTGACTTTAGGAGGAGCCATGGGCTGCAGGACAGAAGGCAAGCAGGCAGGTAGACTGGGCCAATAGAGCACAGAACACCGCTGGCCGGTCCGACAGTGGATACAGCTCCGGGTGTTCCCGAAAAGAAATAGATATTAGGCGTCTCGTCGGAACATCAGAGGTAGGTAATATCGAAATGCTTTAAAGTTTTTAACTGTGCATTTCTAGAATAAGTAGAGAGTGGTATGTTCTCTCTGTTACAGTTATCATTCAGCAGTAGCAGGAAAAGTAGCGTTCAACTTTCAGCATACAGGAGCATTCAGGAGCGCTCCTAGAACCCTGCTCCTCGCGGCGGAGTCAATCCGCCATCTTCCTCCTCCCCGACATCTTTTCAGAGACAACACCTTTTTCTTATTCAAAATTTATATTTATTCAATTAAAAAGAATTTAATCTAAAAAGACATATATATATACATAAAAATCTATTTTTTCACAAATTTTTCTTTTTATACATTTTCTACATGAACCAATGAATTCATGTCTTTATATACAACAAGGTCCTTGTTGTAGGCGCCGAGCTCACAACATGGTCATGGAGACCTTTAATATTCATGTCCCCTTCTGACCAGGATGTGTATGTGTTTTTGGGTTGTTTGCTAGTTCGATTGGTTTGATTGAGTGTGAATGTGAATTTGTTTTTTTTATTAGAATGTATGATATTGTCATAGGGGTCCTGTGAAGAGTATTGAATTGAATATGTATATAAAGACATGAATTCATTGGTTCATGTAGAAAATGTATAAAAAGAAAAATTTGTGAAAAAATAGATGTTTATGTATATATATGTCTTTTTAGATTAAATTCCTTTTGATTTGACATTACTAATGCAAGTAAACATGAATACTAAGCAAATTGAATAAATATAAATTTTGAATAAGAAAATGGTGTTGTATTTATGATGTCTTTACACAATGTTTGTATAACCCATTAAGATTCATTCTATATGGTAAAAAAAAATATAGGTCTTGAGGGAGGTTTAGTGCTTATTGTGTCCATTTGTAATGTTTTCACTGTATTACTGTATGTGTTCACAAATGCTTTACACACTGCCTCTGAGATAAGCCTGTCTGCTCGTGCCAAGCTACCAAGGGGGTGAGCAGGGGTTATTTTGGAAGTGTATCCCCCTTACCCTGACGAAGGGACCCTATTTGGACAAAGGTACCTACCTCTGCAAACTGGAGACCCCCATTTCTAACAGAATCCCTCTTCTACTACTTGCTCAATTATGGGGGGCATAAATGAGTCATCAACATTCATGGTATTGCTAATAGTCTATAGCACTCAATCCTCCATTGGGTTGGGGATAAAGAAATTCAGACATAAAGTGTGAGATAAGTCATGTCCAGTCCTGTGGTACATTTAATCATTTCAGAAACCGTCAACCCATGTTAAAGTAGAATGATACAGAATAGGCTCCTAAGTTGAAGATATTCACCCTTGTGATACTGAGCACATTTCAGACTCAGTTTCAGATTCCACCTCATTTCCTGAGATGTAAGGTCTCCAGTGCAGACTTCTTTTATGTGGGCCAGGTTGATTAGTATTGGATATGATTTGGACCGAGATTTTAGGGATCCAGCTGGTCAGCGATCTCAAATCTGTCCTGCTGGGTCTGCTGCAGAAGAAGCTGGTAATACAGTTGCCCTTTGTATGCATCTGACTTCTGTGGATGTACAGACTTCATTGTGACAGCATCAATTCTGACATGGTCGTTCTCTGGTCCGGCATGGATTTAACTGGCCTCTTGGTCCTCTTTGGGGCTTTGGGCCTCCGCTATCTTCGACTGGCTTACATGTATGTTGAGCCTTCTGCAATTCTCTGCTCTTTGGATATACAGTTCTTGCATTTGAGCTGGGGCAGATTGTGGCAATGCACAGAGGGACGTTCTCCTTGGTTTTGGGATCATATCTCTTGCCTGGAATTTGGCACTTCCCAAAAGGCCGGCATACTGGAATGTTCTGTCTCCAGATGATGCTGTACTTCTGTCCTTTGTCCATCTATACTACAGCTGTTCTTTTTTTAACCAGTAATCGTCAGGCCTTCAGTCTTCAATCAAAATTTACTGAGTTTTTTTTTATGCCCTACACCTTTTTCCACCAACCAATCTTACATGATCCTTCTACATTACTTTGTGAAGATATAAGATGGCAACTGGGGGGCATCATTCATAGTTCAGATTCACCAAAACAAGGATATCATAGACGTCTCAGTGTCTAGCCCTTGACAGGTTGCAGCACCAACATTTACAACACAGGAATTAGAAGAAGAAATACTTTATTTAGACTATCAAGTCCATAAAAGTGCCATGTGCTGGTTAAAAGTACATCAACTGAAGATCAGCAGTATAATAAACAAATGTAGCCATGCTTGTAAAAGTGCATTAATGTGCCAAGTGGAGGTTAAAAAAACATTTAGAAAAAGATCAGCAACACAATACACATATTTAGCCATGTTGATAAAAGGAAAGTAAAAACATCTAATATCAAAAATATATCTTTAGAGAGTTTACACCTTAGGAGCAAGAATATTAATAGTAACCCTTGGCATAAAACTCCGCTCGCTGAGTTTGCGGATTTTTGGCAATTCCGCGTTCCGTGTAGAATGCGGAGTTACCAAAAACTCCGCGCTCCGCATCGGAGCTGAGTTTTTTCTGCGTTTGCGTGCTCAAAATGTGTTTTCATGCTCGTGTGAGTGACTTACCGGGATGCCTGCAATTGCCGACAAGATTTCCCAACCGTTCGCGAGCGCCACGAGATTTGGTAGCCGGCTGCACAGTCAAGCGAGAGTGTGCGATCGGGAACACGTCATTCGGGTGCGCCATTGGACTTCCGGCGGACGTTTTGTGAAGATCACGACCCCGAACATGCAAAATTTGCAATCTGGAGAAGAGTCTCTCTCGAGCAGCATCAAAACCTTCTCAAAATGATGATTTGATTAAAAACACTCCTCAGATTGACATTTGGCTGTACTTTTTTGTGCAAGGAATCCTTTTTCTTTGTTTACTATTTTTTTTAAGAGGAAGGAAGTGCCCCAGTGTCTCCAACTTCCTGTTCCTGTCCAGCAGGCTCCTCCCAGTGCTTTGTCCATCTCCTGTTCATTTTCATTTGGATTTGGAGCTAGAAGGATCCCTCTTTGTTTCTGCTGCATCATATATCATTGGATTTGAGGACTTTTGAATTTGCGATTTCGCAAGTAAGTTGGAAAATTGGTGTTGTTTGTTTGATTGGGGCATTGCACCTACATTTTTATGTACTTTTCATCGTTTTAAAAAAATTATTGTGGTGGGTGGCCTGAAGTTTCAGTAGGGGCCTAGTTGTTTCTTTGTAAGTAATTTTTCTTTTTTATAAAGGGAACGTGTTGCAAAGTTCACTACATTTTCTCCAACTTTTAAAATCAATTTGCAATATTTATTTAATTCACTAGCCCAGGCCAGTAGTCTGCCAATAGGCCTTTCCGCCAGTAGGCCCAGAGCTACTCATGTGTGCATGAAACAACTGTTTCTGTGGTGTCTGTTGAATTTAAACATCATTTAGGGCATGGATGGCATTTGATTGAAATGCAAAATGTGGTTTTTGGGGTATTTCACTTTTATGTGCGTTAAATAAATGGCTTTGTTGGATGTGTGTGGTTGTAACTTGCAAACCTTTTTTAGCCTTGTTGATTTTCTTTTTTGGCATTGTTGTATTAAAGCTGTGTTGTTTAGCATGCCTCCTTTGTCTGGCCAGTGTGTGAGTGTGTTTGTAATGGTGGGCCAGCATTTGCCTTGGCTGAGCCTCCCCGTGTGGCCAGGGGCCATTTTGTAAAGTTTGTGTCCATATAGGCCTGCTTGAGTTCATTGTTTTCCAGGCCTCCTGCTTGCTGTTGTTGTGAGTGACTTACCATGTGGCTGGTGGCCATTTTGTGGTGGTGGTAGTGCTTTTTCTATAGACCTGCATGTCTTCCTTCCTTTGTTCTTCTTGGCTTATTGCTGCTTGTTGTGGGTGGCCTGCCTGGCCAAGTGGCTGGTGGACATTTTGTGAAGGCAGCCAGTGTGCTTTTGCCATAGGCCTGCAGTGTCTTCCCTTTCTTGTTGTTGTGGCCTGGCTTTGTGGCTGGCGGCCATTTTGTGAAGGCAGCCAGTGTGCTTCTGCATTAGGCCTGCATGTCTTTCCTTTGTTCCTCTTGGCTTATTGCTTCTATCCATTGTCAGCTGCAGTTCCCTGAATGCTGAATCCCACGTGATGCACAATGTCAAACCGGGTCCATTACATTGTATTTTTGTTGTTGTTCTTTTTCTTTCCTATCCTTCTACAGTGTACTGTACAGTGTACACTAGTACACCAACCATGAAAGCCCTTGTTTTTGTCAAAGTCTCACAAATGTTTACACTGTATTGTTATGTTTTTTTAATAACTGAGATAATACATTTTATTATATTAATAACACTAACAAGTGTGACCATGACCACACACTAAGTTATATATTATATTTGTTTGTAGTTTGTACTAGAAGTAATTCAACCACAACAATGAATGCCATGCTTCACTGATGGTCTTCTTTCTTCTTTGGTTTTAGGTGCACAAAAGAGGAGGAGACGTCATCACCCATTGTACTGCCAGACAGAATTCCTGCTGCACACGATGTCACGTGACATGTGACCACAGACATCTCTTCAACTTGAGCCACTGCGTGCTGCTGACATCTTCAAGATGGCCCCAAAGAAAGGTACCAGGTCCAGTACCAAGAAAGTTGCTAGTGAGAAGAAGGCACTGCCACTTACCAAGACCGGTATGTCGCCCAAGACCTTTTTTTGGAAAACAAAAATTGCGCCTGCAGCAGCGGTGTCCGGGGAGCAAGCTGGGAGCAGCACCCCCGCATCAGTGGACCAACCCCTCCAACCCAGGCCCAAGCCCATGTCTGTTGCAGAGGCAGCCAGTCTAATCACGAGTCCAACGCTGACGAGCAGTGATGTTGAAATTGACTTATCGTTATCGCAAAGTAGTACCCAATCAATGCAGGAAACTCAGATAAGTGGGCAACAACAGCCACCACCATCGCCCCAGTAGTAGTTGTTCCTCCCGAAGTAGAGGCAGTTCAGGAGATCAAGCTTCCTGCAGAAAAAGAAGAAGAGCAAGCCACTCTTTCAGAAAATCCATTGTCTTCCAGATCCCCAGCAAGGAAAAGGAGGGTTAGTCCATCAACTTCTTCTCCAAGCCCCCATTCTGATGGTCTAGACACCACTTGTATCCCGCCTCAGTCTGAGTTGGAGACACGCCACGCCCACGAGACAAGGCTAGGGAAAAGAAAGGTTCAAGAAAGCCTTAGAGTTATGGAGGTAGATGTAGAAGAGGAGGATGGTGACGAGCCAGTCATCATGGACATTAGTCCCGCCCCAGTGGAGACCGACATTACCCCATCCCAAATTGCTGTGAGGGATATGGCACGGATACCACTAACACAGATGATACCACCAACACCCTCTCCAGCTTCCATATTTCGCCGGCAGTGACCTACATCATCCACCAGAACCACCTCAGTAGAAGTAGGTACTGCAGAAAGTCAAACTTCACGCCCAACTACCAGTTCATCCGGCATTGCAAGTGGCACCAGCAGCGCCAGAAAGTTGACCTCCCCAGTTTGGGACTTCTTTTCGGTTAGCAGGAAGGAGGTGAACTTTGCTATTTGCTCCATTTGTGGACAAGGTGTTAGTCGGGGTACGCTTGGTACAAACTATGGTACTGGAGCCCAAACAACCCATCTGAAAAAACACCACTTGATCCAGTGGGAGGCACACCTTAGCAGCCAAAAATCTGCACCCATTCTTCTTGGTGGGGATGAAGAAGTAGAAAAAGATCCGATCACAGTGGAAAGTGAACAAGAGGGAGACATTTTCTCTGGTACACAAAGTAGCCCTGTCCCCAGCAGTGCAGTGGTAGTGCCCACATCCTCATCAGCAACTTCGCAGTGGCACAAGACTAAGAGTCAGGCTGAGACACCAAGGGGTCCCAGGCAAGAGAGTACCGCAACGAAAAAACGTGCATTGAGCCTAACAACATCTGGCATCAAGATGTCACCTGCATCAGTGGCACCAGAAAAGAACAAAATCCAGGCTACCATTCTCAGCATGTTTAGGTTGGAGGGGCAGTACGAACGCAACCACCCAACGGCACGTTTGTACAACGCGAAGCTGGCTAAAATGTTAGCGCTGGACCTCCTCCCTTTTTCTTTTGTGGAAGGGGTGGGGTTACTTGAATTCGTCACAGCCATCTTCCCAAAATGGAAGGTTCCCAGCCGGTCCTATTTCGCCAGAGTTGCTGTTCCAGCACTACATCACGATGTTCTGGAATTGCTTGAACAAGCTTTGCAGCAGAGTGCTGTTCACACTATCCACCTGACAACAGACATGTGGACCAGTTGCCAAGCCACTGATTACATGTGCATCACTGCACTCTGGATCTCTTTTGTGGTGGTTAGAGAAAAGATATCTGCAGCAAGTGTTGTTGACACTGCTGAGATTTTGAATGCCACTTGGAAACAAGCAACTATAGCCATGTTCGCCATCTAGAAATCTCATACTTCTGAAACATTTTGGAAGCCTTTAACACCAAGGTCTTTGAATGGCTGCAACCAAGAGGGCTTACCATTGGTTTTGTTGCCACAGACAATGGCAGTAATATAGTTAAGTATCAAAAGAGGATGTACGCGCACAACCTTGTTTAACGTTACAAAAGGTTAGATCAGGTAAATTATTTAGATGTGCTCCCAGGGTAACACTCTCCGGTCCAAAGCGTAGGGTCTAGAAATCAGAAAATAGCTCACCCAATTATTGGGTGAGTCCCCCTAGGCACAATCAGAGCCCTATATAGGGTTGTAGTATTCAACAAGTTCCAAATAAAAAATGCATCTAAATCAAGCAAGATTATTAGTCATGTATAGACAACAGACAATTTCTGTTTCATTTGAATTATCATGGATTGAAAGTTTAAATTCATGTCAATACACCTGAATTATTTAATTGATTACGCAGCATTTTTTATTTGGAACTTGTTGAATACTACAACCCTATATAGGGCTCTGATTGTGCCTAGGGGGACTCACCCAATATTTGGGTGAGCTATTTTCTGTAATATAGTTAAGGCCATGGCCGATGGTGGCTATTTCAGGGTCCTGTGTTTGGCGCACTGCATTAACATCATTGTTCAAGACTTTCTGAAAAAAGAAGACCGAGTCAGCAACTTACTGACCACCTGCAGAGGAATCTGCACACATTTCAGTTATTCTTTTAAAGCCCGGAAGCAGCTGAGGATCATTCAATGTGAGCATAGAATGGCAGGTAAAGCACGCATCCAGGAGGTGCCAACACGTTGGAACTCAACTTATTACATTCTTGAACGTCTGTTTGAGCAGTACAGACCAATCAATGAATACGTCATGCAAAGAGGGGATGCTACTGTGAAAGGCATGATCATTGAGATGGACCAATGGGGCCTAGTTCAATGCCTGACAGAGATGCTACTTCCTTTTGAGCTCTTCACACGTGAAGTCAGCAAGGAGGGCTGTACTATGGGCCAAGCTATCCCATTGTTGCACATGCTACAGGAACAGCTGAAGGGGGTGTCTGCAATGTACGCAGGTGTGGAGATAAAAAAAGAAGCATATGAGTTGGTGGAGAGCTTAACCCTTCGCTTATCTGAAAATGCAAGGGTGCAACGAGGCATTGTGTCATGCAACCATTAAATTTGTGCCACAATTCTGGATCCACGGTACAAACCAGTACTGAACACATTGATTCCTTTTTCAGAAGGGGATTTTGGCAACTACAAAACTTGGATAGCTGTGGAAGCCAGTCGCTTCGAAAAAGTACGGCCAGGAATTAGAGGCCTGCTACTCCAGGCCACAACAAGTACTGCAGGGCAGCCGGCGTCAAGTTCAACCTCAGAGCCTGAGGGCAGTGCAGTTGGCTCACAGCAGCCAAACCCACCAACAACATCAACAAGAACAGGAGCATCAGCCCCACCAAAATTGGCACAGGGATGGTTTCTACAGCAAGGGCTTGTTAGGTCCAGTGGCAAAAGAGGCTGAGCAAAGCAGAGCACCCCTGAGCATTGAGTAGATCTCGGCCATGGGTGTGCATTCTGTTCCGGATACAGAACGCACACCCGTGGCCGAGGTCGATCGGAGCGTTCTCGCTTCAGATCAAGCAACACCTTTCTGCACTGACACGTCATACTCTTATTACGGCACGGACTGACCACCAATTATTTTTCATTTTAGGTTCAATCACGACCTTTGGAGTGCACTATAATTTTGACATGAACACCAAGAATACCCACATATTTAACCAGCCGGGTCGGAATTACAACCGGCGGAGTGATTACTTGAAAAAAATACGAAGACTAAAACAGCCCTGAAGAAGTCGGGGGACATTTCCCAAGAGCGACGAAACATGTGTTGGCTGGATGCTTTGTGTTTATTGGAATAAAAGACAAAGAAAAGACTTTATCAGATTCGATCAATATGTGTGCTCTAACCATATGATGAACTGTCATGAGAACACTCATAGCGTGTGCATAGGATCTTGTGTTGTGGTTGTGCATGATGTCTACTAGTATTTAATCTACACACAAAAAAGGGACTCAAGTCAATGTTTCCCTTCTTGTTGTTCAATAACAAAATTGTACTACTGCAGGCCGATCCATTGCATTTTTTATTCTGGACTCACTTGGTACACTACAGAGTTGGACACCATGATGACCATACCACACTCGCAGTCAGTCAGTAGGATCGGAGATGATTGATGGAATAACTCGGGGCATTTCATGAAGTGGCCTAAAAGGTAAACAACAAAACCAGACCTACATGTCTGTGTAGTGGTGGAGGAGTCAAGTGTAGTGGTATGACTGACAGCGGTGCATTGATTTAGTTACTTAATTTGGAAAATGCTATGTTGCTGTGTATGTGTGCTCAGTGTTGTCTGGCTCAAAAAAATCTAAGCTAAGTGGAGGTTGGGTTGTTGTAGGTTAATGCTGGAAACAGAGTAGACCTGATTTAGCCATGCCGCCTCTGAAAGTTTTCTTGTTGCACTCCTCCTTAATTTATGCAGTGTAACTTTACTTTTCTCCTTGATTTTTCAATATCCCTTTTGTTTTTCCATCTACACTTACAGGCCGGCCTTTACCCTGTGCTATACTGGGAAAAACAATTCACACTTACCTTACCAATCCTCATCCGCCAGGCAGGCACCCAAGATTGACGGATGGAGCGTCTATGGAAGGAAGGACCAAGAGGAATACCAAGATGCAACTCCCAATTTGACCATAACATAGTTATAGTATAATCATTTCATTTGATTCATTTTTTCTCTTCAAGCATTACGACTGTGTGTGTTGTTGTTTATTATGTTTGCTTATATTTGACTCCCACAGATATTTTTTAATTTTCTTTGCTAGCTTTAAAAGGAAGCCCGGTACAACAGCAGAACATAAAATGTATGTAACTTAGGTCTCTCTGGGGGCAGACAGGCAAGGCAATTGCTTAATAATAATAATTAATAATATACTGCTGCCCTGTACTACTAGTCTAGTACTACTCATCAAGTCATCATCATGCATGCATTTCCTTTTTCTCCCTTAACAAATTTATGATGGTCATCTGTCAAGATTGTGTGTTGTCCATGTGTAGTGTTTGTCTTTGTCAACCCCTTCCCTCAAATACCCCTTCCCAACCATTCATCAAACCCTAACCCTCTTCCCCCGGGCTGTGTGATTTATATTGAGCTGTGACTAAATTAAATTTACACCAATAATTGATCACACCCTTGCTGGGGCGGGTGTGGTGAAAGCAACACTAACTCAAGGCAGGGCGAGGATCTTCTTCTGCTTGCCCACCCATGCTCAGTATTCGCAAGTCAATTGTTTTCCAGAGGAACATAATCCATCACAATTAATTGCCGGCATTGATTCATCATCTTTCCAGCACTAAAGGTTCCGCTTGTCCACTTCATTGTTCGAGTCAGCTTCAGTTTGTAACTTGTACTAGGCTATCCCTGCCACCATTATGTTTTATTTTACTTTAGCATTGCTTATCATCATCATGGTTTCTTGTTTGGCAGTCTTCTTGTGTACTGTACTTCTACTACTCATTCCAGAGTCTCCCTCAGGTGACTGACTGTCTCATTTTCTTTTTTTCCAAATGCTACTGTCAGTGTCTACTACTACTACCACCACCACCATGGCATCTTGGGAAACCAAACCATCATCACCATGCAGCCATCACTTTGCCTAAGTATAAATAAACATCAATCACAGGTAAGAGAAGAAGTTTGGGGGAGGCATAATTAATAATATGGATATTAATTCATTAATTCACACACCCACACCCTTCCGACTCCGGGTCCTGTTGCAGACTGCATAGACTAGGAGGAGAGACTGACAGTACTAGTAGGACAAGTCACAAGTGAGGGTACCGCATCTTTCTGTTGGTGTGTTACACTATCGGCAGATTATTTATTTCATTCAAAAACTGGCTGTGGCTCTGCAGCAGCAAAGGAAACGGTGTGAACTAAAAGAGTGACCCCCCCACAAAACATTTACATTGTATGTGAAGTAAGTATAAATAATTTATTCCCCTAACAAAATAAACTAATGGAAAAAACCCACAACACCTGACCCACCCCTCTCCCTAACCCCAACCAATGTCCAAGAGTCCAAACCAATGTCCACTACAAAAGTCCATTGCCCATAAATATAAACCCCAACTTTTCCCCTATGCCCAATTTCCAACCACTCAAAAAAAAAAAATGGGCAAGGCGACGGAGTTCTAGCGGCAGGCTCGCTGGTTACTCTCCAGGACCTTTATCCGCTCCTCTAGGCGCGCCATCCGGAGGAGCATGTGGCGCTTGAATGCTTTACAGTTGCATCCACAGGGGGGGGCAGCAGTGTTCAATGAAGTGCGGCAGGCGGCTGCCAGACCGCTGCGCCGTACCACTGGTGGAGCCTGGCTGGGGCCCGAGGCATTGGAGGGGGCTGCAGCTGCTGCCGTCTCCTCCTCCTCCTATGCCAGAGCCAACAGCCGCCCATATTCTGTACAGATGGCCTCCAGCTTCCGGCGCCGGGCCATGGCTGCTAACTCCTTCCTGTTTGGTTGGGCTTTTGGTTGGGAAGAAGTAGCTATATCAAGAAAGAAAAAAGACAATTGTAACCAATACTCTTAGCAAAACAGTAACACAACATTAATTCTACACATAGTGGCACAGTAGCACTAGCAAGCAAAGTACATAACATTTGTGGTATCCTTCCACTTCCTCGGCCTTTAACATTTGTGGGAGTTTCAGGCATTACTACTACTAGGCACTATGGAGTAGACAAGTCTTCTTCTTCTCTCTCTCTTGTTTAGCTAAATTAACCTTGTTGTAGGCATGCCAGCTCAGTCAGCTTGCGCCCTAGACAGACATACTCGTGTCGCAGACTCACATTATTTTTATTTACCACTGTCTGCAGGTGGGGCAGCTGTAGTCTACAACTACACAATTATCTTATTTTTCTATTATGGCCATACTCTGTTACATCAATGGCAACTGCTCAATTTCACCTTCACCCTGACTACTACAACAAGGCAGATGATATATCTGATCCAAATGATCATTGATTATATGGGACAACGTGAGGTACTATTATTGATTGTTTGTGTAACCATGCAGCTGATAGGCCACCCATGGCAGGCTGACACAGTTGAAAGTGACATAGGTAGGGAGTGGGCCTCGGAGTCGGAGGGAGGCACTTGATAATGGGTGGGTATGGGTACATACATACACAATATATATGCTGTGCTTGCAAACTGCTGTGAGGCAAGGGAGTATTCTGAAATACAATCTTGAATCAAAAACCTTGAAGACAAAAGTCCATATTTCTCTTCCCAGCGATTTTTCCATTTATCATTGCATTGCTCTTCTAGCATTATATTCTTTTAATTCTAATCTTATTCTATATTCTATTCTCCTTGGCTTTGCTACTCTGGCACGGTTTATTTTTCTTTTACATCGTCTTCATCCAGTGACAGTCTCCACCTATGCTATGAGGATTGAATACCATCCAGGCATCCATCCCTTCAAAGTAAACATGGCTATCATTCTTCTTAATCTCTCAACAAACCTTTCACCAACAACATACATTTGTAATTTTTTTTTAAACCACCTCCCATATGTCCTTCCCTGCTTGCCTTTGAGTTTGACCCATGAAACCCCTTGGATGATTCTTCTAATCACCCATACAGTTTCATCCACCCAGGCAGGCATCCTTTCTTTCACCTTCCACCCATCCTACAACCACCCATGCATCCGATTCCTATCAGCCACCTATGCATCCCACGCATCCTTCTCTGCCAGTCATATATTACATATCGCCCGTCCTTCCTCCTTCCATCCTTCTTTCCCTTTTCGTTCAACCCAACCATCAAGGTCGTCTGACTCTTAGTCTTCTTCATAAAACTTTCACAGCTGAGATGAAGTCAGATAGAAGAGGCCATTAGTTACTCAACTCCCGCCGCTAATGCTATTTCTATTGCTAATGCTAAGTAAAGGGTGTCTTCTTCAACCGTTGTTCACAACAACTTAGTCTCTCTAAACAGTACAGTGTACACCCTTGCAGCGAGTGTAATGTCAATAAGTAAGGGATATAACTTACCACCGCCTGCCACTGCTGCTGGTTCACCCCCTGCAGCTGCTGCACCTTCTGCTCCCCCCTTACTGGCATCGCCTTTGCCGCTGGCCCCGGCACTGGTGGTCGGTACACCTAGAAAAAACATTACAATTTTTTTAGATGCAATATACGCCTCCCCCTATTTATTTATTTTCACTAGAAAGATTGAAAATACAATACATACATACACCACATACATCACTAGTACAAATCGGGTACTAGAGTAGAGTAGACAGTAGTATGTCCTATGATATCAAAAATAGTAAAATATCTGGTTGGGCATTTTGTTGGTGGCAATTGTTGAAAAGCCTCTCAAAATTAAGAAGAGGACAACCCAAAGGACTGGACTCAGTGGCTAGAGCTATTGGTGAATCTGAGTTTTAAAACTTTATAAAAATAAAGAGTGGCCAACCGGGCAAGCTACAGACAGACTAATAGTAGTACAGAGTCAGAGGCAGTTAGACTGATGTAAAAAAAACAGACACTAGAAAAAAATATAACTAAGTAGGTAGGTAATGCAGGGATAACAAGAATTTAAAAACAGATAGGTCGAAGAAGATTTGGTAAAAAATAGAATTAGGAAACGGAAATAATAATAGTTTGGAAAAAATATGGTGCAGTAAAAGTTAGGGAAATATAATTATTAATAATAACAACAGGAGTTACTGGGTCCAGCTGCAGAGCCCTCTGTAGAGGAGTGATCCTGGCCTTGGGAGGCATCTCCAGCTCCCGCCTCAGACCCCGTTGTCTTCTTGCCCCTGGATGCTGATCATGTAAGATATAATAAAGAGACAAAAATTGATTGGTGTGAAACAAATAAAATATTTTTAAAAAACGCTCTAAAAACATTTTTGGACAGGAAACAAGAATTGCAGTAAAACTGACCTATCTAATCTGATCGACTAGTAGTATCGCGGACAGTCTAGTTATTATTAATCCAGTGTTCCATTCCGATTCCAGAATCCTAAACCTAAGTACCACCTAGCCCGCCTATTCCAGAGTCATTGGAAATGAATTGCCCAAAAATATATTTGCTTCTTCTAAGTTTCATTCTCATTCGAAATCATCAATGAATCAACCCCCTTTGATGGGCCAATTGTTCTCTAAGTCTGCATTTCTATTTATTTTAGTCCTCAAAAATGCATAGATGGATGCATGCATATTGCATACACCAAATTGTTGGTTGGTTGCTGTTGATGTGCTGATGAGTTGCTATGTTACTCACTCACTAACAAACTACAAAAGGTTTCCTAAGGACTGCAGTCAGCAGCACGTGACGTGACGGAGGGCGCGTCACGCCACGGACCGCTAAAAAATTACCAACTAATACTATGTAACTAAACTACCTACCTACCACCACTATCTTAGTGACAGGACAAAGGAAAAGAGTCTCTCTAGCATTACCTAACTTATGTTCTCTAAACTCTCTTACATAATAAGCCCAAGCGAGCGCAAAGTTGCAAACAAGTAAGATTAGTAGCGCCGAGCACCTGTCTAGTGTCTAGAAGAATAACAATCACATAATGTAAGATTTTTAAACATAACGTACTTGCATGTAAGCAGCAGTATTTTTGCTATTTGAGAAAAAAATAATATTCGCTATAACACAGAACAGAACACACAATAGTACTATAATTAGCTACTCACCAAGCCCCACGACCTCAACACCTAGCAGGTCCAGCAGGTGCTGCTCCCGGTCCAAGATGTCAGATCACTGGTGAGTCAGCTAGTTGTGGGTGCGCTGCACCTCAGAGCAGCGAAAAACTGCTTGGCGCACCCTCGCCCACCTGTGGTAACACTCCTGGGTAGCCTGCTGCCAAGGTTAAGGGGAGGTGGCGCAGCACAAAAAAAACAAGGGCGGCCACCTCCACCTCTCAGAGCAGGGCCTGGGGCTGCATCCCTTCCGGGCGCCGACTTGGTCACACTAGCCTTGGCCTTCCCCTTCTTACTAGCCTTAGCCATGGTTTTGGGGGCGCGGGGGTGGAAAATAAAATGTGGAAGTAAAAAATAAAGTCAGGAGAAGAAGTAGGAAAGTAAAAAAAAGAAAAAAGCAAGTAATAGAAAAATAGTACGAAAACGCAGTAAAAGTAGAAATAAAACGCAAAATATACACTTAGGGAGAGAGAGGGATAGATAATAAATAAAAAAAGATCAGAAAAACAGTGTAAGAAACAAAGGATTGAAAAGATTGGCGAGGGATGAAAAAAAGTCCCCAGAACCATGCAAAGAGTAGAAAAACAAGATGGCCGCACCCATTGGCGACCGCGTGGTAAAGTTTGTGCAATATTTCCCCCCGAACACGTAATCCGCGTTGCGGAATGTCAGAAACGTCTCGCCAACATGCTCAAGCATGCGGAACAAACAACTCCTCATGCTCGCGGAACTCCGCATAGCGTTGCGGAGTATTTTTACCGCTTCACGTAGGGTCGCGTAGCGCAGCTACGTGAACTCCGCCCGGGCTTAATTAATAGCGTATCAGATTTTAATGGTCGGGCCTTTACTGTGGGCCATTAAATCTGTTAGCTGTAAGTTTTTCTCATGTCTTTTGCTGACATGTGGAGCTAACGGACAGTGGATCACCTCATGGCTGCATGATTCTCGTCTTCACCATTGAATCTGGCCCTGCTGAACTGGAGACTTTAAACCTGTGATTTTGTTCCTCAGTTGTTTGTCTACTATATCCACAAATTGTAATATTCGGGAGATAGCTTTGGGCTAAGCGTTGTTCAAGAGGTTATTTACAGCATCTGAAATCATTTGTATCCCTTCTTTGATAAGCAGAAGCCTCAGGAATCTTCTGCGATCCTCAAGGAGAGTGGGACAAATACAGAGCAGATGGGCTAACGATTCCTAGAGCAGGCCGCATAGATGTCACAAATTAGTGAGTGGCTGGCATAACCATGAGGGTAATAGATCTAGAGATGTGAAGCAGCCCATCTGAAGTTGGCAGTATTTAGTTTTAAGAAGAGATAAAAATGGTTCCGTAATGTATTTATGGAGGCCTCTCTGATCATAGCTGCTGAGAACTAAAGAAGCGTGTTCTCTTTTTCTAAAGGCCCGAAAGTCTGCTGCAAAAGATTCTATTTTAATGTTTTCATTCAAGCTCGATTCCACAGGTCTGTGGCACCCCTGAGTCCTAGGCCATCAGAAAGGGCACTGGACCAGGGGTTTGATGGCCGCAAACTATTTGTATTTGTGGATTGAATCCAGATGAGGTTTTTTAAAGATCCTTGTATTTCCAATATGTACGACTGTGGACCAAGGAATGGATTTGGAAGATGCAATGCAACAATCTAATGAGAATAGTGAGATGGCAGTAGTAATCCAGCAAGGCAAACAGGAACTGCAGCAATTATGTGGTGAGGACGAAGTGTTTAGAAGAAGCCTGAAACCAGATCTGAAGATATTCTGGTTATAACACAATGTGCCTTTTCTTTGTCTGATGAATCCACAAAATTAAATGAGTTCCTGGATAATTTAACTCTACATTTTGCCTGGGTAAATTTCTTCTGAATGAACTAAGATGAGCTATTTATTTGCACCTCTTTCTGGTGCAGCTGAAGCCTGGATGACTCACTTAGTAGCTGGAAATTATCAAGTTGAAATAATTATGCAACCATGTTGAATAGCTTAAAAGATATTTTAACAGCCTGATAGGCAGAAGATGCTCTCTTTAATATTCAACAAGGAACTTTGGATGTGTTAACTTAAGTTACCAATACTTCATTTGTAAATAATCAAATGCTGGTACCCAAAGCTGTGCTCAAGACCTGCAGCTGGTGCTATTAAATGTCAGTGTGCTGACTAGTAGACTTAAATACCCTTCAGGCCTCTTTATTCTATTACCAGACACTCCCTGCCTCTTTATCTCTCTATTGTAGTTCCCTGCTTTCTCCCTTTGTGACGGGTTTTCTGTCTTTCGCTCCCACTTTCTTTCCCCTTTGTTTATTTTTATACTCTTTGCTTAGGTCAATATCCTATGAGGAAAAGTAAGTGCCGGCCCCCAAAAATGAGTACCCGTGGGCCCCACCAGCAACCACCAGCTCAAACTAAGCACTGTATATTCCCCAATTTTTCAACTCACTGTCAATACTGTCTGTGTGGAATTAATTTAGATGATCTTGCTTGACAAGAAAGAAGAAGGAAAAATGGATGAGGTGGTTAGGCCTTCATATCCAGAGCATCTATTTGATCTAATTGAACTCTCCCTAATGATTGAACATCACCTTCAGGAAAGAAGGTAAAAGAGTGCAACGACTAAGACCAAGTATCGAGTGTGCAGTGCAGCTGGCATGGCTCCTAGTGTATGTTGCTACGAAGCCAAGGATGTGATCTTGTGCTCCTCCTCTGTTCACGCCAGCCCCTCACCTTCCTGCATGTCATGTCGGCCGCATCATGGGCTCCCGAGGCATAGGATAAAAATGAGCTTGGGAGCCCACATTTGTGCCCGTAATCACAAATCCTGCTTGGCATCCAGCTATTTATGCCGGATTCTACATTGGCCTCATTTTGTACAGCGGAAAATTGAGTTCCTGAAGCCCTATCAACCATTTTTGGGCTCTTGAGTTTTTACCTGCATGTCTGGGAAGGTTGTCTTAAAACAGCTACTTTTCAGAATTTGCACAGCTACATTCTTCTGATTCCTATGTTTGCGCCCCAACTTAATCCAGTTCTTCTGTGTCTGCACAGCTTGTCCTCCATATAACAAAAGTAAGAGCACAATCCCCAACAGAAACCCATTCCATCATTGCTGGTAAGGCTTATATTACTTAATAATTATTAAAGTACTTACCATCCTGGTGGAGCCTTTTCAGAATTTCTTTGGCATTTAACTCCCTTTTCGGATCTGCATGCTGTATGTTGAAGAACCTAAAGGAAGCAAATGTAAAGCAAAGAGACATATGCATATATATATGTAAACATATATATATATATATATATATACATAAATATATATATATGTACACATTTATACTAATTTTTACACACACACACACATATATATTATCCACTGGCGGTCGCCAGTAGATAGTTATAGTTAGGACCTATTATCCATAGGAAATCCGCAACATTCTATTCCAAATAAGTTTGGCGTCGTTTGACGAATCATCGCGAAATTTTCAAAACTAGTGGGGCGCTCCGGTCCGCTCCTGTCTTGAAAGTTTCGGGGTGATTCCTCAAGCGGGGGCCGAGAAAAAAGGGGGGTCCCAAAACGTGTTTTCTCCATGTTAATTCCAATAGGAAATTTTAGCCACGTCTACAGCCCGAACTGCTGAACGGAATTACACCAAATTTTGCAAAAAGGTAGCGCTTGGTTCAGAAAGCGACCTTTTTTTTAAATGGTGTAAATCCATTCAGTAGTTGCGGAGAAATTCAAAAAATAAGAGTGAAAAAATCAATTTCCCATAGGAAACTTTATGCAAGGCTACAGCAAAAACCACTGAACGGAATTACACCAAATTTGGCAAAAAGTTAGTGTTTGGGTCAGAAAGCACCCTTTTTAAAAATGGTGTAAATCCGTTCAGTAGTTGCTGAGAAAATCCAAAATAAAAGTTTCGATATCTATGGCCGCGGTGGATCCGCGCACCCTCCCGACCACGAGCTGCATGCTAATTGGCTGTCAACACTCCAAACCAGGAAGTGTTGGCAGCCATCTTGTTCCTCGGTAGAACTGAGGAACAAGAAAGCAGTAAAACAACTGCGCAAAACGCAAAAAGGGGGCAGGGTAGAAACACCCTGACCACCTAGGCCTGCTCAGGGGGTCCTACAAAAAAATCAGCAAAAAATGCGCTGGGTGCACAGATCCTGCCGATAAAAAAATAAAACGAAGTGCGGGCTCCCGCGCTTCGTGGTTAATTGGCCCCCGGGTGGGCCAAGTCCCGGGGGCATGCGGGGCTTATCAAATAATAACATGGGGGGGCCTCTAAGGCCCCCCAAGCCCCGGGGACTGCCACTCCCCGGGGCTTTATAAAAATAATGCTGGCGGGGGCATACGGCCCCCCGCAGCCCCGGGGACCGCCACCCCCCGGACTTCTTCTTTTTATTTTTAAATAACCTGTGTGGGGGCTCGAGCCCCCACACGCCCTGGGGACCGCCACCTCCCGGGGCACTAACGGACCCCGAGCCCCGGGGACCACCACCTCCCAGGGCTGTGCACAGGATCTCCCTCCTGGCGCGTTTGCAGAGGGGGAACGAATTCCCCTTGAATACTGGGGGTCCCTGGGGGCCAACTAGCCCACCAGGAACCTCCAATATGCGCCAGGGGCTGCGTTGCAGAGACGTGTAGAGAGGCCACACCCTTTTACACCTCTCTGCAACGCAGCTCTGTGCGCTTTTGGAGGTATATGGTGGGCTAGTTGGACTCCGAGGACCCTCAGGATTCAAGGGGACTTAATCCCCAACTTAAAACGCGCCACGGGGCGCGTTTGCACAGTGGTGAAGGGAGGGGCGGGGCTTCAGGTGACATGTGTGCAAACAGGCCCCGTGGCGCGTTTTAAGATGGGAATTAAATCCCCTTCAATCCTGAGGGTCCCTGGGGCCAACTAGCCCAACAGGTACATCCAGAAAGCGCCACAGAGCTGCGTTGCAGAGAGGTGTAAAGGGGTGTGGCCTCTCTACACGTCTCTGCAACGCAGCCCCTGGCACATATTGGAGGTTCCTGGTGGGCTAGTTGGCCCCTAGGGACCCTCAGGATTCAAGGGACTTAATCCCCCAACTTAAAACGCGCCACGGGCGCGTTTGCACAGATGTAACCTCAGGCCCCGCCCCTCCCTTCACCATTGTGCAAATATTCCTCTAAAATCAGCCGAAATACGAATTCCGATTTACTCACCTGTTATCAGGAGAGACCTCAGTGCTGTATCTTTCAGCCCAGTACTGGTCCTGAAAAGTAATTCTAACCATACTTACCAGTAACTTGAATTTCCTTCCATAGGCTAACATTGACTGGTTTCACTTGGAAATTCTTCTAAGTGTGGAGTTTTGGAACTTTAAAATATTCCTCTAAAATCAGCCGAAATACGAATTCCGATTTACTCACCTGTTATCAGGAGAGACCTCAGTGCTGCATCTTTGAGCCCAGTACTGGTCCTGAAAAGTAATTCTAACCATACTTACCAGTAACTTGAATTTCCTTCCATAGGCTAACATTGACTGGTTTCACTTGGAAATTCTTCTAAGTGTGGAGTTTTGGAACTTTAAAATATTCCTCTAAAATCAGCCGAAATACGAATTCCGATTTACTCACCTGTTATCAGGAGAGACCTCAGTGCTGCATCTTTCAGCCCAGTACTGATCCTCAAAAGTAATTTTAACCGTACTTACCGGTAACTTGAATTTCCTTCATAGGCTAAGATTGACTGGTTTTCAGCAAAAAGTTTCAAAGTGTTGATTTTCACAAACTACAAATATTCCTTAAAAATCGCCTGTATGACTTAAACGCATTTTTTCAACTGTTTAAAGGAGATGCACCAGTGCTGGATCCAGGATCCAACACTGAGTAAGAAAAAGTAACGATAACAGTTTTTACCTGCTAAGTGAATTTCCTTCCATAGGATAACATTGGTGATTCTATGAGAAAAAGTTTCTAAGTGTCAACTTTTAAAATACAATAATATTCCTTAAAAATCACGACTGTAACCAAAACGCTTTTACTCAACTGTTTACAGGAGATGTACCAGGACTGAATCTAGGATCCAGTCCTGTGGTTACAAAAGTAATCCATAAAGTAACTAATTGCATTTAACTAGAAATTCACATTGAGCTGAATGTTGCATTGTGTTTGAAAATGTGTTGCCCATTGCAACAACTGTAACTACTGTACTTAAAAGTCTATTGCCTATCTGCAAAGTATTTAAACTAAAGTAATTCATTCTGAGAAAGTATTTTTGTAATGTAATGTATAATGTAATTACAATGTAATTTAAAAAATAAAATATGTAAAAAAAATTGTTTCTAAAAATGTAGTAAATCAGTATGAAAAAAATTAATATAACAATTAATACATTTAAAAATTGTCATTTACAAAACCTTTGAAATTCACTGAAAAAACGGTAGGTTTCAGGCACGTTATAGTTAGAAATTAGCATTTAAAAAACCTTTGAAATTCACTGAAAAAACCATAGGTTTCAGACACGTTATAGTTACAAATTAGCATTTAAAAAACCTTTGAAATTCACTGAAAAAACCATAGGTTTCAGACACGTTATAGTTACAAATTAGCATTTAAAAACCTTTGAAATTCACTGAAAAAACCATAGGTTTTAGGGACAGTTTTAGTTACTTGGACATTGCACTCGTACAAAACCCGTGAAATTCCCCGTTATAGTTAGTTCAGCTAACTATAACTCGCGCCCTCGCAATGCACTGCTGATGACGTCACATATTACATCACTCATGACATGGTCAGTGACATCACTGATGACATCACTGATGACATCTCAAATGACATCACTGATGACATCATCCACGTGATAATCTGATGCACCTCCTCACACCCTAATATAACCTTTGATACACCCACTCTAAATTACAGACTGCCATTCGCAAAACCATAGACACTCCAACACCAATAACTACATACCCACTCACTGATTCTTAGGTCTACACACACACATCCACTCACTCACCCGTACAGTCATTCATACTTACGGTCACTCAGTACAGGACTATCATATGCACTCTTACTCCTATATAGACACTCAAACAACGCCACTCATCCATAGAGATACTCACACACCTAGTCAGTCATGCAAATAATTAAACACACTGCCATTTACTCACCTATACAGTTATACACACACCAGCTCACTTACTCATACAAATAGTAGCACATTGTTACGCTCTTATACAATCACAGATACAAGCACACACTCATCCATACAGCCACTATCACAATCACTCACTCTTGCTTATAGCTATTTATATACTCCAACACACATATATACTGCCTTTCACATATGTAGTTACTCACACATGTACCACTGGGACATACATTCACTCACTAACACACTCTTACACACACTTACCCACCCATACAGTCTATCACAGATGCACTCTTGAAACCATCCACCCAGTGAATCACCCACTCACACATCTATGCACAGAGTTGCACACACCCCTCCCACACAAACACTCAGGCACCCATACAGATACTCAGACAAGCATTCAATAACTCATATAGACACTCATTTAGCTATTCACAAACACATGCAGCCACTTACACAGCAACAGACAGACGGATACAGACATTCACCCAGTTTAGTCACTAACCCATGCATTCAGTAAGATACGTTAAATCACTCACTTATAGAGTCAGTCACGCACCTACTAAATCATCCATACAGACACTTACACACCCACTCATTCTTCAATACGTCTTTTCCTATATATATTAAAAATATTTAAACTTTACAGAAACACACAGTCACTGGATGATGTCATCAGTGATGTCATTTGAGATGTCATCAGTGATGTCATCAGTGATGTCACTGACCATGTCATGAGTGATGTAATATGTGACGTCATCAGCAGTGCATTGCGGGGCGCGAGTTATAGTTAGCTGAACTAACTATAACGGGGGAATTTCACGGGTTTTGTACGAGTGCAATGTCCAAGTAACTAAAACTGTCCCTAAAACCTATGGTTTTTTCAGTGAATATATATATATATATATATATATATATTTTTTTTTTGTTGTTGTTGTTTTTTTTGCTCGTGCTGCTTCTTCCGCCCCACTCGGCCCGTGATAAATGGAGCGTATTCCGGCGAAGCTCACCGGAAAATTGTTTTTTTTGTCAGAATCCAAGTAATTATGCTCTCTCAGGACAATCCAATGCCAAAGATTTATTACCAGTTACGCATTTCGGGGAACACAGTCCCCTTGCTTACACACTGGGTAATGGATTTCACCACCACACATATAGTACATCAGCATAAACAAAGGACAACCCGCTTCCCCACATGGGAGAATTTCTATGGTAAAACGTCATCCATTTTGTAATGGGTTAATTTACAGTTTCTCTGGAAACCAATTGCATTTGTATGTTTTCATATTATTACTTCATAATATAAAGTGCATTAAACAGTTGTACATATATTTTTAGTACATGTTTCGTATATCAAATGTAATTCAACATAATCTGATGACAGAGCTTTGTAGGATTATTGGACTCAAATTCCCTTTAAATAAAGAAATCTTACGGTGCCAGTCAGTCAATGGGTTAGGGAAGAAAGGGGGTGTGTTCGCTCTAGTGGCGTATGCATCATTATGGCTGCACTCTATTGCATGATCGATCGGGTAAAACCGGGTGAACATGTTGTAGGTGATATTCACGGTGTTTATACATTATGATGTCAAATCTGAATTATATTAACATGCTAAATGTATTACACATTTCAGGTGCCAAGTGGCTAAAGACATAGTGGTCCATTAGGATGTCGGGCGGTGGCACCACCGCGGTGCTGGCGGTGCGGAAAAATGCATTTTTCTGCCCGCGAGCAGCGGTACTCACGTCCGCCATATTAGTATGGCCAAACATAGACCATTTCCCGTCCGCCGCCGTGCGACGCGAACCGCCATCAAAGTGCGCCCGCAAGCGCGTCGGTGGGAGCCAATGGAGACACACCACCGTGCGGAATGACGTCCGCTCCGGTCCACCGGAGCGGAGAAACCGCCCAATCCTAGACGGCGGAACCTCGACAGCGGAGCGCGAAACCAGAGACCTGGTCAACAGCGCCCGGACATGACCGCCATGGACCCAGCACTCCATGTTTTCCCGGTGCTGTACCTGATACATCACCAGCAAATCATGGACCGTCGCGGACGCCGCCGCAGGTACGCAACAACACAACCCCACACACAACCACAAAACACAAACCATGGACTGGCACAGGGTCCCTAACCACATCAGATACGCTGGTGGGGATAGGAACACATCCCCAAGTTCACACACACATGACCCACTTGCCACCAATACACCCCTCCGCATCCAGGTCACACATCGACCGCGATCGTGCAGCAATGTCACGGCCACGTCACCGCAGCGGTGAAGACAAGGGAATACATGCGCACAATGCAGAAGGCTGGGCCAGCGCCAGGCATGGGCAGGGCACAAAGACCACAGGGCCACAACTCCACCCTCACACACTAGCCCCCCACTGAAAGGACATGCCATGTGCCCCCCCTGTGCACCCCCATGCACAACAACAAGCCAGGTGACACCACACCCTGCACCACAAAACAAATAGGGACACAGCCACAGCAGGAGTGGCTGCACAGGAACACACAGCACAGAAGCACAGGGCTACACACACACACCACAACAACACCACACCAATGGCAAGTAAACTCAGTCCAAGCATCAAATGGACACACACACATACAAGGAACACACATCTCACTGGACACACAGCCTGCCAAGTCACACACACATACCCCACACTGACACACAGACACATACACAGACCACATGCCACCAGCAATGGAGCACACAAAACAGGAAAGCCAAAGTGAGGTGCACACAAATGGAAGGCCAAGGAGACAACCACCAAGCATGTGTACCGCACATGCAAGACAAGGAACATAGAACAACACCCCCAGCCCATCTAATCACACATGGCTTGCATAGTGATTGAAGTCAAACCACAGACAGCACAGTGCAACAACCCAGGGAGACAGCAAGGCAACACATGTATAGGCACAAGGATGAAAGGAAGGCCCTGAAGTCAAACTGTGAACAGCCACACATATGTATACAAATACTTCACAGGAATACTCCAGCAGCACAACACACAGGGCCCATTGACACACTCCATGACTGTCAAACACTAGTAGGAATCCACACACATACCCCCTCACATCTGCAGCACACAACACCAGTGTCAAACAAACAGAAGGGTGGCAATAATGTCCAGGCAATACACAGACAAACAATCACACTCCCTGGGGGTAGCCACAAACATCACATACACACAGGGATGCCAGAACCAATGTCTGCACAAAAACAACAGACAAACACATAACCCAACAGAACCACACACAGAACCACAACAAGAACAGACATGCCCTGTGCAGCAAAAATGTGGAAAGGCAATGGGAGCACAGACACAACAGGAGTGCACAACCCCATCAGTCAGGAACAATGCACAGACAGCATACCACAACACAGACAATAAGTGTACCATCACAGATGAACACAGCCACAGCAAACAAACAACAGATGCACAGCCAAAAAAAAACACATACCAAACACAGTAGGATATAAGTGGATGCATACCAGCCAATGACAAGGCAACATACCTTCACAGCACTGCATGCACAACAAGCAGTGTCTGCACAACAAGCATACCAGGCACACACAGAAATGAGTGACACAACATGAACCCACACAACACCAATCAGCACAGCACAAAGACAACATCACACACAGGAAGTGAAGCAGTACCACAGCAAACACACATACATGCAACACAACACCAACAGATGCACAAGTCTGGCACAGAAAGGTGGAAACAACTTGACCAGGGGACGGGGCAGCACACGCAGTTGAAGTGCATATGAGCAAACATGACTGACAAACAGCCCAAGAACATCACACAGAACCTATTGGGGAAATGTCCTGAGTAACACATTGACACTGTCCAAAGAACTGCACCACAAAGCACAGTGTCACATATCAAGTGATGGGGAGGCACACACACATGTAAAACAAGGGGACAGCTGACATCCAAGTGAAGTGCCATGGCAGGAGTGTACCATACACAAATAGAGGGAGTGCAGACTCACAATGGGTAGGCATCCCAAGCACAGATAGGGGATGGCAAGACACCACACACAACATCACATACTGGAGGCAAACAGGCACCATGTGACAGCAATGCATGAGAAAACACAACCACAATGTCAGTGTGGATCAGCAGGTCTGCGCTGTCTCCACAAACAGTAACAAGACAGATGGATGAACAACAAAACACAACACTGACTTGACATACACACACACTGCATACTCACAAGTGACAGAAATAACAAGTAGGAGTCAGCCACAACTGCATGGACACACCAACACACTGCACACTCCACAAAATACAACTCACACATGTGCAGACAACCACATCCACAGGGATAAAAAATCCAAACAACAGGCACACACATCCTGGGTGAAACATGTGTGTAGTTGACAATGCAGGGGCACACACATATCAACACTCCAGACAAAGTCAAGACCTTCACACTGCACACTTCTTGACCACCCAAGAGCACACATTGAAAGAAACCCATGGGACTAGGATGACTGCCCATCACAAGATGACCACACACATACACTACTGGGCACACAAAATAAGAACACACATACATGATGAGCCTGGCCAGCATGCCTGCAATCCTCTGGACAGAATCCCATTCTGAGCTGGCAGTGCACCACAACTTGACATGTGTACAACACAACCAACATGAACAAACAATGACAACTGCATCACACCTCAAATCTAATACATTGCCCACACAAGTATCAGGGTCAGGAAAAACTGAAGTCCCTCACCCCTGCAAAAAATAGAGTAAGTGAGTAAAGAAATTGGCAAGGTTGAAGTGGCACACACAGCATGTGGCACAGTAAACCATATATACACAGCAAAAGAACTTTATTCAGTAAGGACACTGACAAAACAGACAACAGGAGCAACTGTCTTTATTCACAAATTGCACAGATAGGCAAAAAGAGTAGAGAATAGCAAGGCACAAAATGCAGGGCATGTCCATGAGAAGCTGCACAGGCAGGGGCAAAACAACAAGGCCAGTGGCCAGTCCAAGGTGCAGAGCATGTCCATGAGAAGCTGCACAGGCAGGGGAAAAACAGCAAGGCCAGTGGCCAGTCCAAGGTGCAGAGCATGTCCATGAGAAGCTGCACAGGCAGGGGCAAAACAGCAAGGCCAGTGGCCAGTCCAAGGTGCAGGACATGTCCATGAGAAGCTGCACAGGCAGGGGCAAAACAGCAAGGCCAGTGGCCAGTCCAAGGTGCAGAGCATGTCCATGAGAAGCTGCACAGGCAGGGGGCACACAGCAGTGAACGACAAGGCCAGTGAGCAGGACAAAGTGCAGAGTGAATCCATGAGAAGATGCACAGGCAGGGGGCACACAGCAGTGAACGACAAGGCCAGTGGGCAGGACAAAGTGCAGAGTGAGTCCATGAGCAGCTGCACAGGCAGGGGGCACACAGCAACTGAACGACAAGGCCAGTGGGCAGGACAAAGTGCAGAGTGAGTCCATGAGAAGCTGCACAGGCAGGGGGCACACAGCAGTGAACGACAAGGCCAGTGGGCAGGACAAAGTGCAGAGTGAGTCCATGAGAAGATGCACAGGGAATGTGTGCAACTGTACCCTAACCATGGTCAGCAACACAGTCTGGGGTGTCACGATGTGCAGCACAGGCCATGCTGTGTGAGAGACAGGCGTGTGAGGTCGACCAACACTCAGACTTGGCTGTCAGTCGTACTGGGAGCTGGCTGAGGGTCGGGCCCAGTTGGAGCACTAGACTGGGGAGAGGGAGGCACTGCTGAGGTATACCTATCAGTGTCTTGGCAAAACGGAGGGCTGCTTGGACCAGGTGGTATAGTGGCACGTGGAGGTGGAGTCATGCAGACATGAGACACAGTGTGGATGGGAGATTGTGGAGGGGTGCCTTTCCACTTCTTGGGGAGTCGCAATGGCTTCACTGTCTTGGTAACAATGGGAAGTGGTGTGGACACATCAGGCTCACTCAACACTAAGGCTGCAGCAGGTGCAGATGCTGGCCCTCCCTCTGGTGACGTGCTTGAACCTGTGCAACGCTTTGCATGGCCCTGGCTTTGCCCCTCCATCCCCTGCCTACCAGGTGGTCCCCTCACAGTGCCCTCCATTCCCTGCTTCACTGGGCTTGCTATGGGAGTCGAGGTAGTGGTTGAATCGGACTTGCAGCCCTTCTTATGCCTACCCTTGGCACTCACCACCTTCTCAGTGGGCATGGAAATTGTATGTTTGGTTTTGGGAGACGCTTTCGGGACAGGAGAGTCCTTGGCTGGGGATGTCCCTGAGGCACGTGACCCTGACGCCTGCTTCTTGGCTCTTTGTCCCCTGGTTTTGCCTGATGGGCTCTTGTCTGTGTGCACTGGGGTGGCTTTGGTCATCTGTGGGGATGGTGTCTGCGGCCTGGACGGCTTGGGCTTCTGTTGCTGCTGTGTGCTACGTGTGCCGTATCGTGACTTAGAGGTCTGTGGAGCGTGGTCACTGTCGTCCGACGTGGCCACTGGCATGGGTGTGGACAAAGGGACTTTCGCTGGACTCCCAGATTGTGCCAGTTGAAGGGCTGATGTCACTGCAGTGGACAATGACTGGACAGTCCGGTGCAGCCCACCCACGTCTGAATGTATGCCCTCAATGAATGCAACCACGTGAGCCAATTTACTGTCGTGGTCCATGAATGCATTGAGGAGAGCTGTCTGGCCTACACACAGCTGGCGCAAAAGGTCCACAGACTCAGCACTGATGGCAGCAGGGGGACCGGGGCAGGGGCTGCGGTGCCGGGGGTGAAGGACACCCTTCCCCTCTTAGCGGTGCGAACACGGGCAGCACCAGAGGAAGTGGCTGGGAGGGTGGGCACTGCACGCTGTGTGGTGGAAGATGATGCAGAGTCCCCGTTCCCTGTGCCCGCCAACATGTCTGCGTCACTGCTGGCATCAGATGACGTACTACTTTGCGTCTCGGGCTGTGATTCCTCCAGCAGACTCCTGTCCCCCTCCGAGGCGCTGGTCACATCTGTCTCACAGGGCTCCTCTGCAGCTGTTGTGCTAGTTTCCCCACCACTGGTGTCCGTCCCCTGTTCCTCCGTGACCACGGGAGAGGCTGCATGAGAGAGAGAGATGTAGGGTCAGTGCAGTGGCAGCAACAGAACAAACATATGCAATACAGACAACCATTAAGATGTCTAGATCTACATGTTGTACGCCACCCTGTGCAATTACATAGTTCAAACCCACCTCTGTCATCACAACAGTGCGTGTGCACTATCAAACCAGGACAAAGTGAGCAATGTGATGACCACACAGCACAACATCCTGCATGTGGCTCCGTTACAACAGCAACACAGATAGCTCATACCTGTCTCACACCACCCACAATGCCATTTAAATGCCCCATACCCATTTCCCAGTGTTAAGTACAGGTAGGACACATGCATGACAGCTGCACCCAGCACAGGCACAAGCTTACACTCACAGGCCACTGCATCACACTACCAACATCACATCGCCCAGCGCTGGCACATGCTGTGCACACATGCAGCCACACACAGCCATAGTCACCCTTCCCAGTACACTCACCCCTAATTGCCTGCTGATGCTCCTTCAATCGTGCATCCAGCTCAGGGTGAGTCACGGCCAAGATGCGGCACATTAGTGGTGTCATGCTGCGCCGTTCCATCCGGCAGAGTGCGAGGAATCCGCCCCAGTGTCATCTCCGCAACGTTCTTTGCCAGCCGTGAGATGTCGTCCCACCTCTTGTGGCAGTGGGTGCGCCATCGGTTTGATACTCCCAGAGCACGCACCTTCTTTGCAATGCCCCTCCACACGGCCTTACGCTGGTGCACCTTGAGCTGCAGGCATGGGAGACAAGAGGGGGCAAACATCAGTGACACAGTGTCATGTGACAAAATCACTCAGGACAGTAGCATGATACAGATTAATCACAAATCCACATATCTCACATGCAGAGACAGGAATGCTTTTCACATGGTACATCTGCATGTGAGAATCACACGTAAATGCATGCATGTATGAGGGGGGGACACAATACTTGCACATCTCATGTCCAAGCAGGATGCCAGCACAGAAGACCATGTGTACTCTGTCCACATCTACTAACCATTTTTAGGTAGAGCAAGACATACGTCACAAAACAACATGTGTATGTGGCGAGACCCACTGTGTCCGACAATGCGCAGGCATCAACGAACATGCACTGTGAGGAGCCCACTGTGTCATGTATATCACATTGAGGGACATGATCTCACAAACCCACGTCCTTTCTCACAGTGCCAGTCGTGTGCAATCTACAGGGTTGACATGGCACATTGATGGGGAGTCAAATTTGAAAATGAACATGTTACACCCTGTACAGTCAGTGATGTGTTCTTGTTGTATTGGGCGGTGACTGTGCAGGCCAGGTGGGCTCACAGTGAGATGGACAACAGGGAAATGCAAAGACATGCACACTAGCAATCACTGGCCTGAATCCTCCATTACCAACTTGCTGCTTCACTGTATGGCTGACAAGACAAGACATGTCCCTCCAATCTTGATGTGCAGGCAGGAGACTTGAGGAGTAGGGTACACACCCCTTCACCCAATGGAATGCAAGTTAGGCAATGCATGACACAAACCCACACTCACATGCACATACTGCATCAGACCGACTACATGTGTGCCCCCTGCACTCTCACACCCACTGTGGAAGACTTACCACGACATTTGGGGCACCATATAGCCTTGGGTACTGTGTGAGCACCTCGTCCACCAGGACCTCAAGCTCCTCGCCGGTGAAGGGACTGGCACGGATCTTCTCTGTCCTTGACATCACTGTTGGTTAGAGACAGCAGCGGCAGCAGCAGGTGAGGGTCTCAGGCAGCAGTCCCTGGAGGCAGCAGCAGGTGAGGGTCTCAGACAGCAGTCCCTGGAGGCAGCAGCAGGTGAGGGTCTCAGGCAGCAGCCCCTGGAGGCATCAGCAGGTGAGGGTCTCAGGCAGCAGTCCCTGGAGGCAGCAGCAGGTGAGGGTCTCAGGCAGCAGTCCCTGGAGGCAGCAGCAGGTGAGGGTCTCAGGCAGCAGGCTCTGTGAGCAGTGGAAATTCTGGGCACTCTCCCACACATATATAGCCCCCTGGTGTCGTTCCAGTAGTCCTGGGCTGCTGCAATTGGTGTACCAGGTCTGCCTTTTACAAATGCATCCAATGACTGGCACTGCGGTGGTGTAGCACGCCTACCGCTATTTTCAAATTGCATCGAGCTTCCGCGATCGCGGAGCCCATTGGCTGTAATGGCATGGACCATGGCGGTGACACACCGCAGGGGCCAGGCGGGCACTACCGCGGGATTGCATCTTTTGATTGAATCCAATGACCGGCACCACGGTGGTGTAGCACGCCTACCGCTCTTTTCAAAACTGCATCGAGCTTCCGCGATCGCGGAGCCCATTGGCTGTAATGGCATGGACCATGGCGGGGACACACCGCTGGTGCCAGGTGGTAGTTTCCGCAATTTGGGTGCCATAGACACACATGAGGCACCGCAATTTGGGTGGCGGAGCATGCCAACCACCATTTGGCCATGTCTCTGGGGCTATCAGTACCGCAGCCGTGCATTGGTGTGTGTTGCACACACACCGCTGGTGAACGGCGGTAGTTTCCGCAATTTGGGTGCCATAGACACACATGAGGCACCGCGATTTGGGTGGCGGAGCATGCCAACCACCATTTGGCCATGTCTCTGGGGCTATCGGTACCGCACCCATGCATTGGGGTGTGTTGCACACACACCGCTGGTGCCAGGCGGTAGTTTCCGCAATTTGGGTGCCATAGACACACATGAGGCACGCGATTTGGGTGGCGGAGCATGCCAACCGCCATTTGGCCATGTCTCTGGGGCTATCAGTACCGTACCCGTGCATTGGGGCGTGTTGCACACACACCGCTGGTGCCAGGTGGTAGTTTCCGCAGTTTGGGTGCCATAGACACACATGAGGCACCGCGATTTGGGTGGCGGAGCATGCCAACCGCCATTTGGGCATCACTTGTCTCTCAGTACCGCACCTACAGTACACTACACTACACTACACTACAGGACAGTGTTGGTATGGACAATACAATGTGCACACATGTCAATGTGTTGATGTGCATTGTCAATCACAGCATTTTTTTTCCCAATTGATGATGTTTGTTTTAGCATGTCTTCTCATGTTAGATCATGCACACACTCGTCATTGATGCTCAGACTGTGGTCATTGTGTTGTTGAGGTGTGCCAGGTTCAATTGACGCCTGAATGTGTGTCATGTACAGCAGCTAGGTAGGATACCGTGGGGTTGCCTTGTCACACATGTGCTGGATAACAGACTCCCAGGCGTGCCCATGGGGAATGTGGCCATATCCCAATGTCCATTCACTTTGACCGAGGTGTTGTTTGGGGGACTTGCTGTGTGTAATTAGACAAGTGTGTGATTTGTGTAGTTGAAGGGGTCCCTACATGTCAGCTGGTCTGTGACTCAATTCATATGACATTCTTTGTTGGCATTGTGTCAGCCATGATGTGAGATGCTGTGCACATCCCATGATGTATTGCATTACAATGTGTCCACTCTCATCTCAACTAGGAGGAGACCAAATCTGCATCGTCACTTGACAGTGCTGGCAGACATGGAGGATGAGGCGATCATCCGGAAATGCCGTCTGGATAGAGCCACCCTAAAGACCCTTTGTGATTTGTTGGAGCCCCACCTGCAGCCTCGCCGAACATATCCAACAGCTTTCACCCCAACGTATAAGGTGATGGCGGCACTGCATTTTTTTGTGACTGGATCATTCCAGCACACGGTGGCCGAGGCAGGTGGGATGTCACAACCCATGTTCAGCATGGTGCTGCGGGATGTTCTGTCCGCCATGATGATCTACAAGGACAGATACATCCATTTCCCCAGGGGGGCAGAATTGGCAGCTGTAAAGGGAGATTTCTATCCCCTCGGACACATCCCCCATGTTGTTGGTGCCATTGATTGCACCCATGTTGGGCTAGTGCCACCACAGGTCCGTGAGCACATCTACAGGAATCGTAGACATTACCACTCCATAAATGTCCAAGTGGTATGCCTGGCAGATATGATCATCTCACACGTGTGTGCAAAATTTCCTGGCTCGGCCCATGACTCATACATCCTGCGTAGCAGCATTGTACCACAGCTGATGGCCATTCTGCTTCCTGAGCGTGCATGGATTGTGGGTGAGTATGCCTAGTCATGTGGTGTGCTGTGTGTGTGACCTGCTGTCCTCTGCATCTGCGACATTGCAATGTTTCTTTGTGTTTTTCACACATAGGTGACTCTGCATATCCCAACCGTCCGTGGTTGCTGAGCCCACTGCGGAACCCCAGGACACCAGCTGATGTCTGCTACAATGATGCCCATGGGAGGACACGTCGTGTGGTGGAGCGTACCTTTGGACTGCTGAAGTCACGTTTCTGCTGCCTGGACAAGACCGGAGGGGCACTGATGTACTCACCCAGGAAGGTGTGTCAGATTGTAGTGGCATGCTGCATGCTCCACAACCTAGCCATTCGCAAGGAGATTCCCCTGCTCTTGGATGATGATGAGCAGCCAAGGTCCCCGCCTGCAAACCAACCTGTGTCCAGTGATGATGACAGTGGAGAGGAGGAAGGTGTTGACCTGCGTCAACAGCTCATCATCCGCTACTTCACTTGAAGGTGGGTGACAATGTACAACGTACCCATTGTCTGATGATGTTGCTGTTGTTGTGAGGGTGTAAGTGAGATTTGTGACAGCAGCCAGTTGTAGACTCAGTGTTTGCTGTCAATGTTCATGGGACAGTTCATTTATGAACATCTATAGGATGTGTATGTTGGCACTTGTTGCCCATTGTTATGTGTGCATGTGGGTTGTTCTTGTTGTGAAGTGTTGTGTGATGTCTGTGATGCCACACCCAGACTAGTGAATGTTGTTCTGTTGTGTTTTCCTAGGTGCCTTTGACCTCTCCTTGCCTACATACACTCCGTCCCCTGGTACATTGTATTCCTGTAGAAAATTGTACATCCTGGAATAAAGACGGAGCAGGTACAACAACATGTGTGTAATGATTTGTTTATTTACAAAGGTGACATGTGAGGGGGTACATTGACAGTGAGGTGATTAGTGGAGCAGTGAGTTGACAGTCATGGTAAATGAGATAATCGAGTGGTCACCACATAGGTGTGGTGACCCAGTCCAACAGACAGATGCCATTCACAAGGCAGTGTGGGGAAGGACAGTCCAAAAAGTCAATGCAGTGGTGCAGAGAGTTGCCATCATGGCTGGCTGCGTGACTGGCGTTTGGCAGGTGCTTTGCCAACAGATACTCCCAGGGTTTTCTTCGAACGGCCCCTTTTCCGTTTGGCAGGGGGGGCCTCTGCTATAGGGCCAGTGGGGTCTGAGGACTCACCACTCTCTGTGGCCGCAGGGGAGGATGGTGAACTGTCATCCTGCAGATCACCAGTGGGAGGGGGAGGTGTTGTTTGTGGCGCAGGCCTGTCCCTCAGTACCGCCACTAGTTGGCCCAAGAGGTCCACAATTTGTCCCATGCGGGTGTCCATGGACCTCATCAGCAGGAGGAGCTCACGTGAATATTGTTCTGACCGGGCCGTTTGTCCCTGGGCCCGTTCATATGCCCCAAGGACTCTGTGGATGTGGTCCAGGGATTCAGTCCCAGGCTGTGATCGTGTGTGGGTGACCCTGCCCCTCCCACCTGCACTGCTGCCACGGACCGGTTGCCTCGCCACTGTCGGACCACACATCCTCTCCCTGCCCTCCTCAGTTGGTGGGGTGGTCATCCTGTGGGACAGGGAGGGTGTTGCAGGCACCACTGGTGGTTGTGGTTGTGGTGGTGGTGGAGGACGCACCGGACGTAACAGCAGGGGCATGCAGATTGGTTGTTGTAGCTGCAGGTGTGGTGGGGTGACGATGGGGTCCTGGGACCTATTGCGCCCTGGAACACCAGATGGGCCGGCCTCGGTCTCCTCGTCCGAAGATTCCTGGAAGTCAACATCCGAGAGTCGATGTTCCCGGGGGGGGGGTGGGGTAGACTGGCCCTGCAGGTTGCTGGTGTCGTCCTCTGCAGTCAATTCTTGGTCACCTGTGGGTCAGATGGGAAATGGTCATTGGGGTGCACCCCGTAAGATTTGTGTTAGCTGTGTGTCATTCACTGTTAGTACACTACACAGTTGACTGATCATCACATTGTTTCCTATGTGCACTACTGTGCCTCCTGACATGCTGCGGTGGTACATGCATTTCTTGTCCATGGTGTGAGGTGTCAACATGTACCATGCGCCATGTGCATAATTTGTGATTACAGGGACATGTTGACATCTAGGGCCTTGCGCTAAAATATGATTTTTGTGCGGACTGTTTGTAGATTTTTTTGACCTGTCAGCCGTCACATCTGGGCATATCCTGGCAATTGTCATCTCCTGCATACCTTTGTCTTGTCATGTGCATATCTGGATTGGTACCACTTACCATGCTTTCTTACTGTTCATATGATCCTTGTTACTCTGGCCCCATGGCACTGAACCTTGACTGGTAGGTCGCTCCCCCACCACACAGCTCCGTCTGTGTGCCCTGCTGCTGCCCCTGATTGTGCTCGTTTTTCCTTTCTGTGCCCCCCTTGCTGCCCCTGATTGTGCTCGTTTTTTCCTTTCTGTGCCCCCCGTGCTGCCCCTGATTGTGCTCGTTTTTCCTTTCTGTGCCCCCCTTGCTGCCCCTGATTGTGCTCGTTTTTTTCCTTTCTGTGCCCCCCTTGCTGCCCATGATTGTGCTCGTTTTTTCCTTTCTGTGCCCCCCTTGCTGCCCCTGATTGTGCTCGTTTTTCCTTTCTGTGCCCACTTGCTGCCCCTGATTGTGCTCGTTTTTTCCTTTCTGTGCCCCCCTTGCTGCTCCTGATTGTGCTCGTTTTTCCTTTCTGTGCCCCTTTGCTGCCCCTCATTGTGCTAGTTTTTTCCTTTCTGTGCCCCCTTGCTGCCCCTGAGTGTGCTCATTTTTTTCCTTTCTGTGCCCCCTTGCTGCCCCTGATTGTGCTCGTTTTTTTCCTTTCTGTGCCCCCTTGCTGCCCCTGATTGTGCTCGTTTTTTCCTTTCTGTGCCCCCTTGCTGCCCCTGATTGTGCTCGTTTTTTCCTTTCTGTGCCCCCTTTGCTGCCCCTGATTGTGCTCGTTTTTCCTTTCTGTGCCCCCTTGCTGCCCCTGATTGTGCTCGTTTTTTCCTTTCTGTGCCCCCTTGCTGCCCCTGATTGTGCTCGTTTTTCCTTTCTGTGCCCCCCTTGCTGCCCCTGATTGTGCTCGTTTTTCCTTTCTGTGCCCCCTTGCTGCCCCTGATTGTGCTTGTTTTTTCCTTTCTGTGCCCCCTTGCTGCCCCTGATTGTGCTAGTTTTTCCTTTCTGTGCCCCCTTGCTGCCCCTGATTGTGCTCGTTTTTCCTTTCTGTGCCCCCCTTGCTGCCCCTGATTGTGCTCGTTTTTCCTTTCTGTGCCCCCTTGCTGCCCCTCATTGTGCTAGTTTTTTCCTTTCTGTGCCCCCTTGATGCCCTGATTGTGCTCGTTTTCCCTTCTGTGCCTGTTTCCCGCCGCTGCGCCTGCGGCCCCGCCCCCTCACTGCCCATTCGCTGCCCCATTCCCTGCTCCTCCCTCCCACCTCCCCATTTATGTCGCAGCGGACGTGCGCTGCGGGCGCGCTGCTGGCGCGCCGAAGGCGCGCCTAAGGCAAGCCCGTCTGCGCCCGTCCGCGCCGTGACCGCGCCCAGCGCCAGACCCCCTGGTCCGGGCATCCCCCGCGCCCGCCACATCAACAGACGCCGATACGACGCCAGCACCCTCCACGCACTCAACCCCGGAAAAGATCACGCCTGCTACCAGGCCACCCCGAAGCGCACCCAAGGGCCCTTCACCTGCCGGAACTGCAGCTTCGCCAGCACCCGCCCCGCCAAACCACCGCCCAGGAAAGAACCCAACTACCTCAGATGCATCCTCCTCAACACCCGCTCCGCCCGCAAACACGCCATCGAACTCTGGGACCTTCTCGACTCAACCTCCCCAGACGTCGCATTCCTGACGGAGACCTGGCTGAATCCCGCTTCAGCCCCCGACATCGCCATTGCCATCCCGGACGGATACAAGATCACCCGCAGGGACCGCACCAACGGAGTCGGAGGAGGCATCGCCATCGTCCACAGGAACACGCTCAGAGTCTCAACCAATACCGACGACACCCTCAGCACCGCCGAACACATGCACTTCCAGATCCACACCGATCCCAACACCACCCTCAGAGGAACCCTCATCTACAGACCCCCCGGACCCCGACCACAGTTCAGCGATTCCATCGCTGACTTCGTCAGCACACACGCCATCGCCTCCACGGACTACATCCTCCTCGGGGACCTGAACTTCCACCTCGAGAACAACAAGGACACCAACTCCACCACCCTGATCGACAACCTCGCCACCCTCGGACTCAGACAGCTCGTGACTACACCCACCCACGCCGCCGGCCACACGCTCGACTCCATCTTTTCCGCAAGCCCACTCGTCTCCTTCAACCACACCTCCGAACCCCACTGGACTGACCACCACTGCATCCACTTCACCTACAGGAAGCCCACCACGCACCACCGCACCGAACAAATGCCTCGCCGCTGCTGGAGCAGAGTCACGGAAGAACAGCTAACCACAACCCTCGCCCTGAGCCCACCCGCCGAACCCTCCGACCCCGACACCGCCGCCCGCAACCTCAGACAGTGGATCGACGACTGCGCCAACACCCTCGCCCCGCTCAAGAATCCGCCCAACAGCCACACCAGCAAGAAAGCCACCTGGTTCACCGAAGACCTCCAGGCCTCCAAACGAACATGCCGAAAACTGGAGAAGATCTGGCTCCACGAACGGACAGCGGACAGCTACGCCGCCCACAAGAGCGCCACCCGCAGTCACCATCACCTCATCAGATCCGCCAAAAGGGCCTCACTCAAAGACCGCCTAGACAACAACGCACACAACAGCAAAGAGCTCTTCAACATCGTGAAGGAACTCTCCAACCCCAGCTCCAACACCAACGACATCCAGCCGTCGCGAGACCTGTGCGACTCACTGGCCACCTTCTTCCACCGCAAAATCGCCGACATCCACGACAGCTTCAACACCACGACCGCCCCGGCAACCACCGAGACCACTGCCCCCACAACCACCAACCGCCTGCTCTCCTGGACCAACATCAACGACGAGGACACCAGCGAGATCATGAACACCATCCACTCCGGTTCACCGCTAGACCCGAGCCCTCACCACATCTTCAACAAAGCCAGTACAGCCATCGCGCCCCATCTCCGGAAAATAATCAACATCTCCTTCGAGACAGCAACCATCCCGGAAAGCTGGAAGCACGCCGAGATCACCGCCTTACTCAAGAAACCCAAGGCAGACCCCAAGGACCTCAAGAACTTCCGACCCATCTCTCTGCTCCCGTTCCCCGCGAAGGTCACCGAGAAAATCGTCAACAAACAACTGACCCGCTACCTCGAGGAGAACAACATCCTGGACCCTTCCCAGTCCGGCTTCCGCAGCAACCACAGCACCGAAACCGCCCTCATCGCCGCCACCGATGACATCAGGACCCTGCTAGACAATGGAGAAACAGCAGCCCTCATCCTCCTGGACCTATCAGCCGCCTTCGACACGGTCTGCTACCACACACTACGATCACGCCTTCACGACGCCGGGATCCAAGAGAAGGCCCTGGACTGTACCACATCCTTCCTTTCCGGCAGAACACAAAGCGTCCGCCTCGCCCCCTTCCGATCCAAGGCCACCAAGATCATCTGCGGCGTACCCCAAGGCTCCTCCCTCAGCCCAACGCTGTTCAACATCTACATGGCACCCCTCGCCCACGTCGCCCGACAGCACAACCTCAACATCATCTCCTACGCCGACGACACCCAGCTGATCCTCTCCCTCACCAAAGACCCTCACACCACCAAAGCCCACCTCCACGAAGGAATGAAGGCCGTCGCCGAATGGATGAGGACCAGCCGCCTGAAGCTGAACTCGGACAAGATGGAGGTCCTCATCCTTGGTTCCAACCCTTCAGCCTGGGACGACTCCTGGTGGCCAACATCACTGGGAACAGCCCCGCCACCCACCGAACACGTACGCAACCTAGGGGTCATCCTCGACCCCACCCTCTCCATGACTAAGCAGGTCAACGCCGTTTCCTCATCCTGCTTCAACATCCTCCGAATGCTCCGCAGGATCTTCAAGTGGATCCCCACCGAAACAAGAAAAACAGTCACCCAGGCCCTCGTCACCAGCAGGCTGGACTACGGAAACGCCCTCTACGCAGGAACGACGGCTAAGCTCCTGAGACGGCTGCAATGCATCCAGAACGCCTCTGCACGTCTTATCCTCGACATCCCCCGACGCAGCCACATCACACCCCACCTGAGAGACCTGCACTGGCTCCCTGTCAACAAGAGGATAACCTTCAAGCTCCTCACCCACGCACACAAAGCACTCCACAACTCCGGACCAGCCTACCTCAACAGACGACTCAGCTTCTACACCCCCACCCGCCAGCTCCGCTCGACCAGCCTCGCCCTCGCCACAGTCCCCCGCATCCGGAAAACGACCGCCGGTGGCAGATCCTTCTCCCACCTCGCCGCCAAGACCTGGAACACCCTCCCCACCAACCTCCGACAGACCCAAGACCTACTGGCCTTCAGAAGACTCCTCAAGACCTGGCTCTTCGATCAGTAGCAGCACCACCCCCCCTCTTCCCCCAGCGCCTTGAGACCCTCGCGGGTATGTAGTGCGCTTTATAAGTGACATGATTGATTGATTGATTGATTGATTGAACCTGTCATTCATTGCTGTGCATGATTGTTCCCAGTCTTTCCTCTACATGTGCATTGGTGTGTCACACTTTGGTTGCTGTGACAGTTTCCTTTGCTTAGCTGTGTGCACACTGTGCGTGGCAATATGATCGGTGTGCATATTTGTGCATTGAGAGGACTGGTGTTGTCATATGGCACCATTCTTTGTGTCGAATGGCTAGGTGCACGTACTGCCTACTTACCTGTTGTGTGTTGGCATTTGTCTTTGTTTTGTGACACATCTGTGTGTGCGTGGTGGAGGCTTGCATCCTGCTCAGTGGTGGCACAAGACAGAATAATATGTCTGGCTAGCTGTTTGTTTATTTGGAGTGATCCAATACATGCCACATGCATCTGGGTGGTATGGGGAGAGCCATCTTGTTGGACTGGGGGACAGGGGGCATGGTGGGAGTAGTAGTCCAGGCCTCCCTCCCACATACAGCCCTCCATGGCAAGATGGCTACCTACCTGTTGGTTTGTTTGTTGGGGATGTAATGGCTGACACATGCTTCTGGGTGGGGGAGTGCTCCATCCTGCTGAGGTGTGGGACAGGGGGCATGGTGGGAGTAGTAGTCCAGGCCTCCCTCCCACATACAGCCCTCCATGACAAGATGGCTACCTACCTGTTAGTTTGTTGGTTGGGGATGTAATGGCTGACACATGCTTCTGGGTGGGGTGGGAGTGTGCTCCATCCTGCTGAGGTGTGGGACAGGGGGCAAGGTGGGAGCAGTAGTCCAGGCCTCCCCCCCAAACAGCCCTCCATTGCAAGATGGCTACCTACCTGTTGGTTTGTTGGTTGGGGATGTAATGGCTGACATATGCTTCTGGGTGGGGTGGGGGAGTGCTCCATCCTGCTGAGGTATGGGACAGGGGGCATGGTGGGAGTAGTAGTCCAGGCCTCCCTCCCACATACAACCCTCCATGGCAAGATGGCTACCTACCTGTTGGTTTGTTGGTTGGGGATGTAATGGCTGACACATGCTTCTGGGTGGGGGAGTGCTCCATCCTGCTGAGATGTGGGACAGGGGGCATGGTGGGAGTAGTAGTCCAGGCCTCCCTCCCACATACAGCCCTCCATGGCAAGATGGCTACCTACCTGTTGGTTTGTTTGTTGGGGATGTAATGGCTGACACATGCTTCTGGGTGGGGTGGGGGTGTGCTCCATCCTGCTGAGGTGTGGGACAAGGGGGCATGGTGGGAGTTGCAGTACTGGCTGCCTGTGCACATGCACCCATGGTAATGTTGCTAGCTACATTGGTGGTGATTGGGAGGGGGTGGATGTTGGATCTGTGAGACATGTTTTTGTGAGTGTGTGGTGCAGATGAATGGAATTCGTCCTAGGAGGTGTATCTTTGTAGTTGTGCAAGGCAATACATAGCAGTGTGGTGGTAGTCATTTGTTTGTACTTACCAGCCTCCACTCCCCCAGGTACTCCTGTGAGACTCTCTGGATGCAGTATGGCAAGCACCTTCTCCTCCCATGGGGTGAATGGTTTTGGTGGTATGGGGGTGCCACCGCCAGTCTTGTCAGCCAGCTGACGGTTCTTGGTCCTCCTCTCTTTGACAACCCTCTTCAAGTCATGCCACCGCTTCATGATTTCTTTTCTGAATCTTGGGATGGTCCCTACTGCATTGACTTTCTGGACTATCCTTGCCCACATTTGAGTCCTTGTGGCTAATGGTGTCTGTTGGACCAGGCTACCAAACAGTTGTGGTTCCACTCTGACTATCTCATCTACCATTACCTTCAACTCACTCTCTGTGAATTTGGGCATTTTATGTGTTGACATGGTGTGTGATGTGCAGAGGTGTTGTAGGTGCAGGTGTGTAAGTGGTGGTGGTGGTGGTGATGTGTATGGTGTGTGATGTGCAAAGGGGTTAGGGGTGCAGGTGTGGAAGTGGTGGTGGTGCTGTGTGTGGTGTGAGTGGTGATGGTGTGTAGCTTTGCCTATCCTTTGTTCTCAGGGGTTGGGCCCTTCAGTTGTGGGTTAGTGCAGAGGATTGTGATTAAGGAAGGGGCTGGTTTTATGCTCTATGTGGGTGTGTCCACATGTGGGAGTGCTCTCAGGTGTGTTGTGTGGGTTGTCCTGTAATTTTTTTTTTGTGTGCAATGTTGTGTCATTGGGGTGTGTTTTCTGTTTTTGGGTGGCATGGCTACTTTGGTGTGGGCACTTTGTGGCCTTGTTGTGGGATTTTTAAATCGTCTGCAAAATTTGTCACGGAGCGTCCGCGGCGGTGGCTTTGATGCAGCTCTTCCGCATGCTCTCCCATTCATCACTGTTAGCGACCGCGGCGGTCGGAAAGAGCGGAACGTGCCGCGGGACCATCGGGGATATCCTAATTTCCCGTGCGGTGTCTCCGCTATCCTTGCGGCGGGTTGGTGTTTTTCCGCCGCGGACGTGTTTTGGCCATCTCCGCACGCTACGGGCGTTTTTTCTTTCCCCCGTACCGCCGCGGTCGGTGTTTTTTGGCGGTTGATCCTAATTTGGCTGCCGGTTTCTCCCCGGTGCCGGCGGGCGGTTGTTTTCTGCTTCCATGGCGGGCGGGGTGATTTTCCGACCACCATCCTAATAGGCCCCATAGTCTCTGAATTCATGTCCTTCCCCAAGGGGAGCCCATAGTCTTTTCTTAACAACATAAAGTAGATTACACCTCTAGATCTGTATTACTGAAAGTTCTCTGGGCGGATGCTCCCTATGTTCAGGTGAATACCAAGGTGGGTGGTGTACCAGTCGTCAACAGTTGGATATATTTATCACCCTCTCACTAGCCGTGTATTATGTGCAAAAGTCAAAAAATTATAGTACAGTGAAATTGTGCAAGAAATGTCATATATTAAAAAATTGTGAACTTATAGTCTTATCCTTTAACGTGCCATGTGCCGATTCCTCATGCTCTTGAAGAAAAGGGTAGGTGTCCTCTACTACTGCATACAGGTAAATGTAGGTCCCTTCCTTTCCTCCTGTAGAAAAGATAAAAGAAAAGAATGTAAGGTTAAAAATAGGAACCTGCACATGGTCAATGTCCTCTATAAAACACGCTAGGAAGTAAAGATACAGTGTATTAGCACAAAAGTCTAAGTTACAGCTGTGTCTAGACATTTATGTTAGGGGGCTGATGAATGACTCTAGTGCCCCTACTCATCCTGTAAATGTATAATCATTTCCTCAACTTGATTATGGCCCCATGGGGTCCTTGTCTGTAAATCAATTATGTGCCATGATTCACGTTTCCTGAGGAGGAGGGTTCTGTTGCCCCCTCTTTTGTTAGGTTGGACTTGTTCAATGATAAAGTATCTCAGTAGTGAACTGTTGTAGAGATGATATTCCTCAAAGTGGCGTGCTACTGGATAGTGTTTGTCTTTGTTATGTATAGCCCGCAGGTGTTCCAGTATACGTTTTTTCGCTGCAAAAGTGATGCTCCCTACATATCTCATCTTACAGGGGCATTCTAACACGTAGATGACATAATTGGTACTTCAAGTAAGAAATTGATTAATGGTTTTAGTAGTACTGGGTGTGTTGTATGTTTTGACCATATAGCTGGACTTACACGCTTTGCAATGTCCACAGGGAAAAAATCCCTGTAGATTGTGATGTTGTTCCCTCTGTTGTGTAGTGATGTCTCCTCTTACTAGAATGTCCCTGAAACTTCTCCCTTTTCTGTATGTTATCATGGGGCGATTTGGCAGGTCCCGTCCGACTACTGGATCACTTTTAAGAATGTTCCAGTTGGCGTTCAAGATTTTCGCTACTTGTTTAGATTCTTCATTGTAAGTAAGAATAACTCGACTTATATTGTCTTCTTTTGTTATAGGTTTTTCTTGGAGAGTTTGTTCCCTGGTTATTTGCTGTACTTTTTTAATGGCTTTTTGATAACCCAATTAGGATAGCCCCGTTCTTTGAATCTGTTCTGCATGGTCTTACTTTCTGATTCAAATGCTTCGTTTGTGCTGCAGTTTCTTTTTGCTCTCAGCAGTTCCCCGAATGGAAAACTCCATTTGAGTACATCCGGGTGGCTGCTGAGAGAATGGAGAAGGCTGTTACCTGCTGTACTCTTTCTATGGAGCTTTGTGTTTAGTTTGTCTCCGTCGGTCGTTACTACTACATCTAAGAACTCAATTGAATCCTTACTCATGTTGTATGTGAGTTTGATGTTGCAATTATTTGTGTTCAGTAGTTCAATGAATCTGATGGCACTCTTCTCACTGCCTTTCCAGATCAGGAAGATATTGTCTATGTAGCGGAGCCAAGTGGTAACCTGGCTCCACATCAGGCGCAAAGTTGGCTCCCTGCGGATTTCTTCCTCCCACGCCCCCAGGAACAGGTTGGCAAAGCTGGGGGCAAAACATGTCCCCATCGCTGTGCCGAGTGTTTGTTTGTATATCTCATCGTTGAACATAAAAATGTTGTTAGTGAGACAGAATCTTATCATCTCAACTAACATATTTGTGTGTTCAAGGTACCTGATTGGTCTCAGTTCTAGAAAATGTTGGCAAGATCTTATACCTAAATCATAGTCAATAATTTTATACAATGCATTCACATCCATTGTTATTAGAATAAGATCATTTGCCCACTGTACAGTTTGTATTTTTCTCAGGAAGTCCTTAGTGTCTTTTACATGTGACAGTAGGTCTGTAACGAAGTTTCTGAGAAAGTAGTCAACGGATTTCGAGATGTTTTCGGTGACGCTCCTAATGGATGAAACAATGGGTCTCCCTGGTGGTGTGGTAGGATTCTTATGTATTTTTGGAAGTAAGTAAAAGATGGGTAGTCTTGGATAATCACGTTTCAAATAGCAAAATTCTTCCCAGTGTAATATGCCGTTGGTTCTCCATCCATCGAGTTTTTCCCACATGGCGGTGATGCTTTGGTTGTATTCCTTGATGTCGCTTTTGGAGTAGAAATGTTTATCTTCCAGTTGTTTATCTTCCAGTTGTCTCAAGGCCTCTTGTATGTATATATATATTCACAGAAAAAAACAAAGGTTACAAGGATGTTATGCTTAGGCTCAGATTTCATTGGAGAAAACCATAGAAATTCAGCAGTTATAGTTACCTGAGTTAATATAACAAGCCCTCGCAATGCACTGCTTATGACCTCACATATTACGGCACTCATGACATGGTCAGTGACATCAGTGATTATATCTCAAATGATTTCACTGATGACAACACTGATGACATCATCAACAGAACCACTCACACACGCACACCGGCACTCAGACATCCACTCACACACAGATATACACAGTCACACAGCCACTCAGAAAATATATGTTAGAAATAGTATCACTCATTCTTAGCATAGAAAATATACTATTTTAACTTACGCAGTACCTTGCTATATATGTTTAAAACACATAAACGTTTAGAAAACATGATGATTTCATCAGTGATGTCATTTGAGATGTGATCTACTAGGGCTCCAGGGAATAACAGAGCCAATGTTCTTTCAGGGCGGTAACAACAGGTTTGATTTATTTTCTTATCCTCGGTACTCCAAGACTTTTGATCCTTCACATTGCTGATTATTTCTGCTGCTACTACTTCTGTGGTTGGATACTGGTTTGATCATGTCTATATCAGCACTTTTAGCTTCCAAAGCCACAAAAATGTACATGGACTCTGATTGTGACAAGAGACAGCTAATTCCTGCCAAGTCCAAGAATTTTTATAAGCAATTGAAAAATGTATTGAATATAAAAAGAGATCCTTAAAAACATTGGCTGAAGAGAGCTTCCGGACAACGTTTTCTGCTCCAGGAATTAAACACAGAAGGAAAAAAGTACAGGAAAACTATATAATTGCTAAATCTGTCACCGACCCCAATGACGTGCTGTCAGTTTAATACTGCTGTTATTCAAGACATAATGGTGATCCTAGTACAAATAAAATTGAAATTCCCAAAAAGGAAATAAAATCAGTGGTTCTTTATAGAGTTGGTCACAATGAAATTAGATTTGCATCAAATTGAATGTAAGGAGTATAAGAAATACCATCCAAAGTTAAAACAAAACTTTTCAAACTATTCACAAGAAACAACACTCCTCAATTTTCAAAAGAACTATTTAGGCTTATGAGAGAACTTCAATCACCTGAATTCAGCAAAATGTAATCTAGACCTTCAATTACCCTTTCTGATTGTTTTGGCTCCTCTTTCTTAAAGAACAAAAAGATTACAAAAGAAGTAAACTCAGACCACATACACTTTCTTGATAATACTACCCCAAAGAATCCCCCTGAAGTATCAAGAGAAAATTTTGATAGATTAGGGCCAGTTTTAGAAACTGATTTGCTAAGCTTTATTTATCACAGTCAGCCTTCAGGTTCTCCTTCTCAAATTTGCCCTGTAAAAGTAATGAAAGAACTTACCCTCAGCTTGGTTAAAGAGATGCAGGCCATGTTTTTAAAGTCAGGTATTGTGCCTGGATCCTAGAAAATGTCAGTTATCAATCTTTTATTAAAGAAACATTCATTAAATGCTGCAGATCCCGGGAATTATCGGTCCATGTCCCTCCTCCCTGATTTTTTCAAGTTATTAGAAAAAGTTGATTTTTTAAGATCTGAGACATCATTGAAATCCACAAATTCTTGGATAGCGCATTTGTTAAAATCTTAGTTCTAAAATCATTACTTTTTCCAGGCTGGGTCACAAACAAATCTAATCCTCCATATTTTGATATCTTAGATTTTTATTATGGATCTCTGTTAACCAAGAAAATATACAGTTGGAACCAATCCAGTGCACAAACCCTATTACCAAACCTTTATTAGCTAAATAGTAGCTGTCAACATCCTTACTAATTAGAAAGACTTTCTCATTTAAAATGTAATTAAAGATGCCTAGCTTGTCAGTATCCACTAAATAGACTAGATTTACCTTAAATGCAGAATGTTCTACATTGGATTCCAAGATTCTCCTTTTCAGGCCATCAAAGCTTTCCAGGTTACACCAGAGAGCTTTTTACCAGAGAACCTAGTGTTTAATGAGTACAAAAATCATAGGCTTCAGACAAGTGGAAACAAATTCCAAAAGGACAGTCCAACTTCTAACCTCAAGGCCTGGATCATTGAACTCTGTGGGACAGAAAACAATTCATTATGGGGCATATGTATCAAAAAAGCTAATTGCGATTCTCTAAATGCGATTTTTAGCGAATCACATTTTGAGAATCGCAAAATGCGACGTATATAGAAATTAGCTAAATATTAGCAATTCCTTAAAATTCGCAGAATACGTTTGCGAACTCCAAAATAGCGATTCCTTAATTGCGAATTCGTAAATAAGGAATCACAAAGTTAGAGAATCTGTAATTCAGGTGCAGCTTGATGACATCACACCCAGGAAATGTGATGGCCAATGCTGTTCCTGATTGCCTGAGGCTATGGGAGAGGCTGGGAGGAGAAGCAAACCACTTTGGACTGCAACACCACCCAAACCAAATGGATCCCCAGGAGAAGGACAAGGAGGAGGCTGGGAGGAAAAGGAAGCATAAGTTCAGTGAGAGGGAGCAGGAGGTTCTAATAGAAGAAATGGTACATAGCCATGAGTTACTTTCTGGGAAAAAATCCTTTCATGTGCCAGAATCTCAGAAAAGAAAAATATGGCTGGACATCCAGGCAAAGGTCAATGCCATCGGTGTCACCGAGCGCACCGTTGCTGACCTACGCAAGCGCTGGTACGATATGCGCTCCAGGTCGAAGGACAAGGTGGCAAGCAGGCTTGCGGAGGCAAAGAAGATTGGCGGGGGAACATCCACTGAGACTGAATCCACGCCCCTGGAGGAGTTGGTGGAGTCCACCCTACAGCCTGAGAGTATCAGTGGTGTGGCTGACATTGACAGCTCCGATATTCCAAACACCAGACAAGGTAAGATGCATGCCAAAACTGCCCTGATACATTACCATCTCACTGACACACTCAGGAATGCACCAACTACAAAGTAACAATGCAACTCCATTCCACTTCCTACGCCACACACAGCAATGCATCATGGGAGATGTAGTCACACACACAATACAGTGGAGCAATGAGACACAGCGATGTAGAATCAGTAGAAGTGAATTAGTAAAGGAAAAAAATGCTAGACAGTACTTAGCTAAGCTGAATTCTGAAAACTTTATTTAGTGAAGAATGTGAAGCAGAACACACAATTAAAATGTGCCTTTTCATTCACAGTTCAACCTGAAACGCAAGATGACAATTCAGGAGCTGAGGAGGCAGCACGCACAGAGGACCAGGCAGGGCAAGAGGACATAGAGCAGTCGACACTGCCAACACCTGTCCCACAGAGACAACGCAAGATTGTGCCTCCACTTCCACTGTTAGAGGGCGAACCAGAGTCCATGGGTTATGAGGGGCAGCCAGACTAGGAACAGCATGCACAACAGGCCCACGATCAGCCCCTTGTGCACCGTAGTGAAGTAACATGCAGGAGACGCAGCCAAGGGCAACCACCAGTGCAGATGCCGCAGAGGATCCCACTGTGTTTTCCGGCCTGGAAGGCACCATGGTCAAGGTACAGCGCCTGCAATCAAAATCAATGAGGTCAATACACAGGCAGCTGGTGTGTGTGAACCACAACCTGACTGATATGAAGGAGGGCATTCGAGAGATGAATAACAAAATCGATGAGGGACATAATGCCTGTGCGGACAGCATCAGAGAAATGACGGGCGCAATAAAAGAATTATGTGCCACCATGAGGAGAGACCAGGCATCCAGATGCAGGGGGAAACAATGTCTCTACACCCGTCTGGACACTTATAGCAAGGCGGTCAACTGCCTGTCTAATGCCACTTCCATGCTGTCACGCCGGTCAGTTAGCATGCAGGTTGAAATGGCACACTGCAGCCAGGATGTGGCCAAAGGGTTGGTGCAGGTGACAAATACAGTAGACCAGCTGCAGACAGCCACCATAGGTGGCACAGGTCTCCTGGGCTCAGGGGACAGTGAGGAGCTCTCAAGCAGAAGCAGCATCACCCCACCAATTCCCGAACACAGACGGCGCAGTGTGAGGCAGGGAACACCTTCGGATGCCTCAAGGGAGAGCAGTAAGCACCCTGAGCATGCAACAGCAGGACGTGCACGCAAAAAATAAACTGTCACCACAGCAGATTGCCAATGGGTGAAGTAACCCATGCCATGTGTTCTTTGGTTTAGCCTTCATCCATGCACTGTGGACATGACATGTGCAAGACATTGTGGCACAGTGCGTTTTTGGGCTGTGGACTGATTTTAATCCTGCAGCTAAAGGAAAAATAAAACACAGTCATGCACAAATCAACTTTTGCATTGTGTCATCATTACACACCTAGAAATAGTTTTGTGTTATCTCATCACGTCTCTGTCGGCCCGCAGCTGCCCCTACACCACCTGCTGGTCTACGACGTGGACCTGGGCCCTCATTGGAATCTGACTCTGTATCAGTGAGTTCAACTAGTATGCCTTTACTAGTTGCAATGTTGTGGCACCTGGCACAAGTAGCTACAATCTTGCAGCAGGTCTCTGGGCTGTATTGTAGTGCTCCTCCGCTTTTATGCAGGCAGCGGAACCTGCTCTTCAGTATCCCAAATGTCTGCTCAATTACATAGCGTGTTGATTTGTGTGCGTGATTGTATCTTCGCTCCCTTTGATTTGCTGGATTGAGATACGGTGTGAGGATGAAATCTCTTACAGCATATGCACTGTCACCTACATGATGAAAGACATTCAGTTAATCACTGTCCTCTCACTTCTGGCCTTAGCTGTATGTTAGAGTGTTAGACATGCATTTACCTAGCAGGTAGCCCTCTCCAAATTCGCCACCAGTGAGATGTGTGTATATCCCACTATGTCTGAATATAAAGGAGTCGTGTGTACTGCTAGGGTATTTAGCAACTATGTCTGTTATGATATGTTTAGCATTGCAGATGACCTGTATGTTGATGGAATGATATGATTTGCGGTTCCTGAATACATACTCATTGTTTGAGGGGGGTGAGAGGGCTACATGGGTCCCATCTATGCAGCCAATGACATGGGGAAATTGGGCAATCTGATAGAAGTCCTGTTTTGTTTGCTGTAATGCCTGTTGTGTGTTGGGGAATTGGATGTGATGATGTAGCCTCTGTACCAATGCATCCAAGAATTCATGGAAGAAGCGCGACAGGCAACTCTGGGAGACCCCTCCTGCTGTTGCTATCACCCCCTGGAAACGCCCTGATGCCAGTAAGTGCAGTGAACACAGGACCTGCACATTTGGTGGGATGGTTTGGGTCCTGCATGTTGGGTGTTCAAGCATGGGTTTCAGCTCAGCAATCAAGTCCATGATGGTAGCAGAGTTCAGCCTATACTTCTCATGGATCTCTTCGTCTGTCTGCTGGAATAGAGTGATGCGCACTCTGAATATCTGTTCCTGTCGCCTCCTTCATTGTGCTGCAGCTTGAATTCGCATCCTCCTAGCTATCACATACAGCGCTGCCATTGTGGAAGTTCATGTTGCATTGTGGGCCTGTTTAAATGGGTTGTACCTGGTTACCACCTGCTATGAGTTGGTGGTAAACTGCATGTGCAAAATTGCAAATCTCGTCAATTCGCAATTTGCGATTTTTTTATACATATGTTTGAGAATTCGCAACTTGCGATTACGCATTTTGCGATTTCCACAAATAGCGTGCCGGTATTTGCGAGTTCGCAATTTTATTCGCAGTTTCTCCTACTCGCAAAATAGGTATTCGCTATTTATGCGAATACCTATTTTGCGCTGCGATTTTCAGTTATACATTGGGGATGGCTATTTTGCGCTCGCAAACACTGCTTTTTTGCGATTCGCAGTGTTTGCGACCTCTAAATAGCTTGATACATATGCCCTTAGAGACCCATTTTTCAATACAGACCCATTCAGTCCTTGGGTCCAATGAGAGCAATTCATTTCCATAAACTGCTTGGAAAATTAACTTGCCTAAAATCGCTTTTCTTAAGTGGGGTATGCGAATATTCTCCATATTATGTAGTCAAAGTGGTTTAAAACATTAACTGTAGCTAAAAATGAGGAATTTAAAATGATTAATAAGCAACCAAATTAATATTATCAGCAACGTACACACACCAAGATATTTTAAATGTCTTACTCATTCTAATGGAGCTTCATCAAGGTACAGAGAAGTGTGAATCCAACCTTCTGTACTTCCTAGTTGGAGTTTGACACCCTCTTGTTAGTGTTCAGTGTCTTCAAGCTTTTGGAACTGATTAGGTGATAGATCAGCTTGCACTAGAGGACTACACATCAAGAAAGGCTTCAGCAATCTCTCTTTGAGACTTGCGATATGGCTTTCCCACACATCTTTATGACCTCAACTTCAACCATACTTGTTACACTGAGTTAATCTTATTTAAACTTGATGGGAATTCTAAGTTCTTGATTTATTGAATGTGTATTTTGTTTGGCTATACTATGCACAAAACTTCACACATGTTGACTGAGTATTACCTTACTAATGGTGCCAAATAATGACATATGATGCAGGTTTTTTCTCTTTGAAACTAGTGCTGGGTAAAGAATTTGCTTTACCAGCAACTCCAAAGTTGTGTAAGTAGTTCAGCTTTATCTCAATTTGCAAAGTTGAACTTTTCTGCTCCTGTCCCTTCGTATTGACAATTTACTCCATCAGGTGACAGTGGAGGAGTGTGACAAAGTGGATGAAAGGAGAGTGCATGGAATGGGGCTAGGCGATTTCAAGAGTCATGATTTGCCTCAGGGCGGTGGCTTGAACGATGGGACACCTATAAAGCGTTGTCAAGTCAAAGGCTTCAGGCTGTCAGAAATAGCCTTTAAAGAGGTCTATTTAAAAAAAAAACCTCTTTATGAGCTTTGCACGTTGAGAAGCTAAAACAATAAATAAAAAGTTTCACTTAGCTCTGAGTTTCAAGACATTCCAACATCATACAACACTTAAAACCTCTGTATGTTCAGTCATATCTCACAAGAAAACCTCTCTTTCCAGTAGCTTGAAGGTGACATTTCTTGTAAGGTCGGTGTGATTCATAGATGTGAGGCTTCAAAGAGATTCTAGAGGATGCATCAAATACTCCTATAAGTTTGAAAGTGTCTGTGTGCAAACATTGATGTGTCTGAATGTGCACAGGAGGAGTGAGAGACATTTTGAATAGAATCAGTAATTTTTAAAATTCACTGAAGAATGGAGAATGCCTAAAGGCAGGATGTAGTTGACATTTCATTCAAGATGTCAACTTCATCTGGGAACAGAGGATGCACCAAAGTTAGAGCACAGTGGCTTTTGTAAAAGCTACTGAATTGCAACTTCTGTAGGTTGAATTATTTGTGTAATTAAAAGTATGCAGCATTACAACCAAGAATCAGCATGCATCTAGAAGTGAACCAAATCTCCCCCATAGTCCACTGATCATATGAGAGATTTTGGCTTTATAAGACCCTTGAGTGGATACTTTTGATAATGGACTTCCTTACTTGCAGAATGTTTATATTCATTTGATTACTTTTGTAGTAATTGTCTAGTCAATAATATTTAGCCCAGAGAAAGTTTTTATTTAATATTCATTCCATTTGTTGACATCCATTTTAAGTGTTTTTCATCCAGGTTCTCAGGTTTTACTTGATTGATTACCTTTCAAAATGTTTGTGATTAATAGCATACACATTTTGTCCTTTCATTTATGTGATTTGGACCTTCCTTTTCTGTAAACTGTGTTTCTATGTCTACATTTGTATCATTGTATCCCCTGATAGTTTTCTGTTCAAAATATTTTTTAATATTAATGCGTAAATGCAGTATGATACACATTCAAAAAAGAGTACCGTATATGAGCAATAGTGAAGTGCAGATGATAATAAAATCATATGCAATATTGATTAAACAAATCAGTATTACAAAATAGCAAATAATCATCGGAACAAATACAATAACCTACTTATTAAATTACAACAGTAGCAGCACAGAGTGTCATTTATATGAACATCATATTACTACTTATGAGAGATTAAGAATTTTGAGAAATGTGATCCAATGCTTTCCTGAACAATTCATGTTTATACAATGTATGGATAGGATAAAAGGAGGACATTCTATCACCTTGATTTGTGAATATAATCTATGCCCACCATGTAGGCATTGACAAGAGCTTAGAATCTTTCCAATTAGATATAATAGATTTTATTGCTGAAGAAATTAAGACAATAAAAAGTGTTTGGTCAGTGAGAGATAAACAGGAAGAGATGGCAAATGATTTACATATAATAATAGAATAAGAGAGCTTACCAGAAATAACAAGTTTACAAACAGTATGCTACACTTCAGACCAAAATGTAAATATAACAGGGCATTCATACAGCAAATGTTTCAGAGAACCATCAGTGGCATGACAATGCCAGCATAGTAGACTATCAATTAAATTGCCTCTAAAAAGTCTAATAGGAGTCCATAGACAATAATATAAAATGAATGGAATTGATGGGTATAAGGAACCAACCATATATTGCATAAAAGAATGTGCTGCCAATTTGTGGATGAATATGTGCAGTATAGAAGTCTAATATCTAAGTGAGATGATTTGCTAGATAATATATATTTGTATACTTTTGATGTAACATGACCATAGTGACGATAGATACTTAAGGTAAATACAATTTCAGGTATTTTAGCAACTGGAATAACTAAGAATGGAATTTTATAAAATTTCAAATTTAGTGAAAGATAATGCAAATATTTGGTGTAAATCAACAAATGATAAAAAGGTAGTACCCTAAATTTTGTTAGAAAGGTAAAATATTCCAGCATCCATCCATTTTTGCCAGAATCTCATATTATGAGGTAATTTGATAGTGGGATTTGACCATAAAGAGGTCTGCTTGGACTTTTAATAGAATTATTAAATAATGCATCATACAATAAGAGGGATTGTTGTTATCTTTGATAATTGGGGACCATTTGAGAAATGGTTTGGGATTCGATATGGTGAGGATAGACATTAGGGGAAAAGGTTTAGCTAAATGATTTTCAAATATCTTACTTTAAATTTTTTTTTTAAACCATAGGAATTCACTGGGAAAAAAAACAAAGGTTAAGCTGATGTTTTAGTTAGTTGAAAATGTCGGTTAAAACTTAAAACTGAAACGCATCAGTTCTAATTTACTTAGCTTGTGCCCTCACCATGCTCTGCTTATGACCTCACAGACTGCATCAGTCAAAAGATGTTCAGTGACATCATTGCAAAAAAAAAAATAAGGAGGGAACCCTTGGAAGTTTTAGATGGAGAGCAGGTCATTTGTGTAATATTCTACAACAACACCACTGACTCTCCAAATCTCAACTCAAGTATTTGTTTTCATAGCTGAGTTTTTAAACATAGGATTAGGACAGTGCCATCATTCTGAGCTACAAAGTGACAAATACTTTTGCAAAAAATGACAGGGCTTTGCCACTTCCTAGCTCATTTTGATGTGAACTTTTTACATTGCCCTTTTTGAATTGTGCTACCCTTATAATCTGGTGTTCCTCACACACATTTCAAAGAAAGACAAACGTTCACAGATTTGGCATTCATTAGGAAAACAGGATAAGTCGTGGTAGAAATATAATTTCCAGTTGAGGCAGCTTCATCACTTCATAGCTTCAGGAGCTATTTTCATGAGTCTTAAAATGCCTCAAAGGTTTGCTTCATTGCACATTCTCAGCATAGACATCCTAGAAATGCCCTGCACACACTTCACTTTTATTAAATGCAGCAATGATTGTATCTAGCATAGATCTAGACAGTTGACTATATCCATGAATAACATAGACCTGTAGATAGTGGACTACTAGTGTTGCAAAAATGGAGAAAACATACTTAAGTGTTATAGGATACTACATGTGCTCCACTGCCATGTGATGTACATTGTGGTGCCCTGTGTTAGAAATTCTCTTGGCAGACTGGTTGGTGGCCAAATACATTTGTATTTTCTGAGATTAAATTCTCACATCAGCCTTGCCAGACAGAACAATATGAGACACATCAAAGATATATTAAAAGTATCCTTCTTTTAACATTTCATCGAAAGGGGCAGGAGCAAGATTTAGTCTTAAAACTCAGGTGATATTCCGACCGTATGCACGACCAAGATGGACAGACTGTTGTAAGCTCTCCCTCGCCAGCCTCAACGATGATCTCTTTAATGAAAAACAAGGACATTTTAAGGGTGTCCCTTACCTTGTGGTGTTGGAGGCTGATTACCTCTGTGCGTCATTGGGACCACTTTCTTTGCAGTGTGTGAGCTGCTGGATGGGAGGATGGTCTCTCCTGGCCCTCTCCCTTCTCACTGAATGCCTGCACAAACGTTTGTCAAAAAGGCTTTTGTAGCCTGTAACTGCTCTATTTTCATTCTATGTGACTCTCACCTCACAATATTACAAAATGACAGTTTTAACTGCATTATCAATGTTTATTTGGTACTGCTTTGGCATAATAAGAGCTATTGATATAGCTTCATTACCTTTGGCAATAGTATTTCTTAGGTTGCATATTTCCAGTTCTTTATGTCTTATTCATTCATACTTGTGTGATTAGCTACTATTTTTGAGCATTAACTATCCGACGCAAATATGACACAAGATAACAAACCAAAGCATAATTTCTCCAATAAATGGAAAGAAATGTTGCTACCCCCACCACTTATATTTCAAGTTGTCGAGGCACCAGAATCTTCACTCAATAAACTATGGAGTAATTCAAAAATTCCTCCACTTGCTAAACAACTTCCTGAGCAAGAAACTTGGAACAGACAATATAACCTACATATATTCAACCTCCCTGAGACTATTGAAGGCCAATATTGTCATGCCTGTGTAAGCACTTAGGGGCACATGCATCAAGGTAGGCTTTTGCGATTCCTTAATTGCGATTATTAAGGAATCGCAATTAAGGAATCGCAAAAGCCTATGCATGTAGGAATCGCTATAATAATAGCGATTCCTTCACATTCTTATTTGCGACTCGCAAATTGCGAGTCGCAAATAAGGAATGGCTTCCCATTCATTCCTATGGGCCTACAGGCCCATAGGAATGAATGGGAATTACGAGCGCTATTTGCGAATACCAATAGGTACTCGCAAATTGCGCATGTACTTCAAGGGTGCAGGGGTGTCAAAGGACACCCTGTTGCACCCCTGAAATTGTGATGTGCACCCATGTTGTGTACACACATGCCCCAAGGGCATGTGTGTGTGTAATCTAAAACTTTAAAAATGCATTTTAGTGCATTTTTCAAAGTTTTTGCAAATTACAGACAAGTTTGATTTGTCTGTAATTTGCGGTCCCAAATAGCGAAATCGCTATTTGAAAGTGCTTCTAGCATTGCATTTAAGGAATCGCAAATTGCGATTCCTTAAATGCAATCGCAATTTAGGAATTCGCAAATAATTGCGAATTCTTAAATTGCGCATAGGAAACACTTTCATGCATCTCCAAAGGCCAATTTGCGGTCGCAAACGGCCGATTTTTGCGAATCGCACCGTTTGCGATCGCAAAAACCTTTGATGCATGTGCCCCCTAATACCTAAACTTCTGAAAATTAATTTTCCTGGGAAATTTGAAGTTAACAAAGCACATCAGTTTGCTTCTCATCGACCTCAACTCAAACAGCTAGGGTATAAATATGGTATATTTTGCCCTTCACAATGGGAATTTGGAAAGATGCTGCGACAAAATCCTTCAGTAATCCAGCAGACTTAATTAACTTTCTTGATCAGAATCACCCTTCTGAGTATGGGAGAACAAGAAATAGATTATATCTAACTTCTCACATTGACCTGTTCAGTCCTTCATTACATGCCAATTATTTTAGGCTGGCTTATGGTGCTGTACCTTTTTTCCATATGGTTCTTGGCTGCTGGGTCTCTATATATTTGAATGTTATTTTTCTATGTCTGCTACATGTTGCTTGCCCTGCTTGCTGTTTGTTTTTCCCTGTTATAAGCCAGTTTTCTATTCTTTTACTTCTCTTATCAGTGGGTCAGAGTTTCTTTTTCTATTTTCGCTACTTTTACGTCTTTAGATCACCAACTTAAAGTCATCTTTTTACATGTTGAAGACCGTAGACATTCAGTCAAGTGTAAGGAAATAAATGAATATCTCTCTAGGCACAATGCTGGTGTCTGTTTGGTTCAAGAAAAACATGTGAATGATAAGATGTTAACCTCAATGGATAAGGGCTGGTTTAGAAGTTTTACTTCATCACCAGCTGATTAAAACAAAAATGGTGTTACTAGTCTTTTTTTATAAACTACATAGTTTGCAAGTTTAGGATGAGCATAGCAATGCTAATAGTAGGTTTCTATTTGTTAAACTACAAATTGATAACCCCCACACTGAGCCCACTCCAGCATGGCATGCACCCTTCTTACATATGTACATCTAATAAGACAGCCAACACAGGTTGTAGTTTTGTGGTCGATGTTGGCTGCAGTTTTATTACCGTTACATGCATAATCATCTTTTCCTCACAATCCCTAGTCATACTTTTATGACCCTGGTCATAAATCATAATTGTGAACTGTCATACATTGTGTGTCATAAATCATTTGCTTGTCATAAATCATTTGCACATCATAGATTTGTAAATCACCCCGACAGTTCGTTGTTCCGCTCTTTTGCAGGCATATGTCATTTCTTGCCACTTTTGGGGTCATAAAATTGTTCTGTTGGTTTCCACGCCCCTTGCGTGTGGCAGGGTAGCCTCTCCCCGGAGTTAGGCCCTAACTTGCTACCTTGCTAGTCTCTTTGGTGCCCTGCTGTCTGGCGGGTTTGGGCTTCGAGCGCCGTCTCCGTTTGCTACCCCCTTTTTGTCAGGCCTACTCACCCTGCCGTAGGGCATCCCAAAGTGAGTGGCCCTCCTCCTACACACCGCCCTGTTGGTGTGCCTCCATCACCAACCATTGTACCGCCTCTTATCCGCCACTCCGTCAGGGAGGCTAACATCTTTCTGCGGCTCCCCCCTGCATTGTCTGTGTTTGTTCTCTCTTTTTTCTTTTCTTTTTCTTTTTTTAGGTGCAGCCTGCCAATGCCATTGCAACCCACAGGTTGTCTCAAAACACCTGCATTCCTCCCACCCATTAGGTGAACCCCATCTTGCCCATAAAGCTCTGGGCGGCCTGGGTTAATGAGGCCGTCCTTGATGCTCTCTAGGCCATTGGCCCTATAAAATTTGCTTACCGCGATGTTCAGCTTCCTCCTCAAGTTTTCAACCGCCGTGTGTGACTTGGCCCCACGCCACACCAGCCTGCTGATCAACTCAGACCATAAGATGGCTATGCTCCCAAAGTCCTGAGCCACCCCAGTTTAATCCTTCTGGATGGCCTGGAGGAGCTCTTTCCTCCCCAGCTGGGTGAGGTAGTTCCCCCGGGGTGTATTATCAAGATGTCATGCCGCATCAGCCTGCAATTCCTCGAGTACTGCTGGCAGTTGCTTCCATCTCATCCCCGGGCTACCCCACCATCGGACGCATGTGTTGACTGAACTGCCCTTCTGTTTGTGGCCTCCGTCCTGCCAACATGAGTGCATCCGGAATACAAACGAGTGGCTCACCACCCATACCAGTCGCGGGCGCTTCACTGCTGAGGCAATAAGCACAATGTCAGGTGACAGTGCGATCCTGGGGCCGTGCCCCCACGCGTCCCCCCCATCTCCATGTTGCTAGGTCCTGCTACAACAGCTGGGGGTTTACATAAGTCCTGTACACCTTAGACCGCCACCTGCCTATGGCCTTGATCCCTGCCTCGGTCATCCCATGTTGGGCTACCGAGGTCGCTGCCACAATTCTAAATGAATGCGAGCCAAAGGCGGCCGGTGGGAACCCCGCTCTACTCAGGGCTTGGCGCATGACTGCTGTGAGTTGAAATTTACTTAAGAGATTCCCATCCCTATGCTTGAAAAGTGGGCCTTTGCCAGTTGGTCGTAATACCATGTAGGTTAGGAGGCAGCAGACTGCGCAATATCTGGGATCCTCAATGCACTGCAGGCTTACGACTGCCCGTATGCCGGCCTGGTCAGTTTTTGACTGTCTAAGCAGCAGCTCAACGTCTGCCACGCCGGGTTCAATGGCGGCCGCCTGCAGGCAAAGCCCCGCCCGGCCTCTCTTTGCTGGGGCTACGAGCTCGCTGAGTCTAAACTCCCCAAAGAATGCAGTTGCGAAGGCTGCCTTGAACAGGTTGAGCTCAAATGTGTCTCTTGCTATCTCTCCCAGTATGTCCTTGAGCAGGGTCAATCTTGTGAAGTCAATGGGTCGCCGGTTGTCCGTTTTTCCCCCTCGGAGCGCTTCCACCCCTTCATAGCTGCTTTAATGTAGTGAGAGGCGGTGGGGTCCTCACCAGTGACTATCTTGGAGAAGTGTGCTATTGCTGACAAGTGGGCCTGCGCCCAGGATCTTGACCTTCTGTTTGCGAATGCCCACTGAATGAACCGCTCAACAGCCCTCATTGTCTCTACTGCATCTCCCAATGTCTGGATTTCCCCTATTTGCATCACTGTTCCACCCCTGGTACATTGCATGCCTTCAGCTCTATATTCCCCTCCAACTGCAATTTAACCAATCAGCACATTAGTCTCAGCATGTCAGGACACCTGGCTGTGCCTCTGTTGATTGCCTGTACTACCCCTTTGTTATCCGACCAAAGCGTCAGCTTCCTGTTCCTCAATTTCCGCTTCCAGACTGATAGGGCCACTACAATGGGGAACAGCTCCAGAAATGTGATGTTGCTGGTGATGCCCTGCTTGGGCCAGCTGTCTGGCCATTGCCCCGTGCACCACTTGTCACCCAGGATTGCCCCAAAGCCTGTGCTACCTGCAGCGTCAGTGAACAGGGCAATCTGCCTGGCTGTCACCCAGCCCTCTCTCCATATCAGGAACCCGTTGAAATCTGCTAGGAATGTGTCCCACATGATCAGGTCGTGCTTCACACCCACCCCCAGCCTGACGTGGTGGTGTTTATGCATGAGTCCGGCTGTTAGCTGTGGTATGCGCCTGGCAAAGACCCTTCCAGCCGGGACGAATCTGGCTGCAAAGTTGAGCTTGCCAGTCAGCCGCTGTAATATGCGGAGGGTGACCTTCTCCCTGCCACACAAGAATTTTGTCTCCTCCTTGAATTCTTTTACTTTCTTCTCGGGCAGCCTGGACGTTCCTGCGACTGAGTCTAGCTCAATCCCCCAAAAATTTGAGTTTGGTTGTGGGACCTACTGTCTTTCCAGCTGCTAATGGTACCCCTAACTCCCTCGCTAACTCTTAAAATGCAGCCAGGGTATCACTACACTCCGCTGACCTGGCTGGACCTACAAACAGGAAGTCATCAAGGTAATTCAGCTTGCACCCAGTGAGGCGTCGGTCATGTAAGGCCCATTTGAGGAAGGTGCTGCATAGTTCAAAGTACGCGCAGGACACTGCACACCCCATTGGCATCGCTTTGTCAAAATAAGATACCCCTTCCCACTGGAAACCCAACAGGTGGAAGCTAACCGGGTGAACCGGAAGGAGATGGAATGCGGACTCGATGTCGGCTTTTGCCATGAGGGCTCCCTGGCCTGATGCCCTTACTAAGTCAATGGCGTCACCCACCGTTGCGTAACCCACTGAACATGCCTCTGAGCTGATCCCGTCATTAACCGACTCACCCTCCGGGAAGGAGAGGTGGTGAATGAGTCTGAACTGACCTGCCTCCTACTTGGGAACTACCCCCAAGGGGGAAATCACCAATCCCTTCAGAACTGGGAGAGGCATTGGACCCTCTATCCTCCCTAGGAATTTTTCTTTCTCTATTTTTTGACACACCACCTCCGGGTACTGCAGGGCTGATTTTAGGTTCTTTATGCTGCCTGTGTGTAGGGGGCCCTCAAATGGTATAACAAAACTTTCCTCAAAACCCTTCATCAGCAGGGCTGCGCCCTTCTTATCATGATATTTGTTGACTAGCTGCTTGAGCTGGAGTGTGTTAATGGGGTACTCGGCTAACCGGTAACTGTTCCTTTCTTTTTGTCCCCCAATACCCCATGTGCCTGTACTACTGCTTCTTCTTTTTCTCTTTCTTGTCCCCTCACTGCTCCTTCTTGCATCTACACCCTGCTGGTGGGTGTCCCCCCCACAAATTGAGCATATGTGCTGGAATTTGCAAGAGGCCTCCCCAGGTGCACTCATTGGAATCATACTTCCAGCAGATGGCCGCCAGCCAGCTGGTGGGTGGTGGTTTCCAGCTACTGTGCATTTTGGGTCTGTGGAATGACCTGCCCTTTGTAAAATGATCCTCGAAAGGGCTGCTCGCTCTTCCCTGACCAAGTTCTAACCTCCTTTGCTACCATCATTTTGTGAATGAAAAAGGAAACATCCTCTTCATTCCATTCCATTTCAGGGTGTGTCTGCATTTTTTGTCTAAAGCTCTTGTTATATTCGAGCTATGCATCCCCGGGAATTGTCAATGCGCCCTGTGAATATTGGCTTCATACAGCCGGAGGTCTGCTGCGCTGTGTGGGAATATTTCCACAAAAATGCAGGCCATGATTCTAGATGCATCTAACCAATTATCAAAATTCCTTTCTTTGCTCTCCCTTCTCCTTTCCCTCCTATCTTCCTCTTTTTTAATACACAAGGTCAGGTCCAGCCCATCTAATTGTCTCTCCAACAAGGATAAAATATCAATGAATTCTTTCCTCTATATTCTTTCTTTTACCGCTAAGGAGATGAGGCTTGCCAGCCTGGTTGCCCTCGTGGTAAGCGATGCGGGGCCAGGTGATGGCCTAGTGTATGCCTCTGGTGGTTGGCCTACTCTCCCCGGGTCGTTCGCTCTGCCAGCGCTGCCCCAGCCCCTATTAGGGATCCCGTTCCCCCACCTGTCTCCTGCGTAACCTGGCTACCCACCCACCCAGGGTCAGCTGACCCATCTGTTGGCCCTGTAAGCACTCCTGCAGAGAGCTGTGTGGGTCCACTAGGTGCCATGGTAGCCCCGATAACTCCCCTTGAGGCTGGGTGCCCGCTGTGCCCAGCCCCTGCGCACCCAAGCCATTGAGCAGCAAAGGTGCGATTGATTTTAAGCATTCCTGGACTATCGCACCAATATGCTCAACACTTCTTGCTGTGCTACTGGTCTCTCTGCTGGGTCCTGCCCTCGCTGGTATGGCTATAGGTGGCAGGTCGTCCCTCTTGCACTCTTTCTTGGCCATGGTCTTCCTTGGTGCTCTCGTTGCAGTCCTCTGTCTCTTCCCGGGTGCTGGCTGGCCACTGTCCTTGGGTGGCTGTTTACTTGTCCCTCTCCCCGCATACAGGTACAGATGTGACTGCAGCCAGCTGGTCCCGTGCACCTCCGATGCCGCCCTGATCTGCCGTAGTAATTCCCCCAATTCTCTTGGTTTGTCCCCCCTGTTCCGTTTTGCCATCCTGTGTGCCTCTCTTTTTCCTTCTTCTTCTCTTCTTTCTCCCTTTTTTTTGTGTTTGAGTGGGGTGCTGCCACTCTCCTTATGCACCAAATCCTAGCCTAGTGACGTTGCACCGCAGTCTGGTGTTTATTGCTCACTCGCTTGGGGTTCTGCCACATGTGGTGAAAAAATGCCCTGCAAGTACCCCAATTTCTGACAGAGGACTCAGAGTGGTCTCAATTCCCAGTGGTTACTGCCTCGAACCACCGGTGGAACAATGCCAATTAGTAACCCCCAGAGTGCTATCTCATGGCTTGTTTCCCCTTTTCTGGCCTTCCATGCTAACCTATTCAAAGAGTTGGAGCGTGATACATTTTTGTCAGGAGGCGCGGGGAGATCCGACAACAACTTGCTCCCAGGGCCAGACGCAGCTGGGGAGCCACTTGACACGCTCTGGGCTCGGCCCCTCGCCCTCACTCCCTCGCTTGGGGTGCGGCTTCTCAACAGCCTCAGCCAGGGAGGAAGCGGGATAATCCAGCCGCAGCGGATGGCGTCGTGCGAGGATCGCAGGTGAGTTTTGATGCTGTCCGTAGAGCCTTTTGCCATCAGACCCTCAGAACGGGCCAGGGATTCTCTGCTTCTGCACAAAATAATTCCGGCCGCAGCACCCTTGCGGATGCACACATCCTTGCCGGAGTGGGGGACGGGGAACCTCACCTCACAGCGTTGACACTGCTCCTGCTGATGAGGGTGTTACAGCGTCCTCCGGTGACTGGTAGCAACACACAACACACGCTGCCAGCCTACGACTGCTACGCATCCCTGCCACAAATTTGGAGCGGGTCTTCACGGACCTGCCGTGCCGCAGCTCGACACTCCAATGCTCCGCATCGCAGTCAGGTCTCCCGTTGGACGTTGGGAGCAAGCGCTCCCGATTTGCCCAGTGCTCGAAGTTCGGCCAGGTGATTCTTCGCTGACCAGGCTTCTGATTTACATGGTGCCCGAAGTTGGGCCGGGGGATGCTTCGCTGACCGTGCCTCACTCCACCAAAAGTCTGTGTCGGTGCTCCGTTGATGAGCTTCTCCCTTCGCGTTCTCTTGAAAATACTGCTGTGCTGCTCCCCAGCTCCACGATGAAAATAATGAGCTGCAGTGTGGGGAGTGGTGCCTTATAACCCCCTGCAATTTTCCCACCACTGAAGGCGGTCGCTCACCATTGGGGGGTTCAAAAATCACCTGGCCTCTCCATTGGCCAGGTGACTCGGGGCCTCTCTGGTGTGAATTTTGGCATGAGGGGGTAGCCCCCTCTTACTTCAGGGCACTTCTTATTTTTTTATTTTATTTATTTATTTATTTTATTTATTGCGATTTTATATAGCGCGAACATTACCCGAAGGTGTCAGAGCACTTTACAAAAGAACCAGTTGCGTTACATAAGGACTTTGGATTACATGAGTTACATAAGAGATACAAACAGAGAAAAAATTGCAAATGTACAAGGTGTAAAGTCACTCAAGGAAGAGATATAAACAGGAAAAAATTGCACATGTACAAGTTGTAAAGTCACTCAGGGAAGAGATACAAACAGATAAACTCTAAAATCACATAGGAATGGTAGTGGCCCAAACCAGATCCTTCTGGGGCTATGGCATCTGTTATGGCGTCAGCCCTCGAGGCCCCCTTCGGGGGCGGCCTCTGCAAGAATGTTATAGTGTATCTGGTAAATATTTATGATCCTACAGCAGATGATCCAATTCTATGGCAAGCTATTAATACTGAAAGTATTAAATTAGGCAATGTTCCTCTAATTGTTGGAGGAGATTTTAACCTCATAACATATCTTCAACTGGATAGATTTTACATCTAAGTTTAAGCCTCCTTGAATATTCCACACTGTTGGACATTGGGCAACTGGATGAGGGGGTGGAACCCTATTCAAGTGGAAACCCCAATTTCTGTCAGGGTGAAGTCACAAACAAACCCCTAATTAACCTGTGCTTAACCCCCTGGTGGCTTGGCACAAAGCAGTCAGTCGTAACTCAGAGGCATTGTGTAAAGTATTTATACAACACTTCAAACATTAATAAAGTGAAAACACAAAACAGGAAAAATCCAACACCAATTTAGAAAAATACAGTAAAATGTAATAAATTATTTGAGATAAAAAATGACAAATTCAATCAGCAGTACCGGAGATATGCAGTTTTAATGATTTAGGTGAAAATAGTATCTAGAAGCACAATGCTCCAACTGTGGCTATCTGGTCACGCCGGACTGTAACAAAGTCACAAGTTCAGGCTGATTATGATGGATCATTGGCCGGATACAGGGACCAAGTTAGGTCTGCTGAACAAACTACCTTAAATCCTGGTTGTGGAACATTATCCCACGTTGAAGATGTGTCAGATACCAGCGGTTCTGAGCAGCTGAGAGGCAGCAATATGGAGTCCTGCATCGCTTTGAGTAGGTTGTCAACGAGGGACAGTCCTGCATCGAAGTCCTGCATCGAAGATGCATCACACACCAGCAGTTCTGAAGAAGCCACAATGCAGAGCCCTCCATTGTTGTGGAGGATGCTGTCCAAAAGGGGCTTGTGACGCAAAGGCCAGCACACAGCAACAGTAACAAGGAGAATGCGAGCCGGGATGTGAGGTTTGGCATCAGAAATGAGTCAAATTGTGGTGGTTCTGAAGCAGGTCAGCGGAGAGATGCATCGTGCTGCACTGGTTCTGACCATAGCTGGGCTGGAAGAGCCTCTTCAGACTGCTTTCCAAGGGTCCAGGACTGGGGTGGCACCACTTGAGGGGTAGGACTCAAAACAGAAAGAGTCCAGGTGCTGGGTTCAAGATGGTAGGAGCCTTTTCTGTTCCTGAGACTCTGAACAGGAGGCCAGCCAACTAGCCCCTGGAGTCACTCTGGTAGTTCTGGGTTCCCAATGCAGGCCCAGTCCTTTAAGGCAATAGGTCTGCAGGGCAGTAGGGCAAGAGAGTAACAGTCCTTCCTGCAGAGCAACACAGCAGTCCTTCTGAGTCTTCCACAGGTCCAGAGGTGTACTGAAGAGTTGTGTTTGAGGGTTCAATATTTTTCCCTGGTACCAGCTTTAAGTAGGAGAAGTTTCAAAAGGCTTCCACCCACAGAGGGGCTTAGAATTTCCTGCCTCTCTGCCCTGGTCCCAGCTTGTCTAGGGTCACAAAAGACTAGTGTAAAACCATTTGTGAGAGTGCTCAGGCAGAGCATTTGAGATGTGCAAGTGTGATTTGTGACAGTACCTCCCCATCATCAAGCCAGAGACAGCCGATCCTGCTGACACCTATTCACCTTTGTGTCACTGCCTGGGAGCAATACTGTTAGAAATTGGTCTTTAGTTGGCAGAGGTATGCACCCTGTCCAAGTTGGGACCACAATCCTAGTCAGGGTAAGTCAGATATAAACTAAAGATTACCTCTGCTCACCCTCTCGTAGCTTGGCACTGAGCAGTTAGGCTAATCTAAAGAGGAAATGTGTAAAGTTTTTGTGCAACCCACCACACAGTAACACACTCTTTAAACACCACAAAAAAACTCCACATCATGCTGGATAAATAGATTAGATTACTACGAACAAAATATGACCAAAATGACAAAGCCCCAATCAGTAGAACTGGAGTTATCCATATGGTGCTTAGAGTCTTTAAAGCGACAATCAGGGATATCTGGTCAAGCTTGACCAGGGTAAAACAAAAGTTCAGGCAGACCGCAATAGAACACGGGTCAGATACATGGACCAGACTTAGCCCGCTGCAACAGTACCTCTAACTGGGGGCTGTATCGAAGCAGAGGACGAGAGGCGAGGAGCAGGAAGGCGATGCGTCGGTACTGATTCATAGGATTCGTATGCGATGTGTCGTCGTCGAGCCGCACACTTGGGGATGCGTCATGGTTGAGCAGCACTGATGATAGGTGATGCATAGTTGTCCGGTAAAATGCACTGGTTCTGATCAACGCAATGGCGAAAATACAAGGATTCTGATAGTTGCAGCCCAGAAAAACCCACTTCCAAGGGCCCATGACTGCATTGGCACCACTTGGCAGGGCAGGACTCACAGATGGCAGATTCCATGTGCTGTTGCAGGGTTACAGGAAGTCTTTGAAGTCCCTGACACTTCAGAACAGGGGGCAAGCCAGCATGCCCTTGGAGTCACTCTGGGTTCAAGTGAGATGGGTTCAATCCTTTCCTCAGCAGGGCAGGCAGTAGCAGGTAGCAGGGCAGCACAACAATGCAGAAAAGCAGGTCTTCCAGAGCAGCAGTGGAATAGAGTGGCAGTCCTTGTAGCAGCACAGCAGTCCTTCCTTCTAGCAGAGTTCTTCACAGGTTCAGCAGTGTCTGTTTTGGAGGGATCAGAGATCCAGCACTTATAACTAGGCCTGGGCAATGAACTCTGCTCCGCTACTAAACTGCACCCACAAATGCTTTGCTAAAGCAACTTTACATGCTATAAAGCATATAACCAATTAACAAAAGTGAACTTTGAAAATGAAAAATATCAGGCAATGAGAGAGCTGATGATTTTGGGGTCCCCCCTAACCTAGGGGAGGACCAAGCAGATGCCTTGAACACAAAGAGCATATCATGTTGAACGATTCAGTGGTGGTCCCATCTTCTTAGGACCACCCCAAGCCCAGTTATGGGCAAAAATGCAATCCCAATCAAAGGCACTGCAAAGCATTATGGGATGAGATTAGCAGTGGGCAGTGAATATTATAGTATCCAATATCAAAATAATTCTACAAAGAGCTGCAGTTCAACTAGTCGTTACTAAGTGACCCTCACGAGTCAAATGCCAAAGCATTGAAATTTTTACATCAAGCTGCAGTTCAACTAGTAGTTGCTAGGTGTCCCTCAAGTCAAATGCTTTTGCATTTGACTCATGAGGAACACCTAGTAACGACCAGTGGAACTGCAGCTTCATGAAAGGGTTTCAATGCTTTTGCATTTGACTCGCGAGGGACACCTAGTAACGACTAGTTGAACTGCAGCTCTTTGTAGAATTATTTTGATATTGGATACTATAATATTCACTGCCCACTGCTAATCTCGTCCCGTAATGCTTTGCAGGGCCTTTGGTTGGGATTGTATTTTTGCCCATAACTGTGCTTGGTGTGGTCCTAAGAGGATAGGACCAGCACCGAATCGTTCAGCAAGATGAGCTCTGTGTTTTCAAGGCATCTGCTTGGTTCTCTCCCTAGGTTAGGGAGGATCCCAAAATCATCACCTCTCTCACTGCTTGCTAAATTTTCACTTTTGTGAAATGACTATATGCATTTTAGCATGTACAGACAGAGATACTTGCTGTTTTGCCAAAAGTATATGAGGTTTCTGTTTTATTAATTGGGAGTCCAGAGTTTTTGTTCAACTTCGCAAATTACGCCCACCCCTACTTATAACCAGTACTGTCTTTGAAGTGGGAGTGACTTCAAAGAAGGGTCTTTGAAGTGTACAGAAGTTCTTTCTTCCCAGCCTTGCCTCCATACTATCTGTAGGGGGTAATCAGGCCTTTGTGTGGGGACATGACACTGCCCATACAGGTGTAAGTGACATCTCCTCCCTCCCATCCTGCCCAGGATGAGCCATCCGAATGCAGATGGGCACTCAGATACTCCTAACCTTCCTGTGTTTGTGGCTGTCTAGAAGGAATGCACAAAGTGAAGCTGTCACCCACGCCAGATGTGAATTCGAGACAGGCTGCAGGCACACAGAGCTGTAAGAGCAGAGAAATGCTCACTTTCTAAAAGTAGCATTTTTAAAATAGTAATGTTAAATCCAACTTTACCAGTAAAGAGGATTTATCATTACTATTCTGCAGATATAAAACATGGCAAAGCTACTCCTTTCTAATAAGGAATTACAGTTAAAAATGTAATAAGGAGTTCCCAATGTTAACCTATGAGAGGAGTAGGTCTCGCAGAAGTGAAAAACAAATGTAGGTGTTTTTCACTACCAGGACATGCAAAACTTAAAAGTAGATGTCCTACCTTTACTCATATAGCACTGTGCCCCTTTGAGCTACATAGGGCCTACCTTAGGGGTAATGTATGTGTAATAAAAGGGGAGTTTAAGATTTTTCAAAAGGGTTTTAAATGCCCAGTCAAAGTGGCAGTAAAACTGCACACACAGGCTCTGCAATGGCAGGTCTGAGACAGTTTTAAAGGGCTACTTGGGTGGGTGGCACAATCAGTGCTTGAGTGCTTGAGTCCCACTAGTAGCATTTAATTTGCAGGCCCTGGCACATGTAGTGCACTCTACTAGGGTGTTACAGATTAGATATAACAATTGTGGATATACCAAATGTAACCAGGTTTAGGGGAGAAGCAGGTGCACTTTAGCACTGGTCAGAGTTGGTAAAGTGCTCAGAGTTCTACGTCCAACAAAAGAATCAGCGAAAAGAGGAGGTAAGCAATCAAAATGTTTGGGACTGACAGGTCTAACACATGTCACATAATCACTAAGGTGGAAAAACCTACATGGACCATCAGCAGTGCAGTGGCAGTCCGTGCAGGGAAGCGCGGTGGGGCGGAGCGGGGGTAAGTCGACAGACGAAGGAATAAAAAATAGTTCCTAATCCATCATCTGTTGACCTCCCCCCTCCACTCCTCCCTGCCCCACCGCACTTACCTGCACGGACCGCTGCTGCAGCAGTGGCATGGTCTACTTCTGGCCTGTGTTCCACCCTGAAGTCCATATCCTATACGGAAATGGACCACCTCAATAGTTTTGAATTCTCACCCCTCATTTGCATGAGCCACCTAAGGGGCCTGTGGTCAGTCTGAAATGGTATGGCCTCAACTACTTTATTGCACAGACCACAGAAAACGCTTCTCAATAGCACTCTGCCTTTGTTCCCTGGGAAGTAACCTCCTGAAGATGAAGGTTTCAGGTTGGTCTAGGCCCTCTTCATTAGATTGTGAAAGTACTGCCCCTGGACCATGCTCTGAGGCATCTGTCTGAACAATAAATTCCCTCAAAAACTCAGGGGCCTTGAGCACAGGGTTGAGTACATGGCTTGCTTTAGGAGCCCTAATGCTTTCTGGCACGCCTTTTTCCAAATCCTAATTCTGGTCTGCTTCCTAGAAGTCACCTCTGTCAAGGGGCAACAATGCCAATGCCACACCCCTTGACAGACCTCCTATAGTACCCAGTGATGCCTAAGAATGCTCCAACCTCTGTCTTGGTTTTGGGGGGCTCCTAGGCCATGATAGTCTCTATCTTGGCCTGCAGGGGTACACCTTGCCCCTGCCCACCAGGTGTCCCAAGTACACCACAGACCCCTGCCCTATCTGGCACTTAGTTGCCTTGATAGTCAGGCCTGCCTGTTGCAGAGCCTGAACTGGAGGTGAAAAAGGTGGTCCTTCCAGCTGCTACTAAAGACAGCTATGCCATCCAGGTAGGAAGCACTGAAGACCTCCATACCAGCAAGTACCTGTTTCCCCAAACCCTGGAAGAGGCCTTTTTTAGTCCAAAGGGCATCACACTAAACTGATAGTGGCCCTCTGGAGTGGAGAAGGCTGACCTCATGAATGGAGGTGACATGGATACCTACCACAAAAAAGTTCCAATGTTGATCGAGAGAATAGCCTTGGAGAACATAGAGAAATGTCTCCAATACATTTTGAATGTGCACCAGGTGTTGGGAGAGGACTATGTCTTGCAATGCAGATTACTTTAGAAGTGTGTGAAAGCACAACATTTTTTAATAAAAGTTCATGAAATTCCATAATATATAGCAGAATTACACTTTGAAACACATTGTGGTTTGCAGGTATTTTGAGTGACATTTGTAAAGCGAATGTGAATTTGCATTAAAAAGTCTTGTACTAAAAATGTTGCTCTGTGAGATGTTTGAAGAAACACCAATAAAGGCTGCTTTCCACCCGCATGTCATCTCATGTGTGCCTGTCCATGAAAATGAGTGTATGGGAAAATGCATTTAATTGTCTCATTCAGTGTAGATAAGTTACCCTAGGAGAAATACATTCTCTAACATCTACAGACATGCTGACGCACTCTAAAAATAGTAACCACACATCCATGTTAGTTTTGATAGTCACTATTTATATATAATTCTATTTTTAAAAAACTAAAAATAATTTGAGATTAGGTTTCGGGGCTATGTCAATTGTAGTTGGGAAGGGGAGTAAGATAAAAATAGTGAATGATTCCAGGGAGCAAGAGTCAACTTGTAAGGGGTCTGCTACAGAGCAAAACCATTAGAAATATCAGGGGACAAGTCTATTTACATTGGCCAATAGTGATAATGATAGGGTCATAGAATTGTCCAAGTTATAGTCCAAAACAATGTTCCCAAGCCCCAAAGTAAAGTTGAAATCCAAACAAAAGTCCAAAGTCAGACATAAAGTTGAAGCTTGTCCCTTAGCCCAGGTGGTGTATCAGAAAGGCTGCCTTGGGCTTAAGGCAAATGCTCCTGGCCATGCTTTGGGTCTGACATGAGGACTATAGGTACCTACTCCCTGGTGCAAACATTTGTGATGTGGGGCAAAATTGGACCAGAATTGGGTCTTCCTTAGTTGTAGGACAAACTAAGATAGGTTTAGGCACAGATGGATAAGACAAACTTGGAAACACAACGGCTTGTAGGGAGGAATGGGTCTCTGTTTGAGGCAAAATAGTGGCAGTCCAAGAGGACAGAAGAAAAGTAAGGTTTTCTATGCTGGTCAGCCTGAGTTTCTTGTTGGGCCTCTAATACCAACGCCACCTCCTGAAGGCCCCTAGAAACCACTTGCTAACCGCCACTCAACTGCCTCATGACCTCCTGATGCCATGGTGTCATTAATAGGGGCCAAAAGTGGGGTTTCACATGAAGACTCATGGATTTCAGGGAGAATGTTATCTTTGGGCAAGCACTTGTAGGATGAAGAGATACAGCTGGAGCCCCACTATTTGAGAAGTAGAGGGTATGGCTTAGGGCCTCAAATGACAGAGGGGTCTGCTCCTGGAACACCACAGATATCTTCTTCTGGGCTAGGGGTAGCTCCATCATCAGACTACTCTGTCTAGCACAACCACATGTTAGAAAACACCCCTTTTTCACAGTCTCCCATATTATTGTTGAATTTTATTGCTGATTTTTAGACTGTTATCCAGTGCCCAGTGTATGTGCTCTAACCCCCTAAAACATGTAAAAATTCCCTAATGCCTGATTGGCATATTTAACTTTATGTAAGAGCATAGTGTATGATGTAGAAACTACACATATGGCATGAAAAATTAAATGTCACCCATTGACTTAAACACTTATTGCGCCATCCACTAGTGTGATAAGGAAATTATGGCGTCAGGTCCACCAATGTAGCCTGACGTCAGCAGTTGAAACCTGCCGCCAACCCATCACAATAACCCTCATCCCTTTGTAGGCCTTCCAGCCCACAATCTAGGGTCCATTATACTGAAAAATGGGACATGAAGAAATGTAATGTTACCAGGTCCCTGCAGAGACAGGTCCCCAAAAGCAGTTTACACTGTGGAAGGCTCTGGCTGTCCCATGAGCATATCAGAGTCCGTATTCAAATATTAATTTTGCTATCCCAGATTTGGGACCAGAGCAAAAGGTGATTCAATCATTATTTTTAATATTTATAAAAATCTATTCGGTAAAGTTAGATTTTGAATAAATATTTAGGGAAAACTAACTTTTAGAAAGTGACCTTTTGCCTGCCTGAAGCTCCTCGACAATAATTTCATTAATTTGATAGAAGATGCTAAGCCATGTTTGACCATAATGATGTGTGAAAACTGCTTTTGGAGCAAAAACAATGGCCTAGGTTTGGGGGAGGTATTTTTCTTACTCTGGCAGGAAGACCAGCTAGGGTGGAACCAGGAACTACATTATCTTGTAAGGGGCCAGCCGTTTTACAAGTAAATGTAAGGTGAGACCTAGGGAAGACAAATCTTTGTTCCCCAACAATGTTACATTGGCTCCATACCTAGTGGGACCTACGCTACCCCAAGAATGAGGACACAGAGGTTCTGCACAAAGAAAAAGTTCTTTCCCCAGCTCAGATTTTAGGTGAAAGGTGCACTGTGGAATTGTTTGCAGTAGGGGCAAAGAGGAACCGCTGAACAAACTGGATAGGGTTCCTCCTGGGAACTTTTGTAAAATTGGTTTAGAAGGAGCCAAGAGCAATTCTCACTTGCTAGATAGTGCCAATAATGAGCATGGCACCCCAAGGGACCCTCCTCAGAACACTTTCTGGACATGTGTAACAATAGAAGAAGGACTGTTTGAGACCTCTGAGGAGACAGAGGCTAAAGAATTAGATTCCAAGAATCAGTTGGCTGACTTACTGTGTGGCTACAGGGACATACGCTGCGAGAGGCTGATTTCCTGGAGTGCCAACCTGACCAGTTGCAACTGGACCCTGCTGGTGGACTCTGTTCAAGTAATTCCTGAATAGAGATGGACATTACTCATATAATTTTGTTTAGCAGAATCAAGTGGAATTAACTAAACATTCCACAAGATTATGCTGGAAGAGTAAATGCAACAAAACACGAATAGCAGTGCAAGCAGCCGCTTCAACTCGCTAACTGTGCACTTGAGGTAGGATTTTCTCACAACTTACTCCTGGTATTTAGCACTACATTCGCAATGCAAAATGTACCCTTTTGTACAAAATGGACACAAGAAGGCATCTGGAGCTAAAAAATAGTGCAAAATGCAAAAGAATATTAACAGCAGCTCGATGAATCACTAACACTCACTAAATGTGCTCTTACTGGTTGATTTTTCCCCACAAATTACTAAGCAAGCTATTATTAACAGTAAGTCCATTTCAAAGATTAATGCAGATTTACCAGAATTTCTTTGATGACTTCACAGTAATTAAAATTATTCTCAGTATTAGTCCTGACCACTGGGCCTGATTCACAGAACTAACTTACATCAAAAACGTAAAGTTAGTACTTTTTGGTATTCACAGAATACACTTACTCATTTCGGTATTCACAGAAGTTAGTAGTCCTAACTTTAGGACTCCTAAATGCCTTCTGTGAATACCGAAAGTCTTAAAGTTAGTATTTTTCTCAGTTTAGGAGTAGTAAAGTTAGGACTCCTAACTTTACTACTCCTAAACTGAGAAAAATCCTAACTTTAAGACTTTCGGTATTCACAGAAGGCATTTAGGAGTCCTAAAGTTAGGACTACTAACTTCTGTGAATACCGAAATGAGTAAGTTCATTCTGTGAATACCAAAATGAGTAAGTGTATTCTGTGAATACCAAAAAGTACTAACTTTACGTTTTTGACGTAAGTTAGTTCTGTGAATCAGGTCCCATGTGTTGTTCCTGAGATCCTTGAACTCTTGGCTGTGTTCAACTGGATTTCTGAAAAGGTGTGGCACTTTGAAAAATTCTGACTTCCAGTCCTGGAGAACCACTCGGGTCAACCCAGGCAAGGTGCGACTTTGTTCTGCTAACGGAACTAATTTCTCCCATTGGAGCTGCTCCACAGCAGCAAATCTGTTTCAGTGGTCCCTGGGTGAGAAGGTTTTTAGCCTTTTGGAAATCCCTGTTGGATAGAGCTCAGAGCCTGCTGGAGGATTCTGAGCTCTGAAAAAGAGACTACATCTGAACATAGAAATATTGAAAGGGGGGGTTGGAGGCGTGAAAAGTATTTGGCTGATCAGAAGACGTCCCTGGGTGCAAAATCTGAATGTTTCCAGCTTTGAGCAATTCCCAGCAAATCCAATAACTGCAGCAGGACCTTGTCCAATAGCTATCCATCTTCGAGAGGATTTGCATGGATACAGCTATCAACCTTGCCCTCCTGGAAGATTTCGACTTCCATTTCAGACTAAAGGGCATATTTTTGAAAGATTCACGCAATGCTGGGCAGCAAGCAAAATTGATGTAATGCAAGAACAGGAGAGAGCTTAACAGCTCCATACCTCCTTAGATAGGACAGCCTTCACCTCTCTACCTGTGCTGGTACACTTGAGACTGCCTAGCATCAATGCAGGCACCCATGTACCATGCTGTAAATGTGTTTGTGTTACAGACAGGATCTTTTTTTTGCATCCTAAGAGGCAATTTCCTCTTTCACTGTGTGATGCAGAATGCATCATGCATAAAAAGAGGAAGTAAAGAGGAGAAATAAACATATTTTCCTCATTACTCCTCTCTGTGGTAGGTGCACCATTTTCATGCCATCCATAGTTTATTACCTTTAGTAAAAGGTCTGGGATTGCAAGAAGCTCCATTGAATTATATTTCTTTATGAAGTCACGCAAGGCGGTGCAAATAGCCGCTTGTGTCAATCCCATTTAAAGACTTGTGTTGCCTTGCCACAGCTTGCATTATGCAAGGACAATGCAAGTCCTTAATAGATATGGGCCTAAGACTTAGGTAACATCTTTGACCGGGACGAACCTGCTTGGTGTATACCATCATGCTCCATCGCAGTCAGCACTTTCAGTGCAACTAAATCCCAGTACCCCATGATCAGTGACTACTGATTAGTGCATTTTGGTTGTTTTGGTGTTATTTCATTTTTTAATTTTACTCTGCTTTTCAAATTTGGAATGGCATTTGTTTTTTTCATTTTTAACTGTTTTGGTATTTCTAAATGCTTTATTCATTTTCTCTTAGTTAATCCTTTGTACTCTGTGCTGTAGCTACAGGGAGTTGAGGTTAGGTTAAAATTACTTAAACCTTTTCCTGGACATATCAGATAAGTGACTTTATTAGTTGTGGTGGATTAAATAACCATCCAACTAATTGAGTTTCTTTCACCACCCTTTCAGTTGAGGTCACAGCATATTCCCTGAGTCTCTTTAATAGGTATCGATTCTGTCTCTTGGAGGGCACACCCTCCCTGCTGTCACCTTCTCACTCCTCCTCTGTAGGAGTGGTGTTTTTTTGTGCCTGCTTAGTGGCTGAGGTGCTTCCTCCTTTAATCCCAGGTCCTGCTCTTCCCAGCTTCTGCCTTGGCTACCCACTGAAAATAAAAGGTGAGAAAACAAAATCATGAGTTCATTTGTCAGCTGCTTCATGTACATAAAAATAAATTTTTCATCATTATAGTAATAAATATGTTAAAGATTGCCATTGTCACATACCACACTCCCTTTTCCCATACACGGGTATAATTTCCACATGCTACTTTTGACAATGGGTTACTATGGTTAAAAAAGTGCAGCTTAAGCACATATTGCAACTTCAGTGTAAGAAATCGGGTGATGATTGGTTGAGGGGAGTGGAAGCCCTACTCAGACAACAACCACAATTCTTGTCAGGGTGAATCACAACATCACTAGATTAACCTGTGCATAACACTCCTGAAGCTTGGCACAAACCAGTCAAGCTTAACTTAGAGGCACACCAACAGTAAGAACGTGAAAGGACAACACAAGCAGAATCTCAAACCAGTTTAGAAAGTAGAGTAAAGTTTACTAAATAAAGTGATACCAGACCGAGAAAAATCCAACCAGTAGAACCAATTTTTAAGTTTTTAGTGTAGATACCATCTAAAGGCAAAGAATTCCACTCGCAGTTATCTGGTCATGCTAGATCGGGGAAAATTCAGAAGTTCAGGCTGAAATGGAGTGTGGGATGGATACAGGAATCAGGCTAATTCTGCTGAAAGAGTTATCTTCTCAAAGTCAAAGTGAAGAGTTTCATTCATGGTGGAGGATGCCATGAGGAGTATGGAGAGTGTCATGGATGGTTGTTGTTGTTGCACAAAGAACAGGCTGGGCAGTAAAGGTTATCATCCCTGTAGTGCAAAGACCCGGTGAGGCGTCATGCATGGTTTTTGCGAGAGCTTCACATTGGCGGTCCTCTCGGGCTGTCGTTGCTGTAGTGTCAAGTGCAGATCATACATTGCCAGTCGTCGCTGGTGGTCAGTGTAGCGTGAAAAGCAGGCCTTGACCATAACTTTGCATTGGCGGGCAGCAGAATCTCGGCACAAAGGTGCCTGTTTGCAGTTGCAAGGAGCCAAAACTTCAGGAGTTTGCCTTTTCTGCCTGGGAGTAGCTCAAATTGATGTCAGTAAAGGGTACAGGATCTGGGGGTTCCTCTTGGGGATCAGGAACTCACTTGAGCAGAGGCCAGCAGGTTTCAGGCAGGTTCCAGTTGCAGGTCCAGACAGGTCCAGTTGCAGAAGGGCAGCTAGGCAGTTGCAGGGTGGTGTCTGGAGCTTGTTTTGTACATGTAGCTCAAAGAGGAGGTCAGCCAACTGATCCTTGGAGCCACTCAAGTTAGCCTGGGATGAAGGTAAACAGGTCCATTCTTCCTTCTCAGACATCAAGGAAGTCCTCAAGCAGCAGGGCAGTCCTCTGGCAGCAAAGCACTCCTTGTTCTGTAATGAAGTCCACATGTCCAGGTCTGTTCTCGAAAGTTGGTCTGAGGCTCCAATATTTATACCTGGTGTGTGTGTGGGGTGACACCCTGTCTTACCCCCACATCTGGTTCTGTTAGATTCTTCCTTTATCAGGACTCCAAGAAGTCTGGGGTGACAAAAGACAGGGCAGGCCTGTTGTCAGACTCCTTTGTGGGTGGGTGAAGCAAAGCTCTTTGAAATGTAAGTGGGGCTGGGTACAGTCCCTCTCAGTCATCCTGCCAGGATGTCCCATCCTGTCCACATCTAAGCCCCATTTATGTTACTCTCTGGAAGCAATACACAAACCCCAACTGCAAAGCTACTCAAGGTCATGTAACCCAGGCCACTGACACAAGACACAAAAGGTTAGAAAATGGCAACTTTCTGGACCTACAATCCAACTTTGCTATTAAAGAGGGTTTTAAATTACAATTCATCTCAGTGTAAACAATACATTTCTACCTGTTCCAAATTTAAAGTTTATCACTTCTTAAGTGTAATAAGGTAATCCACTGTTAGTCAATGTGAGAGATATAGAAACAGTGAAAATAACATACAGCATGTCCTACTTTTTAAATACTAGGCACCCTGGCCATGAGCCTTTAGAGTCTACCTTAGAAGTGACCTTTAAGATTTAAAAAGGAAGTTTTATGCCTGACAAAAGGATCATTTTCCAGTTGGAAATTGCAGTTTAAAACTGATTTATAAGCTGCAGTGGGAGGCCTGAGACATTATTTAAAGGGCTACTTTAAGTGGATGGCACAATGAGTGCTGCAGGCCCCCTTGTAGCATTGCATTTACAGGACCTGGGTACATGTAGTACCATTTACTAGGCGCTTATAAATAAATTAAATGGTCCAATTAGGTGTAAACCAAATTTACCACGTTTGAGGGAGAGAGCACAAGCCCTGATTAGCAGTGGTAAAGTGCACAGAGTGTTGAAAGCAAACAAATACAGGTTTAGTAAAGGATGAGATTGAAGGCGAAAAGTGTGGGGTGGCCCTGCAGAGAGAGTCGGGTCCACCAATAACTTAGCCTATTCTACTTAGAAATGAAAATAGAGAAACAGGCATGGCCTGAGAAAAATACATCAGACACCAGCTCTACTTTTGTTGTGTGTGTGTGCGCAAGTGTATGTTCATGTGTGTGTGTCTGAGGCAAGCATTGTGTTACAATTTGTCTTTGAGTGTTTGAAGAGGTGCATTAGATGTGAAATGAGTCATGTGTTTTTTTATTATGCGTTTAACATTTCCATATTTATAATTTTCATTGTACATGTAACAGATATTTTTACATTTTCATTATATGATTTGTATATGTGTCTGCAAAGTATACAGTTATAGGACTGTTTTATAATTAATGTTGCTATTTTTACTGAATTTTCTTAAACTTGTTTTATGCAGGAAATGCCTCTTGTCACCGCCATTTTTTCTGGACTGGTGCTGCTCTTTTTTTGACTGTGCATTAGGGCACTGCTAACCAGGCCCTGGTGCATGTGCTCTGATCCCTAAAGCATTTTGAAATTTACTGCACTTCTGATTGGCAACTTACCTATCAGTTCCTACTATATTGTACAGAAGTGTACCCGGGGCCTGTAGGTTAAATATCACCAGTGGACTCCAGCACATATTGCGCCACCACAAAAATGACCATCCACAGCTGCCTCCATGCCTGTCCCTACATCCTGGTTAGGGAGTTTAAAAACTGCCAATTCAGCCTGGCAAAATAAACTTTTTGCTAGGCCTAACCTTTCTTTTTAATACTTACAAGTCACACCTAAAGTGGCCCCTATTTGCCCGTAAGGGAGTGTGCATGGAATTTAAAAAGTAGAACATGTGTACTTATGTTTTAAATGCCCTGGCAGTGAAAAATCTCCAAAGTTGTTTTTCACTGTGGTGAGGTTGGCTCTCACATAGAAAAGCACAGTGTAACATTATAACACTTTATATTGCATAACTGCAGTTTAGGAATAGATAGGAAAATGATTCAAGGACTCATCTTATTAGTAATTTAAAATCCAACTTAATGGTCAAGTCAGATTTTAAATTGCATTTTTAATAAAAATGGCACTTTTAGTAAGCTATCATTTTTCTGCCTGAGCCAAATATGTTTTTCAGCCAGTTTTCAGGGTCACCTATCTGTTGAGGACTCTCCTGTGGTGAGAAATGTATTGCTTCCAGAAAATGTACAAAGGGCTTTGTTATGGGGAGATGTTTTTCTAAGAAAGATGGTCTGGGGGATGTGCCCAGCCCCTTCCTGAGCTTCAAAGGAAGCCTAACCTGTTGCTGGTAGATGTATCTCACACCTAAGCCTGCCTCCACTGTGTCCTCATAGCCAGCCTACTACAAACTGAGTGGAGGGGAGCTACCCCAGAATTGGTTTGAAGTGACCACCCATTATCATAAATGAATGAATGAATGAAAGCATTTATAAAGCGCAACTATAACCGAGGCGTCTTGGCGCTGAACTGCAATGGGAGTGGTGACTCGTACGTGGCAGGCTGAGATTAGACGGATATCGTGGGAAACAGCCAGGTTTTGATCATCCTCCTAAAGATAGCTCTGTCATGTTGTAGCCTGATAGTGATCGGCATTGTGTTCCAGAGTTTGGCTGCCTGGTATGAGAGGGTTCTTCCCCCCCCCATCTGGCTCTACAGATTTTAGGGACACCTCTGGGTGGGCACGGGGGCAATGTACAGTGGATGGAAGATTCTGTCATGTCGGCGTTAGGTAGAGGGAACACTGTAGGAGAATTTATTGCAAAATACACAGGGCATACTGCAAAAGTGGGTAGGGCACCCCAGGGAACTTTTACCCCAAGGGTTAGAGAGTGGCTAGGAGTTTCCCCCGTATACAGGCCTGCACTGCCCTAAATGTGTCACTCCATTGCTCTTAGAAGAACACTTCCACACCTGTGGAAGACAGAAGAAGGACTGCACCTGCTGTTGTGAACTTTGAATATACCCCAAAGAGCTGGACCTGCTCCCACTTGTACCCAGGACTTGGATGTGGACTCCAAGTGTCAGATGCCTAACCTCCTGTTAAGCTACAGGGACACAAAAGCTTCCAGAAGCCCAGTTTCCTGAAGAGCCCAGCTGACCAGTTCCAACTGGACCTACCCTGTATCCTGCAGTGGCTTCCGCTGGAGTGAGCCCTAACTCCAAGTGGTGTCCCTAAGCTCCTTAAGCCCTTATATAAGTCTTAGCGTTTACTCCTACCTACCCTAAAAGCCGGACTTAAAAACGTTTTGAAGGTTATTTGCCAGGAGAAGTGACAGAAGACTGTGACCAACCTGCCAGGTCAATCTGATGCAGGTGCACTGCCAGTAAGACAAAGATTCCGGTTTCTTCTGTGTGGAGTTTTTCTGTAGCAGCAAATCTGTTCCAGCAGGTTAACACAGAGAAGGTATCCAGCCTCATTGAGACCTATTCGGATAGAGCTTGCCGCTTGCCCTGCTGGAGGAATCTAAGATCCAAAAAAGTGAGTAAGTCTATAATCTTTCCTGGATGAAGGCACCAAAAATTTCTGGCTGGTAAGGAACCTTCCTTGGGTGCACATTTTTAATTTCTCCCACTCTGAGCTTTTCCGAAGTCAACGGCTTCACTGGAACCTCAACTGATTACTGTCTGGCATTGTGGAACCCATCTTGGCCACAGCTGGCTGTCTGGTCCGGCTGAGTATTTTTTGACTTCCATTTCAGAGACAAAGGTCCTGATTTAGATTTTGGAAGACGGGTTACTCCGTCACAATGGTGACGGATATCCCGTCTGCCAAAATATAAATCCCATAGGATATTATGGGATTTATAATTCATCGGATGGGATATCCATCACCGTTGTGACAGAGGAACCCATCCACCGAAATTTAAATCAGGCCCTACGTCAGGTAAAACTTCCAACCAGAATGAACCTGGTCACCATAACTGACTCACGCTCTATCTACCAGTTTTCCGAGGTTGATGCGATCCTCTTTTTGGAGCTATGTTTATTTAAAACTTAAAAAATTCACATCTCTGGTTTCCCTTATTGGATATCTATAGTTTTGGTCTCATTTTGCTCATTGTATTCTGTACTTTTATAAATTGGAATGGGAGTTTTGTTGTGTTGTGTTTTCAACTTCTTAACTGTTTTGGTCTTCTAAATGCTTTACACATTTATTCAAGCTAAGCTTGTCTGCTCTGTGCTATAGGTACCAAGGGTTGAGCACAGATTCAAATTACTGAAACCATTTCTGGACCTAAATAGAGGAGTGTAATTGTTACTTGTGGTGGACTGACATTCACCCTCACTAAAAATCCACTTTCTCACATTGGTGTTCAGCGGTGGGATACAGAACTTGTGTTTAGTAGTACCAGTCATCTATTCAGTCAAAAATTAAAAATATCTAAATTAAAATGAGAGCTAGAATTGATTTTTGGTTTTCAATTGGCATCCGTTCCTTCAGTGGGTCATTTTTGATTTTTCCAAATTATTTTTTATTCCAATTTTTACACCTTTTTAAATTCAAGGGTACATGAAGTTGGATCTGGCTGCCTGGACAACTCTCATAGTGGTGGAGATGAATGGACTACTTAAAGAAAGAAATTTGAAGCTGGGCCACAGGAAGAGAATTCAGTTTCTGGGAGGAAGCCGCCAAGCATACATTCCCTGTGAGGAAAAGGCTACTCCAGAGCCTGAAGAAGGGGAAAACCTGTCACAACATGGTTTCTCTGGTACACCATCTAGGGCTGGAAGTGAGGCAGGCTCGACTACCCCTCTGAAATGGCCATCTGCCAGAAAGGAAGGTCTAGTCCAAACTTGCAGCCATAGCCCTGCAGGGAAAGAAACTACCACTGGAGGAGAAGAAATCGGCCTCAGAGGAAAAGAAGGCCAGTTCAGATGGTGGCAGCAATGGTGAAGTGTCTAAGTGGAGGCCATACATCCCTTGCTTGCCCAAGAGTATTGTTACTAGCTTTGTAGTGGAGGATAAAGTGGATAAATATTTTGCCTGCTATGAAAGGGCATTGAGAATGTATAGGGTAGGTTAATAGCACATGGGGGCCTTACTGTGGGAGTTACGTACCAACACAGGGGAGGGATGGACTCCTGACCCTAGAAGAGGGCTAACTAATTGCTACACATACATGAAGGATGCACTTTTACAGAGGTCTGGCCTCATACCTGAGGAGTACTGGAAGAAGCTCTGGTGCATGGTATATATAATTAGGACATGCAGAAAGTTAATGTTAAACATGTCCTTACAGTGACTAGCACCTAAAAGCTATTTTCAATGCAGCAAGGCTGCCTGTTTAATAGAGAAACACTGGTATGCACTTTTAAATTTAATAATGCTGTGTCTTGCAAGAAAACAACTTGAAACATCTTTTAACAACTCATTGTAATAATTATTAAAAGCCCAATTAACTGGTGAAGTTGGATGTTTAATAAATATTAAGGACAAGGTATTTTTAGAAACCTATCTTTTCCCTGCCTAAAGCCACTGAAGACTAATTTGAATAAGCTTCCAGCTGAAGTCCTGTGAGTGTTCAAGCACTGAATGAGGAGTGGAAAATGCTACTAGAGGAGTGACAAAGCACTGGGTTTGGGTAGATGTTTTGTGCAGCTGGCAGGATGACCATTTGGGCAGTGCCCAGGAACTTAATTTTCTTCAAAGGGACTTCCGCTGTTATAGACATATGTCAGGTGACACCTGGACAGTCCCCTTCTTTTGTTCACCCAGCCAGGTAGGCACCAACCCCGGAAGGGAAGTCGCTACCCCTAGAACTAGTTTGAAGAGACCACAGAGGAAGGGTTGCTAATCACATGATCCTCTAGGGTGGGCCCACTGGCTCTGCACATAGGGAGAAGGGGCTCATCTTCTTGAATTTAGGCAGATAAGGGCACTGTGGGTTTGTTTGCATTAGGGTACACAGTAAATCCGGCAAAAGTGGATAAGGTAACCCCTGGGAACTTTTACCTCATTGATTAGGGAAGAGCCAGGACTCACCCCAGTCCACACGTTTGTGCCAGGAATAAAGGTGGCATCCCCAGTACCCTCCACAGAAAATAATTGGACCTGAGAGAAATCAGAAGAGGATATAAACTGCTCTCTCCAACCTGAAGCGAGCCCTAAAAGACTTTTACTTGCTCTCTTTTGTACCCAGGATGGAGATGTGGACTGCAAGGGTCATAAGGCAGACCTCCTGCTCATGCTATAGAGACACAACAAGCAACATGAGTCTTTTCTGGAGATTACCAGCTGGCCAGGACTTACAGGTGGACAGGACCTGAGCTGGACTTTGCAGGAATTTGCTTGAGTGAGTCCTGATCCCCAAGTGCTGTTTCAGAGGGTCTGAAATGCTGGGCGGTGTCTGGCTGGACTTCTCCTACTACCCCTCGAAATCTGGTACTTGATAGAAAGGTTTCTGGCCCACAGGACCTCTGGAGAAATGGGACCAACTTGCCAAGCTGATCTGATCAGGGTTCATTGCTGCTTGGGAGAAGATTCCATTTTCCCCTGCCTGGAGCTTTTTTTATGACAGCAAATCCTCTGCAGTGGAACCTTGCAGAGATGGTATTTGGCCTTGTGCAGCCCTCTTTGACTACATCCTGCAGCCTTGACTTGCTGAAGACTTTGGAATTCCATTTTTGAGAATAAAGGCCTAATTTAGACTTTTGCACATGGGATACTCTGTTGGAAATGTGACTGATATCATGTCTGCTGTATTACAGGTGCCATTGAATATGATGCACTTGTAACACGGCGGACAGGAAATCCACCACGCATGTCCCATCCACTAAACTCTAAATTAGGCCCTAAATCCCAAGGTAAAACCCTCGACTTTTTCGATCTTTGACCCTGTATCAACCTCAAATTGCTCCCATATCTATGTCCACAACTAGTTGACCACGGTTGGCTCTTAACAGTTTTTAGAGCTTATTTTATTTACAACTTGAAAAGTCCATAACTCCAGGACCCCTATCAGAGTTTTGTCATTTTCATGTAATTTTATTTATTAAAATGTACACTACTTGTCTAATTTGGTTTGAATTTCTTACTGCTTTGGTACTGCATATATGCTTTACACATTGCCCTAAGTTAAGCCTGTCTGTCTATGCCCTAACTACCAGGGGATTGATCTCAGGTTAATTTAGTGACTTTAGTGGTTCACTCTGACTAGGATTGTGTTTATTACTTAAGGTGGGTGGTCATCCGTTATGGTCCATGGAATAGGAGGGCCTCAATCTCTCTCCTTCAACACCTGCTCCCCCTTCACCCCCACGCCTGACACTTACTAACATGTAAGCATGCCCGCCTCCCCCCTCAACCCCCCCATCTGCAGCACAGACAGACCAAACTGCTATCACTTCTGTGGAAGTGTTTCTTCTAGTACTTCATGTTTGGACTAGTGGACTACCTGGCATCCTGGGGGTGGAGTATATGGTTAACTCCACAATATATGTCCACTTGTGTTAGCTGCTATACATGGTCGTGCAAACAGTTTTCGTAGTCGTACTATTGTCATAAGCATTCCTCACTATTCATATAAGTGGAGTAACACCCATAGGGCTCGTTGTCATGTTCCTGACCTATTGTTGCAACCTTCACAGCACCAAATGTTGTGATTACTGTATTATTTTATTGAACCCCAATAAAGATGGTTTAAAAAAAAGTAGTTAGTTACCCCTCTTAACCTAATGTCTTACAAGGTGCATGTAAAAATGCGTGCTTTGTGCAGTTCCATAACAATGAGGCCAACTATTGTGTGAGCAAAGTCAAATATCACACGCATATTTTGGTAGTAATAGAATGCATTGCAATGTGTCTGCTCTATTCCTCTAACAGCATTGTATGTGGGACAAGTTTTATGCCAGTACATCGTAGTTTCAAATAGCGCCTGACGAATATTGAGGTCTAAATATTGTTTACAAAAAGATTTTCCATTAATAGCTCAAATAAGGTGATATTTTTGTAAACGATATTTAGGACACAATATATTTGTAACGTTATTATGACTATGAATTTCTGGTTCAACACCTTCGTGATGATGTAAAATGGCCTTTTTTCTCCTCTGTGCACAGTTTATAGCTTCCACTAAATAACGTTTGCTGTGATTTGCAGAGCTAACCTTCATTCTACTCATTTACTTTTTGCCCCAGGAGAAATATTTTGTGTATCTATCTTTTTAAGGGACCACCACCATCATTTACGTCTGGGCTCCCCACTACCAATGGCAACTGCCCTCTCCAGGCTCCAATCTGAGAAATAAATCCGCAATGAATGAGTAGTTCACTTGCAAAGCAGATCTTAGAAAATGCACAGCTCCAAAGAAGTGAGTAGATGCAATGTTAGGGCAACTCCATTACACTCTGAAAATGTTCAAACATACGCCTATGCCTCTGAAAAGTTCCTAAATCACAGATTGAACAAATACTTTGGAAGAAACTTCTAAGTTTCTCAAATTGTTGGGAGCCAGTAGTTAAAACCGCTTATTTTTTCTATGTTTGATAAACGATCAGCACCCTATTCCTAACCATACCACACTATTAAGGTATCTGAAATTGATTTCGACAGACATTTCATCATACATATGCATTGCAACTTACTGGAAAAAAAAGACCAACATACACTTGGATAGTGTAAACGAATAACCCATAGAGTAAATTGGTCTATTTCCATTAAAGTAATTGAGTTTATAATAGCAGCAGAAACAAGTGACCCAAGGATGCTTGGACACCACGTTTGCCCACACCAAGCCCAGGAGCTATGCAGTGGAAGTGACAACAAAATTTGAGAGCATTATGTCAGACATGCATATCGCCAATGCAAATCAATGGTCAATTAAAACAGATACACAAGCAAGCACAATAAATCAAATCTTAGAAACAATAGACCACTCACTGACATAGCAACATGTTAGAAGAAACGTGCTAAATGTGAATTATCGGTTATTGAATTGGAGCTACTCATACGGTGGCATCACAAAGACGTGGTTCCCTTTGCACCATAACACACGCCCTCATACTGCAAACTGTTAATGGTGTGCCCATAGCCGTCATCCATGACACACTGGACAAAAGTAGAAGGTGATGAGGGAAATTTGCAAAAAGGAGAAATACTGTGGCTTACCGGTGTTACTATAACACAGGCGAAGGAGAGGGAGTCCCAGCATAGAAAAGCATTTCCACTTGCCAGATGCTCTGTCAAAATAGGATTGTAAACGATTGCTAAATTGTTGAAAGCTTTGGATGTAGGAAGGAATTCCGTAATTATTACAGTGGCGGCTGCTGCAAATAAAAAGTGGTGGGGGTGCGCGGGGAAGGAAACACCCTAGTGAAAGCTGTAGAAACCGATGGAAATAGCCCACATTAAATACCAGTAAAGTGATGCAACTAGAATGAAAGGAGGAATGCACCAAAGCCCTCCTAAGAACTTCCCACACTGTCCCAATTATATGCTAGCCCTGCTGAGAAGAGTAGCTAGTGCCCCTTTAAAATTTTAACAACTCTGCTGAAAAGTGTTCCTTCTGTCCATGGAACTCTCCATACCTGTCCATTAAAAGCACAGTAGCCCTGCCAAGAAATGTTTACACTGTCCTAGGATTACTGTTGTTAATGTCACATTAAAAGTATAGCAGTCCTGCTGAGAACAGGAGGTGGTTCTAACTCTTCATATTAGTGGGCATGAAATTCGGACACAAAGTAAAATGGAGATGAGAGCCCATTTTCATTTGATTCCCTGCCTCATGCCAAGTCTTAAGCTTAGCATTTCAATCGTATAGGCTATCTTCGATCTGGTGTATTTACTTTCACTCAGTGCTAGCTGCAGCGTGTAATTCCTTCATGTACTCAGCGCCAATTCCCTCTCAACTTTTGTGTGCCAGAGAGCAGTGAACCCCGACCGCTCTCACAACTGGTTCCTTCCGAAGCTCTAGCGCAGGCGGCATCAAGGTGCATGTGCATGATGTAATGGTTAGCAGTCTTGTGTTTTCTGTTCCGCTGGCCGGAACTTACACCCAAGTCATCCGCAGGCCAGGCGTGGCCTGCGGGGTTCAATAAATGGGAAGGGCCTGCTCGGGGGTTTCCTTCCGGCACCAGCCACCTGTGTGTGCATGTCCGTTTATTAGCTGGTCGCCCCTAATAAATAATAGGCCTCACCTTGGTTGCCATACAGGTGAGGCCAGCACATTGGCGACGAGGGGGGCTGTGACCCTCGCCTCAGCCTGTGGCCCGTGGAAGCCCAGCTGCCGAAGTACGCAGCGCCCATGGAGCCGTGACGGCTGTGTCGCCCGGAGAGCTGCGGGTGCATCAACGGAGCCAGGCGGGTGAGTGCTGCCCTGCTGAGTGCCCCAAGTGCCCCGCTGCTCGTGAAGACGCCTCCACGACACCTGCTCCTGCCCCCGGCGTGCTGCCTGGTTCCTTACGGCTGCTGCCTCGCTCATGGATTGAGCGTGGTCACCGTGGGAGGGGTTTTTCAGCGTGTCGGCTGCCCCGCCCCTGCGAGGAGAGACACTCCCCTGCCAGCGCGTACACGCGAGGAGTGTGTTCTGGTGCCCGGCGAGGCCCGGTGGGGCGCACTGGCCCCAGGAGGTGAGAGGCGACACTGGCAGAGGGACGAGTACCCGACAGACAACCCAACAGGAGGGTGGAGCCCAGAGAGGAAAATAAAGGAAGCCTGTATAGAGGCCAAGCAACACAGACAATTGCAGGGATCAGTTTAAGCTGGACAGTCCACAGTACAAGACAGAGAGGGCACTACCTACCACCCCTGGTACAAGAGGAGGAAGAGGAGAAATATAAAAGAGGGGCAGTGAGGCGCAGGCAACATCACAGCTGCACCACATAGAGCGCCAGAGAGGAAAAAAAAGAAATAAAAGACAAGAAGGAGGCCAGCCAAGGGAAGGGGCATCAGCGCAGAGAGTCTGGACAAAGTCCACAGTGAGAGCGGACAAACGCCGAAAAGAGTGAGAACAGACACCCATTCACAGGAAGATGGGTGACGAAGACCAACCGCTCGCTCCACCCAGGTTCCTAGTCCAACACGCACTTACAGGGGTACTGCCACCCTTCAGTGAACTGGAGGATCCGGCCACAGCGTCCCCGAGGTGGAAAATCTGGATTGAACGCCTGAATAACTATTTCGTAGCCACCAGGGAGACCGACGGAGCAGTGAAAAGGTCGTTACTTCTCCACTATGCCGGAGATGAAATATTCAAGCTGTTCAAGCATCTGCCGAACATGGGCATTGCCACGGACTACGATGCTGCAGTGGCGGCCTTAGATGCGCATTTCGACCCCCAACTCAACCCTGATTTCGAACGCTTCAAACTGCGCCAAGCCCGCCAAAGGGAAGGGGAGTCGATCGATGTGTTTTATGCCCACCTGCGTGAATTGGCCAGCAAGTGCACGGAGGATGATCAGCCAAAAGAGATAAGGGCCCAGATCATCCATGGGTGCCGAGACAAGACGCTCAGAGGCCTCATCTTGCGCAGGCCAAAGATCGCGCTGGAAGATATACTGATACTGGCGAGGACCCACGATCCATCAGCGGCCAGGGCCAACGAAATGGACCAAGCCTGCACCAAGCCGCAAGGAAGACCGGAGACCATCAAGACAGAGCGGGCGGATGCCCTCCGAACTAGACCGCGAAATGACGCACCCAGGAAAGCAAGGCCCGAAGCACCCAAGACACGGTGCGGGTACTGTGGGCATGATCCACACGCGGCGAAGGACTGCCCCGCGCAAGGCAAAACCTGTGCCAATTGTGGGATCCCCAACCACTTTGCTGCAGTGTGCAGGAGACGAAGCCGAGGCTGCGACACCCGTGGACAAAAAGCACCATCACGGACTGTACGACAACTATCCCTAGCTGACTTGGCGCAGAAGGAGGAGCCACAAAGGACAGGCCGGAGGTACCAAGAACTAGAAGACTCATCCACAGAGGAGGAGGGTGAAACTTACCTGATCTTGTTCGCACAGGAGCTCAAGCGTCGCCAAAGGCCACAACCCAACTGCACGGTCAAGATCGCAGGCACAGAAGTAAAGGCTATCATTGATACAGGAGCATCAGTGAACGTGATGGGCCTCCAGCAATATCAGCACCTCCGACCTCGTCCGCCAGTCACCCCGTCCCGGACCAAAATATTCGCCTATGGGAGCCAAACCCCCCTGCCACTGAGAGGAAAAATATGCGTCCCGATTAGGTCAAGCGACCAGGAGGTCACAGCCATTATTCACGTCATAGACCGCGAAGCAGATACCCTATTAAGCAGCCACACGGCAGAAGACCTGGGCCTAGTGTCCTTTGCCAGGAGTGTCCAAGCTCATCAGGTTGATGAGCTACTCGACCAATTCCTGGAACTCTTCCAAGGACTCGGACGCATCAAATGTGACCCCATCAAGCTGTACATCGACAAGTCCGTCACTCCAGTCGCGCTGCGACATAGAAGGGTCCCCTTCCACCTGAGGCCACTGGTGGAGAGAGAACTGTAGATCCTGGAAAGATGAGGAGTAATCGAAAAAGTCTCGGGACCGACGCCCTGGGTATCCCCGATGGTTATTGTGGAAAAGCCCAAGCAGCCAGGGGCCATACACCTCTGCATCGACATGAGGCTGCCAATCGGGCCATCAAAAGAGAGCGCCATATCACGCCAACCATGGACGACATAATTGCGGACGTCAATGGGTCAAGGTGGTTCTCAAAAATCGATCTGAACACAGGGTACCATCAGCTGCCGTTAGCGGAGGAAAGCCGCTATATGACAACACTCAGTACCCACCTGGGGCTGCGTCGTTACAAACGACTGAACTTCGGGATATCCTCAACGGCAGAGGTATTCCAGAACACGATCCGCGAGATGCTATCCGGGCTGCCAGGGGTGATAAACGTCAGCAATGACATCCTGATCCACTCTGCAACGGCTGCTGACCATCACAAGCATCTGAGAAGCACGTTGAGGTGCCACAGCGAACATGGGGCGGCGCTCCACAGAGAAAAGTGCCTCTTCTTCCAACCTTCACTAGAGTTCTTCGGGTATGTGTTCAACCAGTAAGGCATCCAGGTGGATCCGAAGAAATCGCATGCCATCCGAAACGCTCCAACTCCAACCACACCTACTGAAGCGAGGAGTTTCCTAGGTATGGCTACCTATTGTGGGAGGTTCATCCCCGATCTAGCGACCCGTGCCGAACCGTTGAGAGCCCTCACAAGAGCAGATGCCAAATGGCATTGGGGACAGCGGGAAGAGGAAGCATTTCAGAGCATCAAGGACGCGCTCCTGGGAGAGGCCACCCTTGCCTATTTCGATCCGGCGAAATGAACAGAACTACTGGTAGATGCCAGTCCGGTGGGGTTGGGAGCGGTGCTGGCCCAGGAACGGGAGCCAGGCAGGTGGGCAGCCTTATCATTTGCCAGCAAGTCGTTGACCCCCACTGAAGCAAGGTACGCCCAGATCGAGCGCGAGGCCCTCATGATAAAGTGGGCCTGTAATCACTTCCACCTGTATCTGACAGGCCAGCCGTTCACTGTGGTCACCGACCACCAGCCTCTGGTTCCCCTCTTCTAGGGATCAGCCCCTCATCCACCTCCTTGGATTGAGCGATGGGCTGTACAGCGCCAGACATACCAGATGGAAGTAGTGTACAGACCGGGGGCGAAGAATCCTGCAGACTTTCTGTCCCGACACCCAACACCACAGAGAGAGGCGGGTGACCTCGAAGGGTCGGAACAATACATTAACATGATCTCAGCGGCGGCATGTCCCCAGACCATGACACTTGAGGAAATCAAGGAAGCCGCCGTGGAAGACACCGTATACACCCGGACCCTCCAGGCGGTCAAAGAAGGGTCATGGAGGAACTACCTTCAACAGACCAACGCCTGGGCTCCGGAGGACCGTGAAGAGTTGACGAAGATATGGAGGGTAAGGAGCAAGCTGAGCGCCACGGAAGACGGGATGCTATTGAGGGGCTCGAGGCTAGTGATACCACAAGCTCTAAAACACCGAGCAACCCAACTGGCCCACGGAGGTCACCAAGGCGTAACCAAAATGAAAGCGAGAATGAGAGAAAAGGTCTGGTTCCCTGAACTTGAAACAATAGTTGAAGATCTAGTCCGCCGTTGCCCGGCCTGCCAACTAACCAGTGCTCCAGAGAAGCCGACCCTGGTAATCACAGAAGAGGCCTGCACCCTCCCATGGTCAAAGGTGAGCATAGACTTCAGGAGTTTCCCCGGAGGGAAACACACACTCGTCATTGTGGATGCATTCTCAAAGTATCCCATAGTAGAACCAGTAGTGTCGACCGCCTTCGCCCACATGGCCCCTATCCTGGAGAGAGTGTTTGCCACATTTGGATTTCCCCTGGAGATCCGGAGCGACAATGGGCCCCCGTTCCACGGGGTTGAGTTTGCTACTTTCCTGCATCAGCGATGGATCCGCCACCGCCGCGTCACGCCCCAATGGCCCCAGGCCAATGGAGACGTCAAACGTTTCATGCGAACTCTAAACAAAATGCTACGCATCGCCGTGGTGGAACAAGCGGATCCTGAGCAGCATCTCCACGAGTTCCTCAGGGAGTACCGGAGCACTCCACACTGCACCACGCTGCGGAGCCCGTGGTCCCTCATGTTCAAAGGCCCATGGAAAGATCTGATCCCTGTGTGTCCAGGATGGACACCCTCTCCTCTAGACGCCCAGGAAACCCAACCAAGAAGAGAACGACAGAACCACCGAGCCAGTGCTCGACGCCATGCCGCACCGTGGTCACTCTGACCTGGTGCCACTGTCCTACTCAAAGACCGCTGGCCAGGGGGAAAATTCTGGACTATCCATGAACCAGGTACCTGGACCGTCGTTGCCAGCAATGGAACCATGGTAACGGCCCAAAAAGGGAGCAAGGAAATATCGCAAAACATCTCCTGGTTCAAAGAGGTCCCCGCCGAGACTCCAGCCGAGCCTCTGGAATACGGTCCCCGGCCATCGCTGAGCCCAAGCCGGAGCGGCCTGAGCAGGGAAGCAGAAGATGGGGGTAGTGCTGCAGAACCCGCTCCCCCAAGCACAACGCCTCCCTGTTCGACTCCCCGCTGGCTAACACCCAGTGAGCCACCCATACGAAGCCGACAACATCGTAACAGTCTACAGCCCAATCCTCGCCCTAACCAACGGCTCCAGGATTTTGCGTGCTAAGACTGTAGAGACTGAACGCCACTGAACTATGTATATTTGCTGGAATTTCAGAACCTTTCATTTTCAACAACCAAGTTGGAGAGGGATGTAATGGTTAGCAGTCTTGTGTTTTCTGTTCCGCTGGCCGGAACTTAAACCCACGTCATCCGCAGGCCAGGCGTGGCCTGCGGGGTTCAATAAATGGGAAGGGCCCGCTCGGGGGTTTCCCTCTGGCACCAGCCACCTGTGTGTGCATGTCCGTGTATTATCCGGTCGCCCCTAATAAATAATAGGCCTCACCTTGTTTGCCATACAGGCGATGCCAGCACACATGTAACCCCGTGGCTCTAAGAAGGGTATGTTTGTCGCTGTGAGGGACACATGTCTAAGATTTTGGCAGAGACAGGCGACTGGGGAGGGTGGAATCACGCAACCTGTTAGGGTGGAGTTGGATAGTGCTGTGAGACTTTCTTACACTCTCAGAGCAACGTGTCATCAGAAGGGTGGCTTCAGAGTAAGTGGAGCACCAAAGTACGGTGTCTCACAAACTGGCGCTGAGTGTGTATGAAGGGCCCGAGTTCAGAGGGAGGGCAGCAGTCCACTGAGGTGTCCCACATCACTGATAGCGTCGGTTTGTGATAGGGGACAGTTGAAGAGTGAGGTTAGCATAGTGCTGAGCACCCCACAAACACTGTAGTGCGAGCGCAAACAATAAGGTCAGTGGTGTGAAGAGGTGGCTCACCACACATGTGTGTTGGGCACTGGGAGCAATCTTGAGACATATCACAAATTTGTATTTCACACCTGGACGAAAGCAACACCCTGTATGCACAACATCTGCAAAACTACAGTCACGTTCTTCAACTGCTTCCTTAACAGCCTCTCCCGAAACATTTAGGGCCTCATTTATGAAAACTGTCGCACAGCTGCGTGAAAACAGCGATGCAACAGTTTTCACTGCACCCTCCTTGCGACATGATGGATGCATCATATTTACTGTATGACGCATCATGTCGCAAGGAATGACAGATACATCAGTATTACTGACGTAACTGTCAGCGCAAAAGTGACGCATTGCTGGGGTGTGTCTGAAAACAGACGCAACTCCAGCAATGTGTCCTTTCACATGGGGCCGGCCCCATGTGAAAGGACACAAAAGTGATGCAGGGGCTCATAAATAAGCCCCTTAATCTGTTCCCCCATACCCTTAGAAGAAGCACGTGCATCTTCAGTGCAGCACACCGGGGGCATTCGGTCCTCCTGTCGTGAGCGAAGTTTGAAATACAATTACTAATACCAGCACATTGCTGCTGCTGTACACACAATAGAAGCCTCCTCGCCCACCTTACATCGCTAGAGTCTCTTTGGAATCTCTGTTTTGCTGGCAGCTAAGATTATGTTGTGACAGGGTAGTAAGAGACCACAGGTCCAATTCACAATTTTTTTTACTTTTCCTGGAGTAACTAACTAAAACATTGACTTACCTGATGCTGCCAGACACCTCAGTTCTCCTCTGCTCCCAGCACAGGCTCCCAGAGTCCCCACCTAATTCAGACGCTGCTCTGTTGCTATTACCAAGCATGAGAGAAGCGTCAGGATTGGCCTGAGCGGGCTGGTTTGATGCTTACCCAGGGACAGCGAGCCTCTGCCTTTTCTCCACCCTGCTATGCAGCAAGCTGGGTTGAAGAAATATTAGTGTGCATGTCTGTTTGGCCGGCCTAAGACGGCCGGCCAAACTGACATGCACACTTACAAGTGCCCACCAATCCTTGTCCCTGCCGCTGTCCATGAGAATGGCCTGGCCCTACCCCGCTCTATACTCGCATCGGCTGTCAGTGAAAAATAAAATGATAAAATTGTTTTATTATCATTTTATTTTTCAGCTGCTGGCTTTTAGCAGGGGGGTGACTCTCCTCCGCCATTATGGAGGAGCCGCCGCTGGTAAACAAGCATATTTCATAGTTTAATGGGTGCTATCATGCTAAAGTTAGAATTTCGATGCTTTATACTTTTATATTTACTAGTTCTCATCTGTTTTGCTGTTTGTTGTCTGAAATCTTCACAGTGATTTCAAACTATTCAGGCAATCCAAAGATTAAGGACCCATGAAGTCAAGGGAAATATGCCTTAAAAGATCTCAAGTCTGCATTCATCTCTAAAACACTGCAAATGTGTGTAACAGGAAATGGTGTGTTATTGGCTGAAAATGTGGCAGCAGTTTATTTGTGTACGTTCCTGGTGGCTGCAATATAGGCAAATTATAAGTTATCAATTTCAAACACATGGTTAGATTTAAGGCACAATAATATGCCAAGGAGCTTGTCGTTTAGGACATTCACAATATAGATTAGCCTACTCTAGTGTTGGAGACAGCTTGTACATGTCTCAGCATTTCAGAGTTTGACATGTCATTTTATAGCACCATACATTGTGCACTGCTTGATATGCAGGACTGGTATGCAAACATTTTAAAATAAATAACTTAATAATTTCAATCAATATTCTTCAACAATTTCAATCCATAACGACAATTCTTAACAACTCGGTTAGTATACGCTCCAATAAACTATTGCGGTGTGTATTTTCTATTTCAGTGAATGCATAGTGGTAGAGCTCCTGCTGTAGAGTATTTTTTAAAGTGATAATAATATGGCCAGCAGACACATCTGTTCATTTACCAGAAAGAAAATGGCACTTGCACATATTGTAATCCTGAGACCATATGTTTTTTGCTTTGCACAGAAAGTCAGTGGAGGTCAGTGACCCTCAAAAGTGGAGGGTTGTCGAGCCACTGCCAAACCCAGTGGCAGGCACTGTGATAAATCAAATGCCTTTAGACACAATGCTTTATTCCAAAGCTGCCATTCATGGCTCATTAACAGATTTTATAACGGGCCTTGACTGAGAGCTCTGGAAGTAAGGCCCAGGCAATGTGAATTTCTCACAATGCCAGTCAGAGGGCCAAAAAAATAAAATTTGAAAACTTACTTACCTACACGTGTTTCCTTTTTCGTCACCTCGAATCCTCCTGGAGCCTCAGCCAACCCTCTCCAAGTCCCAACTCTGCTCTCATGCTGCAAAAGAGCAGCATGAAAGCAGCGCCAGGATTGGCTGGAGCGGGTTGCCCCGATTCTCCAGCTAGCACAAGGGGCCTGTGCCTGCTCTCCACCCAGCTGTCTCAGACAGCTGAGTGGAGAGGTCTACATTGCGCATGTCAGGCTGGCTATCGCAAGACAACCGACCAAAGAGACATGCGCAGTGTTAGCTGGTAGAGTGAGCACCACTCCCCTGCTGCCAGTGAGCAGCAGCCCCGCCCCCAAACTCTGCTCAGGCTGGGAGCAGTGAAGAATAATATGGTAATTCATTTCATTACCATTTTATTTTTCACTTTTGGATTATTAATTATTAATTGATGTGGATGGAAGTTCAACACAAGGAATAAGTCCACAGACTTGTTTAGGTAAAAGACAGTTTCAATAATTTAACCTGGGCTCAAAACTTTGTTAGCTATGGCACAGAGAAGACAGACTTTACTTAGGAAACAAAACAGTTAAAAATACAAAACACAACGCAATAAAATCACAGAGCCAATGTAGAACAATAGACAACATTTTAATGAGTGAATGAAATCAAATTGACAAAAAATCAATAAGGGGAACCACAGAATTTTTAAACGTTTAAGGTAACAAGCGCAATGAAAAAGTAAAGCACCAATCAGTAGTAACTGTTTGCGATTGACCAGAACCTATGCACAATTTCAGAAGTGTGGGTCTGACACACTGAGCATGTTCGCCCCTGTGAAAGATTCTACCCTCTGACTTGCGATTATATTTACAGTTTGGAGGACAGGGTACTCCGTCCCAAATGAAATGAAGTACCCTACCCACTAAACCCTCGATCTGCCCGCCTCATTTAGAGATGGATGGGCCTTAAGTAGACAGAATTACTGTTGGCTTCATCGATGAAATGTTTCCTCCTACAGCCTGATTGAGTAGGAGCCATCGGAGGAAGGAGATTACACCATCCTGCCTTATTTAGAGTTGACTGTCTAATGCATTTGTTCCTGTCTGTCACCCTCAGAGAATCTTCCAGTGCATGAGGGTCATTAGTTTTTAGTTTTTCAAAAAACAACTCCCACTTTGTGAGTTTGTTTTTGAAAAACAAAAGAATGTCAATTGTCAGATGCACTGCCATCAAAACCGATAATTATAGTATTAGCTCTCATCTGAGCCAGGAGAGCCGCTGCCGCTTGAGGAATATTTTGATATTGAATACTATAATATTCATTGCACTCTAGAATCTCGTCCCATAATGCTTTGCAGGGCCTTTGGTTGGGATTGTATTTTTGCCCATAACTGTGCTTGGGGTGGTCCTAGGAGGATGGGACCACCACCGAATCGTTCAGCATGATGTGCTCTTTGTGTTCAAGGAACCTGCTTGGTTCTCTCCCTAGGTTAGGGAGGACCCCAAAATCATCACCTCTCTCACTGCTTGCTATATTTGCACTTTTGTGAGATGACTATATGCATTTTAGCATGTAAAGATGGAGTTGCTTGTTTTACCAAAGGTATGTGAGGTTTCTGTTTTATTAATTGGGATGAGATGGAACGGAGTTAGGGAGTGGAGTTTCACCACGGAGTTTCTGAGTTTTTGTTCAACTCCGCAGAATTCCACGTAGTGGTACTCCGCCAACTTCTCCCACCCTTAGTTTGAACTGACAGAGGTACAAACTTCATGTCAAGTTATATTACTGCAATGTGGAAGGAATGTGGTGTGAATTACAAATTCCCCACACCCTATCATCCTCAATACAATGTGTTAGTTGAAAGGTTCAACAAAACCCTCAAGGGCATGATCATGGGCCTCCCAGAAAAGCTTAGGCCAAAATGGGATGTTCTTTTGCCCTGCCTTCTCTTTGCTTACAGAGAGGTCCCTCAAAAGGAGGTTGCCTACAGCCCTTTTGAACTTCTGTTTGGGCATCCAGTTAGGGGTCCCTTGTGTTTGGTGAAGGAGGGATGGGAGTTACTTCTCAAACCTCCCAAACAAGACATAGTGGACTATGTACTTGGGCGCCACTCCAGGATGGCTGAGTACATGAAGATGTCAAGTCAAAACCTGGAGGCCAGTCAAGAATTGCAAAAAGCTTGGCATGACCAAAAGGCTGTCATGACTGTTTACCAGCCAGGCCAGAAGGTGTGGGTGTTTGGGCCTGTGGCCCCTTGCAGCTCTCCAAGATAAATGGAGTGGTCCACACACTATCATTGAGCAAAAAGGTGAGGTCACCTACTTGGTGGACCTTGGCACTCCCAGGAGCCCCCAGAGGGTGCTCCATGTGAACAGGCTCAAACCTTTTGTGGACAGGGCTGACATGGGCCTGCTCATGGCAACTAATGAGGGACAGGAGGAAGAGAGTGACCCTCTCCCTGATCTGCTCTCACAAAACCCTGATGATGGGTCAGTGGATGGTGTAGCCTTGGCAGGCAGCCTTACTGATCATTGTTCAGACAGACCATAAGCCCCTCTTATGGCTAAAACAGATGAAGGGTGAAAACCCCTAACTTTTGAGGTGGTCCATTTCCCTACAGGGAATGGACTATACAGTGGAACATAGACCTGGGAGTAACCATGCCAATGCAGATGGACTCTCCAGATATTTCCACTTAGAAAATGAAGACTCAACTGGACAAGGTTCGTCTCATCTCCTTACATTTGGGGGGGGGTTGTGTAGGAAAGTAGGATCTGCTTCTTATGGTTACCCCCACTTTTTGCTTGATGTGACACTGGTTTGAATAGTCTGACTGGGATCCTGCTAATCAGGACCCCAGTCTATCTGCTTTCTCCCTAAACTGTTGTGTTAGTACCTAGGTACAATCCCAGATTGGATACTGGGGTACCCTTATCAGTCCCTAGTATATGGTACCCATGTACCCAGGGCATAGGTACCCCAGAGGTCTCCCTGGGCTGAAGCATGCATTATGCCACCCATGAGAAACCATGCAAAATGCAACTACTGGCCTGCCATTGCAGCCTGTGTAAGTTGGTGCATGCACCACTTACTAAAGATGTAGGTTTACTATATCTAAGGGTCACTGCACTTAAAACCTATTAGTCACACCTCTAGCAGGCCTTTACAATCCTGAGGGCAGGGTGCTTGGTTGTAAGTGAGAGGGTGCCCCTGCATGAGCAGGACACCCCTGCAGCCTACGGAGTTCATTCTCCCGGGTTGTCAGTGAAGCAGCCATATACTACATTGAGGGGCATCGCGTGACCTCACGATGACCATCTCGAAAACAGCTGCAATGAATCCTATCAAGTTTGGTATCAAACATGTTGGAATCATACCCCCACACCCAAAACGGTTTGGGAGGTATAAGTCCAAGCACCAGGAGAGCCCTCCGTTAGGCTCTCAGTGTTCCCGGTACCAGCCTTCTAGTCCCGGGCAGCACAAAATGGTTGCTGCCGACCAGAGACACATTTCTGCCCTCCTGCTGCTAAGCCAAGCTCGAGCAAGGGAAGGCATAACAATAGGCATCCTGTCACAGGGAGGTGTGACCACCTCCCAGACATGATTTAGTGTATTAGGGCTTGGTAGGTGCGCTTGCCAGCATCTGAAAGTCTGCATGAGGGGCACATTTGGTGTCCCTATGCATAGTCCAGTTCAAGCCAGTCCTGGGAGCCATTGACTCCCGCTCTGGCGCGAAACTGGACAAAGGACATGGGAGTAACTTCCCCCCTGTCCAGACCCTCCCCTGGGAGAGTCCTCTGAATCTTCCCATCCCTGTCCTTAGAGTACTAAAGGGCTTACCTGGGTGTAGGTCCCTAGATTCATCGTGGACAAGATTCAGAACTGAAACCACTGCACTTCTACCATCTGGGCACTCTGGAATTCGCCGGACTTTGTTTGGGCCTGACTTTGTCTCCCTTTCAGTCTGCTCCCTCGTCTGTGCCTGTGCACCATACAGGATCCATGCAGGACCTGTGGAGCATCCAAGACACTTGAAGATAATCTACCTTGGAGTGATGGAGTCACTCCCCTGCATTCGCAGGCACCGCAACACTGCTGACCGGTCTGCTGATCCTGAGCTCTTACGGACTCTGAAGGGTTCAACAACACAGGAGGTGGGTTTCTACATCCCTCGAGGCCAGAGCTGCCCTCTCACCCAGTTTGAGGCCAGAATCCCTTCTGGGGGCTGCAATTCCTGAACCCCTGTGCACCGCGTACTTTTGCAAGTGGAAATGCTTGTTGGCAATTCTGCAGCAAAGGCATTGGGCTCCAAGTAGCCCCAATTTCTGGCAACTTCTCCTGCAAAGATCTTCAACCAGATCGCACCATGTGCTCCGTGGCTTGTTGTTTTGTAAAGCTGCATGAGGTCCTCCTGCGACTCCAGTGTCTTCGACCTTTGGGTCCTGTGGAGGGTCAACTACATCTTCTTTGGGCTTCCCTGATTGCTCTGGGCTTGCCCTGACTCCCCTGCTTGTGGTGAGTCTCCTGAACCTTGCTGGTCTTCTTCCTACAACTTCTTGACTTCCTGCGTGGGTTGCTTTTGCCAAGGCTTGCTGGTGCTCCCGCTGGACACCGACCTCTCAGCACTTGACATCCTTTGTGGAACAGCTTGTATCCGGCTCCTGGTCATCCTCAGTGTCGCCTGGTCCCCACAGCTGCAGAGTCAAGGTCATCGACATCTATCCTGAACCAGCCCACATCGGTGTGTATTTGTCTACCGAGCCCCTGGTCACTCTCAAGTGACCCAGACTCTGTCCCCTCTGCTTTCAGGTACTCTTCACCAAGAATCCACGTTTGGATTCCCACTGACACTTTCTCCTCTTCCATCAGTGACACTTTCCTGAAGTTCTCCATTGGGTTCGACGACGGTTTCCGACGCTACTTCACACTTATGCACCCGGCTCCCCTGGGATAGGTAATGGGTACCACGATATCCATGGGTGGGGTGGCTCTCCAACCTTCTATCTTCCACGGGGTTTCCTCAGGGTCCACTGGGAAGGGTCCCTAATCTTTAAAAATCCAACTGCGACTTACACGTAGAGTTGTACAGAGCCCGCGGTCGTGTTCTCACACTGCACGCACCCTCCGTGGGGCTCCTGTCTACTTACCTTGGGTGGTTCCTTGGGTCCCCAGCGATTCTACAACCTTTTGACATTGTCCTGACTCGAGTCGTGGTTCTTGTACCACTTTCTTAGTATATGACTTGGTCCCCCCCCCGGGGCCCACTGTGTAATAGTGCTATTTACTGTGATTTCTTTGCATTAGTATTGTGTGCTTTGTGTATATCTCCATGTGGGAGATACTGAAACGTACTAGAGAGTATTATATAATAAATACATATTTTTATAAATACCTTGTGGTTCTTTTTCATTTAATCTATACTATAAGACTGCATTCTGGTAAAACAAGCTGCTTTACACTCCTTCAAGACTAAGCCTGAAGGCTGCTCTCCATAGCTACCACTTAGAGAGCTTTCTGTGGCTGTCTAAGACCTCTTAAATCACCATAAGGGTTGTTTGAACTGGTGCAAGGTGCCCACTCACATTAGTGGACATCATACACCAGGCCAGCTTCTCACACACATCATCAGTAATCAGTGGTGGACATATGCTTTATTTTTTTAATCCCGAAACATCTTGTGACATATGATTCAAACCTCGATTTGGAGATCACTGAAATAACATTGTTGCAACACTGTTGGCCTGATGGTCCTGTTATCCCATGATCTATTAACATGATTATTTTAAGAATCAGTCTACTTTAAGTGTGCTGCATCAGAATTTGGGTAACTTTCTGCTTTTTGAAAATTAAGTTGTTGAATCACTGTGATCATCAATTAGGATTTCATAGGATAAGTATGCAAACCATAATTGCTGCAAGACTCGTTGCCTCCCAAATTCCTCAATTCCTAAGTGGTGAGAAAACTTGTACTAAAATAAAAGTAACAGGAGGAGCAGGCAAACAATAGTAGGTTATATATCCACAGGATATCTGGACAGCTAACATCAAAATGCTAGTGCTAATGAGCTGAAGAAACATTAAGATCAAAATAAGAATATACTCAAAACCATTCTACATAAGTACAAATATGTCTTTCCAAAGTGTAATGTATACACCCATCATTTCCAGGCCAGGGAAGTGCCAGGTCCAAACCCGCACAGTGGCCGATAACTGAAGATCCGAAACCCTGTTTTAAAAATGGACAATAAAGGGGCTTGTGAGTGAGACATAGCAAAAGTCTAAAGCAATGCTATTGTAGAAACTCAAGGAACTGCAACCATAAAAAGGTGCACAGCATTGGGAAGCCAGATGTAAACTTTGCAGCAAGAAAAAAGTTCACCAACTCACAATGTTCCTAAGCAAGGAGTGACTCAATTTGCAAGCGCTTATACTGACGGTTCCTGTATCACCCCAGAAGTGAAAAGAAAAAGCAGGAAGTGTAATGATTATACATACACACTTCTCTGAAGCTATAAAATGTTACAAAATGTTGTTAATATGGTGAAGTCTACTTTCTCTGGAAATATCCAGTATACATGGAGCACATCTCCAAGAAACACTGGGCCACCACAAACACCAGTGCCCCAATGATTGAAGCAGGAGTAAGTTTTCACTGATGTGTAACATGATATGGGCAATGCGACTCTAAGATTGAACACTCTCCTTGTGACACATCGCACATCTCTGAGTTCTCACACCTTCGTATCCTACAAAGAATTGTAGGGATTGCAATTCTTTGGCAAATCTGCTTACCGCATCTCCCATAGTGATTTAACATTTTCTAAATCTATTCATGATTATTTCTTTTTTGGAAACTACAATTGCTATGTGACACACATATTGGTGCCGAAAAATGAAACTGATGGGTATAATAGAGATTTATGTAAGGACAGCTACATACTGCCTGAGCAGTTTACAAAAGAACGCATACCGGTTTGACATACGGTCAATTACAAATTAGTACATAGAGCTATTAGCAAGAGAGCACATACAAAAAACACAGCAATATTATAATAACAGTAACAGTGGATTAACAAGATAATTACAACATATTTTTTGAAATATTACATCAATAGTATTTTATTTATATACAAGGGTATCGTTCCACACAGAGGGACTTGCAGAGCTTCAAGAGTGATAGTGTGCAGCATGGTGAATTTTGCTTGCCTTTTGAGCTTTCATGATGAAGTGAAACACAAATTTTAACACTGCCCAAGGTCTGTCATCAATGATTGAGGAGGTTTCAGAGATGCAGGCGGAGGGGATTGGAAGTGGTTGTATGTAGGGGTGTGTGTTATTTGTTTTGTATATTTTAGTGTGAAATATTAATAATATTAATAATAAATGTGGTTTATAAAGTGCAAGGCTACCTCCAACGGAGGTGTCCCGGTGTTGGGTTGCAGATTCACAGTGAGGAAACAAGTGACAGGAAACTATGGAAGGTTAAAAAGCCAAGTTGTTAGTACTCTCCTGAAGGCCGGTTCTGGCTTCGTCATGCGGAGGTGTAGGGGCATAGCATTCCAGAGTTTCGCAGCTCTCACCGAGAATGCTCTGCCACCTATCCTGGCATTGAGGAAACGGGGAATCCTGAGCAGTTTCAGGTGGTTTGATCTCAGGACCCGTTCTAGATGGTAACTTTGCAATCTATGCCTCAGATAGCCCGGGCCCCGATCTCTGTTAGCTCTGTAGGCCAGAGTGAGCACTTTGAACTTGATTCTCCTATTGACTGGCAGCCAATGGAGGCTCCGCAAGTGCGGGGAGATGCGATGGCAGAGCAGCACATTCCCAATTAATCTGGCTGCTGCATTTTATATTATTTACAGCCTGCCGACCAGATAGGCTGGTAGTCCTAAATATAGACTATTTGAATAGTCTAGCCGGGACGTGATCAATGCATGGACCACTGTCTTCCTGCAATCCATCGGGAGGAAGTGAAGGAATTTTCTCAAGGCTCTCAACTTCCAGAAGCATGAGGAGGAGACCTGGCGAATCTGGGCTTTACATGAGAGGTCATTATCAAATCTAAACCCCAGATTTCTCACAGAATCCACCGGAATTGGTAGGGGGTGAAGCTCTGAGGGCCACCAAAGCTTAGAAGGAGGAGGTGTCGGCTGGTTGATGAATAGTACCTCTGTTTTCTCGGTGTTAAGCTTTAAGCAGTTCACAGTCATCCAGGCTGAGATGTTATTCAGGCATTGGTTAAAGTTGACAAAGGCAGCTTCCGAGTGTCTTTGAAAGAGAACACCAGTTGCGTGTCATCAGCGTAAGAGATCACTCTCACTCCCCATGTCACAATTAGTGTTGCCAGAGGAGTTAAGTATACATTAAACTTTAAAGGGCTCAGTGCTGATTCCTGGGGTACTCCGCAAACAAGGGGTTTCTGAGAGGAGACTAAGGGCATAGGAATACTTGTTGTGAGCGGTCTCTAAGAACGACTGGGGCCAAGCCAAAGTAGTTCCCCTCACTCCCAAGTGTCTTAGTCTCTCTAAGAGAATCGGGTGGGCCACAGTGTCGAGTGCTGCAGATAAGTCGAGCAGCACCAACATTGCGGAGCTGCCCTAGTCCACAGATTCACGCACTGTTTCAGCAACTTCCAGAAGTGCTGTCTCCATGCTATATCCCATTCTAAACCCAGATTGTGAATCATGGAAATGATTGTTAGATTTAAGGAATTCAGAAAGTTGTTTCTGAACTTCCTTTTCCAGAATTTTCACAGGAGCAGGCAGTAAGGAAATGGGCCTAAAGTTCTTGTTCTGCTGGGTCAGCATCAGGTTTCTTAAGTGTAGGCAGTAGGTAGGCCTGTTTCCAGGCATCAGGGTAGATACCAGTTGTAAGGGAGGAGTTCCAGATCTGGTTCAGAGGCAAATTGAGACGAGGAGCAAGCAGTTTAAAAATCCGAGCCGGGCAGGGGTCTCCCGGAGATCCTGATTTACAATTGTACAACTCCCTTAAAGACGCATCAGGAGGCAGTGGGCAGACTTCAGACCAGGTGCCCTGAGGATCTGAGGTAGAATTTTGCAGAAGGGAGGACGTTGAGGGTGAAAAGGCGGAGTAGATCATTTAGATTTTTTCCTCGAAAAAGTCCGATAGGTCAGTACAGAGGGTGGGAGAGGGCGTAACTGTGCTGTCTAGAGCAGTGGGATTAGTAAAACATTGAACAATTTTAAATAATTCTTTAACCGAGTTGTCCGATAGTTTAATTTGTTTAGAGAAGCAGTCCCTCTAGACTCGTCAATTTTTTTATGCAAATGTATGTTTCATGTTAAACAACTAGTGCAAAAAAAAAATCAAAATCACTGCGATCAGCAGCCACTTACGTTCTGTTGTTCTGTGTGTTCGAGGTACCTTTTTACCACAAATGGCACATAGTTATGTGGAGTAGCATAATGGCTTCATTTTGGGATTTTTATGTAACAAGTGTAAGGGAAAATTCCTCAAATTACATAAATTACCTGTTGTAATTAACTTTTGCCCATGCCTAGTTGTATGCCAGAATATTGATCACATAAACATTGTGTTACAAAACTAACATTGGCAGAATATTAATTATCAAAATATACATAGATTTAAGATGTACACAGATGTTGAGTTAGGATTAGTAAATCTATACTTATCTTCATGATATTTTGGTAGTCGATATTCTGGCTATGATACTTCAGTCGCACAGTATTTGAAAGGTAGTATTCTGACAGTTACATAGAAAATAGAAGATCCGCGGGTCTACAGAGCTCAAAACAGAGCTCTAGAGCACCATCAGTACAAGCTTATACCTCCTACTCAAACATAGGGGGAGTCCTATTAAAAGGACGGAGTCCCATCACCCACCGAGGTGGCATGCTTCATCATCTGGGATCTCCTCTTGGTCACAAAACCTAGTGCAACCAAGGGCTACAACCCCCTAAAGGGTGATGGTTGCAGTGCAAATAGTGGTGATGTGATAAGTGATATAAAATTGGCTACCAAGAGAAAAAGGGAGAATTTATTGAATTAACTCTTGGTGTCAAGGTTAAAAAACAGTGCAAACGCAGTCTGAATTTTTTTTTGACTGCGATGATCTAAACAACAGGTCTACATGATTCAGCCATGGTGATCAATACTTGATCGTGGCATTCCTCAAGACCTATAAAGTGATTGCTACTGCATACTCTATGTGAAAAATTTGGAAAACGATACGGTATTCAAAGATACACCCTACAGAACCTGTGCTCTCGTTTTTGTAGAATCCACAGGACATCTGTTGTCACCCGTAGGTGTACGGGTGGACGCCTCGCCTCACCTGGCAACAGCTCAGGACGTGAGGCACCGCTCTCTCCGTTGGTACCCCGGACCTTCAACAGGCTGCCACCGGAGGTCAAATCTTCTGTTTTCTCTGTAATTGTACCGGGGAATTTATCCGTGCAGGTCTTTAAACTTTTTCCCTGAGACCCTCTACCCATCGTAGTGTTTTCAAGTATTCTGACAGTCCCAAAGAGGGCCCATGGAGCAGTAAACATAACCCAGGTGGGTGCACCGCCCTTTGTAAAATAACAGGCAGGTATCTCAGCGAGGCAATCAACAGAGTCTCAAATCATCAGTTGGCACTGAATCATGCCAGGGTCTGGCATATGTCCTTGAAATTAGTTTGTGGGGAAGAATATTTGATGTATCTTCCCTAAGTAATAATTGCAAAACCCTATCAGGCCCAACACACAAGTAAAATAAATAAACCTGGGCTAAACACCTGCTAGCTATAGCAAAGAGAAGATAGGCTTAATTAAGGAAAACACAATAAAAATCTCAAAACAATTTCTAAGAATAAAGAGCAATTTAATTTTTTTTTAAAGTACAACACAACAACTACAATCCAATAAGAGGAACCAGAGATATGATTTTTTTTAATTTTTAGGTCTGAAAGTGCCAAGGTAAAGTACAAAGCGCCAATCACAAGTCACTGCTTGTGGTTGGCAGGAACCTAAGATTGATTTAAGGCTGACCACAAAGTAACCGTGGTGGGATACACCAACTGAGTTATCCCGTTCAAAGTTTTTTAATTCTGCTTTAATCTGAAATGGAAGTCAAAATCTTAAGGAGGGCAAGGTTGCAGTCTGTATCAGGCAAAGTTCTCTCATTGTCAGATAACCATTTGATGAGTCCCACTGAAGACGTTGATTTTGCAGGCAATGTTCTGAGAGGGAAAATTTAAATATTGTGCCCACCGAAGTCCTCTCGTTAGTCGGATACTTTCACCTGGTCAAGATTTCAACATTTAGGGGCCGATTCCGATTCCGGCCGGAAAACGTACCGACCGACTCGGAGCCGGAATTAATTCCGACCGACACGTACCGGTGCAGCCCGACCCGCCAAGTACGATGAGAAGCGAGCAAAACCCGACCGACTCGTACGGAACACAAGCCGAAGGACCGAGCCGCGTGGAAAACAGCAATCCGGCCGTAAAAACACGCGATTCGAACCGACCGACTCGCACCCGGAACAATACCGAACGAGACGTACCCGCGGACTCCCACCCGCCAAGTACGATGCAAGGCGTGGAAAACACGACGAGTCGCACGGAGGACAAGCCGTACGACCGACACGCTTACAAAACTGCGAGCCGAAGCAACCCAATACACCGCGACCGACGCGGATGCAGCACAGAAAACAGCACAAACACAGCGTGAACGAAATGGACGAGCCCGTACCAGACAACTGCAGGGTCCGACTCGGTCACAAGAACGTCTCCTACATGCACGAAAAGTACAAAGGGAAAATACACAAAAAAAGGCCAAACAAGCAATTACAAATCCAATAAATACTGGGGGGAGGGGCAGGGAACAAAGACACACCCACAACTCCACCCATATAAAGGACACAAATCCCTACCATGATCCTTTGCAAATTCAAATTACCTGCCAGCACTCAACAGACAGCAACCACACACCCACAGCTCATCCATCACACAAGCCACACACCATCAGCACCACAACAAATAGAAACCTCACATACACCTAGCAAAACACACACTCACACACCTTCACCTGCACACCAACACACACATCACTCACCATCACCACCCATCACCATGCCCCCAAAGAAGAATCACAAGTTCCTAGATAGTGAATTGGAAGTCCTGGTAGATGAGATCCTCAGGGTAGAGCCACAGCTCTTTGGTACACTGGTCCAACAGACACCCATGTCACAGAAAACAAAGATGTGGGAGAGGATCGTCGACAGGGTGAACGCACAATCACCATGTTTGCGCACAAAGACAGACATCCAGAACAGGTGGTATGACGTGCGCAGGAGGGTGAAGGAGCTGCTGAAGAAGGACTACATCTTGAGCCAATACACCGGCAGTGGCCCTCCTGCCAAGCCAGTATACCTCAGGCCCTGGGAGGAGAAGTTGCGGGCCATCCTACCACCAGTGAGCGTCTATGGACTAGAAAACATCCCAGAGCCTGGTGAGTACACAACAAATGTACACAATATTCTGCGACTACACACACACATCACTGTCAAGGGGAGAGTCAAACCATGCACTCTTAGCAAATACACAGCAACCAGAACAGAATCATCCCAAAATGTGTATGTCACTCAGAGAAACACAACACATGCCATCACAAAGTGACATTTAACTGTGTCATCACATGTACAAACACAACTACAAGTACAGCTAGGCAGTGGCACAAATATAACTGACAAACACATCCAGACAAGTAGCCACCACTACAACACCAGCACACAGTGAAGCCCACTGAAAGAAAGGAAATATGTGTATGCTGGGCAAGTCAGTGTAGCCAATAGCATCATGGGAGTTGTAGGCACAGATATTGCTCACCCCCACAACTGTCCCATCAACACCACCCTGAACCATGCGCACATCACAGGGAGTGGAAAACAACTTACAAGATGGCTGACACTGGCTACTGCTGTGGGGAGCACAAGGCCCTGCTGGCAACTGTGCAACAACCAACAGCAGGACACCACTGACTGACATCCTGAAAGACAACTTGCACTCCCTGCAATGGAACCACGTTCCATGGTGGGATATCTGGCTGGGTGGGAAGGAGGACTCACAGCCCTGACCATAGTTACCAGCAGCTTTTCTCACACACACCCCTAACACAAACTCCACAAAACTCACCTGGGAGAATGCATTGCCCCACACTCCAATCAAATATCCCACAAAGAACCACAACCCTGGGTCATGCTGAGTGAAGCACAGGGACACACATGGGACCTGTAGCAAAACTAACCCCAGGATAACACTGTCAGCCATCTTGTCAGCACAGGCACACAACCCCACAGGGAAGCAGAGTCAAAGGGAAGGAAGCATGGGCATGCTGGGAAGGGGGGTGGAGGCAATAGCATGATGGGAGTGGTAGTCACAGCTCAACATCCCCCACCCACATCGCCCAGCAAGCTCACACTCAAGCAAGCACACCCCACAGAGAGTGGAAAGCCCCATCAAAGATGTCTGACACTGGTGCTCTGTTGTGGGGATCACAAGGCCCTGCTGGGAACTGGCCACCAACCAACAGCAGGACACCACTGTCAGCCATCTTGCCATTGCTCTCACACTCACACACAGTGAAGTCCACCCAAAAGCAAGTAAGTATGGGCATGCTGGGAAGTGGGGTGTAGGCAATAGCATGATGGGAGTGGTAGTCACAGCTCAACATCCCCCACCCACATCGCCCAGCAAGCTCACACTCAAGCAAGCACACCCCACAGAGAGTGGAAAGCCCCATCAAAGATGTCTGACACTAGTGCTCTGTTGTGGGGAGCACAAGGCCCTGCTGGCAACTGTGCAACAACCAACAGCAGGACACCACTGCCAGACATCTTGCCATTGCTCTCACACTCACACACACACTGAAGTCCACCCAAAAGCAATAAGTATGGGCATGCTGGGAAGTGGGGTGGAGGCAATAGCATGATGGGAGTGGTAGGCACAGATATTGGTCACCCCCACAACTGTCCCATCAACACCACCCTGAACCATGCGCACATCACAGGGAGTGGAAAACAACTGACAAGATGGCTGACACTGGGCACTGCTGTGGGGAGCACAAGGCCCTGCTGGCAACTGTGCAACAACCAACAGCAGGACACCACTGACTGACATCTTGCCATTGCTCTCACACTCACACACACTGAAGTCCACCCAAAAGCAAGTAAGTATGTGCATGCTGGGAAGTGGGGTGGAGGCAATAGCATGATGGGAGTGGTAGTCACAGATATTGGTCACCCCCACAACTGTCCCATCAACACCACCCTGAACCATGCGCACATCACAGGGAGTGGAAAACAACTGACAAGATGGCTGACACTGGCTACTGCTGTGGGGAGCACAAGGCCCTGCTGGCAACTGTGCAACAACCAACAGCAGGACACCACTGACTGACATCCTGAAAGACAACTTGCACTCCCTGCAATGGAAGCACGGTCCATGGTGGGATATCTGGCTGGGTGGGAAGGAGGAGCGGATGACAACCAAATACAACCAATGCAGACCATGTACACACCCCAACATTCACATAGAAATGCCCAAATAATGCAGGACAATGTGCTACACCAATATCAACCCCTGACTGTGACAACTTAGGACAATGCATTGTACAGGCCCGCATCCAGAGGCACAGTCACAACTGTCAGGTGTGTCAACCATTGATGCCTGCAGAAACATAACATACATTGTGTGTGTCTCCCAAAAACAGGTGATGATGGGGACACAGCAGCAGATGCTGAGGAGTCCTCGTCCCAGGCTCAAGAGGATACGGAGCTCACTGGTGTGGAACAGCCTCTGCCCTCCTCGGATGACGAAGACTTACCTGGCACCTCCGGAGCAAGTCATTATGCAGCACCAGCAGGACCACCAGCTGCACCCCCTACACCCACCCCTCCAACGACTGTCAACACACATACCACCCCTGCCGACACGGACAGACCAAGGAGCAGCACCACCACCAGCACAGGGACCCTGGACCAACGTGGGGCCATGGACACCACCACCACCAACAACCCACAAGGTGGCCCAGGGTCACCTGTGCCTGCCACCTCAGGTACTGCACGTGTCGCCAGGGGTGGTGGGAGGGGTGGGAGACATAGGTCGCTGCTCACAGAGGGGTCTGGACTGCATGATGACCCACAACTGGCACGCATAGCCGATGCGTACCAGTCCAGCACCGGAGAGTTCAGCCAGGTAGTGGGGCTCCTCAGGGACATTAAACAGCAGCAGGCTGCCAATCATGCCCGCTTGGACTCACACATGTCCCACGTGGAGTCCAAGTGGGACACACTGCAAGAGATGACGGCGGTGCATAGGGACATATTACAATGCCTCCGCCAGATGAGCAGCAACCAGTCAACACCTCCCTGTGTGCCCACAACATCTGCTGCTGAAACAACTGCAACTGCCACAGGGAGGCAGGATGACTCTGGCGGAGAGTCCCCTGCACCGCAGCAGCCTGCACTTGAGGATCCCCCCAAAGAAGAGGGGCCGTCCGAGGAGGGGCAAGTGAAAGGCCGATGGCCATGTGCAACCCCAGGAAGCCAAAACCTGTTCTGGAGAATAACCTTTGTGCGCAAACTGTTCACCCTGTTGACTGCAACACAACTCTCCCACATGACATGGGGAGCTCAAGTTGGACCAATGTCTCTGATTACTGTGGACTTTACTCTGGACATTTCTGCTACCAGGACTTCCAAATTATCTAGGAACTTTGGATCACAATCACAATGTACAGCACCCAACAACCTGTGCACTATACTCACACATGTATGTCAATAAACTCACTTATACACCATACTTGCCTCTGTTGTGATTCCAATGTTGTCTCAGAAGTTGCGATGATGATTGGGGAAATGACACTGTGCATGCTAACTGCTACAGCAAGTACAACACCGGCATGTGAGTCATGGCGACTTCACACATATGGGGGAGGCACACCACCAGGGCTACACAACACATACACACCATGGACATCTGACTCATCGCCTACACTGGTGTTGCCAGGAAATACGTTGCATTGCACAGACCCAACACCTATTCACAGTCTGTGTTAACTAGCCCACTGGTGCAGTAAGCAAATGTCAGTCAGATGTGTGACCACAGACAACGCACATCACAAAGTGAAGCACAGGTTTATTACACATTTGCAACATGTTGAAACCACCACAGATGCAAGGTAATCCCACCTGGCAGCGGGCACATAGCCAACAAGTGTAGAAGGAAGGAAGTCCATGGGTGTGGTCCACATCACCTGTAGGGACACAACAGCTACGACCCGGGAAGTCGCATCACGGTGTTGGGGATCACAGTTGACCAAACGACTCTGAAAGTACCCTGTGAAGGACAGAAATGACACAGAGTCAAAAGTACTGAAGAACAGGACAGAACTGCAATACTCATGCACAATACATGTTACAAGATACCCACCCAGAACCAAGTTAGCATGTCAACACTGTTGGGGAGTACAGACTACCTGCAAGGACACATCGCTACACGCATACAGACATGTAGCCCATCGACACACTCAAACAGCACCAGAGCACCACCAACACATATCATGCAAACTCACATCATTGACATGCCATCTCTGGATACTCACATTCAGCTGAAGAAGTTGGTGATGAGCTGTGTGCGGACATCACCCTCAACATCATCATCATCATCACTGGCATCGTGGTCCAGGCCAGGATCCTCCACAGGTGGCGGACGTTGGTCATCGTCATCCAGGATGAGAGGCAACTCCTTCCGCACTGCCAGGTTGTGGACATGCAGCAGACGATGATAATCTTGCACACCTTTGCTGGGGCATATGGGAGGGACCCTCCTGTCTTGTCGAGGCAGCGGAAGCGGCTCTTCAGGAGACCAAATGTCCGCTCAATCACTCTCCTGGTCCGACCATGTGCCTCATTGTAGCGCATCTGGGCTGGTGTCACAGGGTTCCTGAGGGGCGTCACCAACCACGGCATGTTGGGGTATCCGGAGTCACCTACATACAGACAATTGCACATTAGCAGAGTTGGAAAAGAGGGTGGAACACTACATAGCAGAACACACACAATGGTACAAAGTCAGTACACACCTACAAGCCAGGCACGCTGGTTCCGCATCTGTGCCATCATCCTCGGGATGCGACTACTCCTCATCACGTACGCATCATGTGCAGAACCAGGGAAACGGGCACACACGTGTGTGATGCTCATATCTGCAAGACAGACCACCAGTGCATTGACCGAGTGGTAGTGTTTGCGGTTACGGTAGGCCTGCTCTTGGGCCTGTGGTGGTACCAACGCCACATGTGTCCCATCAATGGAGCCAATGACATGCGGCATCCTCCCCAGGGAATAGAAGTCACTCTTCACGCCAGTGAGTCGTTGGAGTCTAGGGAAATAGATGTACTGGTTCAGGTATATCAACATAGCCTCCAAAACATCCCGGAGCACACGGCTGAACATGGTCTGTGACATCCCACCAGCAGTCGCCAGAGTGTGTTGAAAGGTACCAGTGGCAAAGAAGTGTAGGGCTGCCATCACCTTCACCTTGGGGGTCAGCGCTGTAGGGTACGGACGGCCAGGTTGCAAATGTTGTGCCAAGCGCACTGCCAAATCCTCAATCAGCTGCCTGGTGAAGCGGTACCGTCGGATGCTGTCACGTTCCACCATCGTTGCCAGGTCAGGGAATGGTCTAAGGACAGCTGGTGCCCTGCAGTGCATAGGTGAAGAAAGCAAGATTGTCAGTCACCCCACATATGTGGCATTGAACACACTCAACATCACACTCAACATCATAATGAGGCACAAGTACATGATGTGTGCAGTTCCGTATGGATATGTATGGCACATACATGGCCAATATCTAACATCACAGTCCAACAAGTGGCATCAATAAGTCCCAGGTCATGCCATCGGATACCATGAGGCCGTGTCCCAGTACCCATCTCCTGCTGCCAAATAACAAACACACGCCACAGTGACATGTGAGGACTGATGTGCCCCAGGCATCACAGCTCAACGACAGGTAGATTCCCAGGGACCCTGTATTGCCACATGGACACTGGCATGACATGGTGTATCATGTATACACCACAGCAAAACAACCATGAGCCCCACAGGTAGTGGTCCGTGTTGCCTCGGCAGGTCAGACATGGATGTCTGTGACACACACACGCACAACATCAAAGTCCATGCACAAACAACGTGGATGTGGAGACTGCCTCCCATTGTGCACATGAAATCAGAGACATTGTAATCACAACATGCACACAGACTGTGGAGGACCATCAGCATTGTGCCAATGGGTCACCCTGGGTTGAACATAACGTCCCACATGGGACTCAGGGGGTATGTGACATGACATACACATACACCACCGTGAACTGTGACCATGCCACATGCACAGATATGAACAGTTGCACATCACAGTGGTCATGTACACGAAACACCAAGGATTCTGTCCCCATAAACACGTGCACAGCCTGGGGGTGGCTGCCCCCAAGTGACACCCACAGAACAACATGTTCACCCCCATACACGGAATAGGTAATGCAGCCTTACATGCCCTAGGATACAGTTTGGACAGGCTGTGGTGTTGTAGGTGTGCCCCTCACTGCCTGGGAAGTATATGTGGCTGGCATATGTTCACCTGTGACAGGCATGGTGACATATGCCAGTGACTTGTACAGGGATGCGTTGGACAGCAAGGGACCGATCAGTGCGCACACATTGGCCATTGCATTCAATGTGCGCTGGTACACGTTGTATTGGCAATACGCCTTGGACAGCAATGGACCGATCAGTGCGCACACATTGGCCATTGCATTCAATGTGCGCTGGTACGCGTTGTATTGGCAATACGCCTTGGACAGCAATGGACCGATCAATGCGCACACAGGCCATTGCATTCAATGTGCGCTGGTACGCGTTGTATTGGCAATACGCCTTGGACAGCAATGGACCGATCAGTGCGCACACATTGGCCATTGCATTCAATGTGCGCTGGTACGCGTTGTATTGGCAATACGCCTTGGACAGCAATGGACCGATCAGTGCGCACACATTGGCCATTGCATTCAATGTGCGCTGGTACGCGTTGTATTGGCAATACGCCTTGGACAGCAATGGACCGATCAGTGCGCACACATAGGCCATTGCATTCAATGTGCGCTGGTACGCGTTGTATTGGCAATACGCCTTGGACAGCAATGGACCGATCAGTGCGCACACATTGGCCATTGCATTCAATGTGTGCAGGTACGCGTTGTATCCTATGTACGCGTTGAACAGCAATGGTCCGATCGGTGTGCCCGGCCGGCCCATTGCATTCAATGTGTGCGGGTACGCGTTGTATCCTATGTACGCGTTGAACAGCAATGGTCCGATCGGTGTGCCCGGCCGGCCCATTGCATTCAATGTGTGCGGGTACGCGTTGTATCCTATGTACGCGTTGAACAGCAATGGTCCGATCGGTGTGCCCGGCCGGCCCATTGCATTCAATGTGTGCGGGTACGCGTTGTATCCTATGTACGCGTCCAACAGCAATGGTCCGATCGGTGCACACCCATTGGCTATGGCCTGGCCTGGCAACGGACGCGTTTTCAAAATTTGAACGAGTCTGATGCTGTAAATTCAGTTGGTCACCCACAACAATGTTGCAATTTCATGGGTGTCACGAAGTTGAACATTTGAAGGATGCTGGGGGCGTGTGTAAGTGGTGCAATTCCATGGATTGGCCAGATTCAGATGATGCAAACGACTTGGACCTATCACTTTGGACACATGGGACAGTATCTGCCTCTGCAGCACACATATAATGCTGGCTGTTCCCCTGAGAGCTCACTTGCCTGCACTACATGCTCCAGGATGACATCTGCCACTACACTGCTGCTGTATCTGACTCTCTGGACCCTGCAATGGCACGTACTGTGGAGAGAGCCCCAGCCTTCAGCATTGAGGAGAACCAGGCCCTGCTGGATGGCCTCCTTCCACAGTACAGCAAGCTGTATGGGAAAGCAGGGGAGCAGGTGAGTGTTCTGTCCACTGCCTTTCTAAATGTGCATGTTGTCTGACTAGCAAGGCTAACAGTCTGCACGCCACTGGCTAGCAGGCTCACTGAGTAGTTGTCACCCCCCATAGTGTGTAGTTACATGCACTGGACAGGTATAGTGCAGTGACAGTGCATTTAAACTAGGTTTTACTTCCCAGGCAATGATACCATGTAGTAACTGCTGGCATACTGTCCATAGCCATTGTTGCACTGCCTGTGTACATCATGTGCCCCTGTGATTGAGACATGTATATCCAACTGTGTAATGCACGGATATGTTGCATGTGTAGTAATGGCATTCTCACTTTGTTATCCTCACAGGTTGATGCCCACCAGAAGCAGAAGATATGGCTGACTATCGTCCGGGCAGTGAGATCCGTGGGGGTCTACAAGCGCCGGATCCGCAACTGCCAGAAGAGGTGGCAGGACCTTTGGGGCTGGACCCGGAGGATCGCACGGGTCCAGCTGAAGCTGTCGCCTCCTCGCAGGAGGGGCGGACACCGGACCCTGACCCCCACATGCTGAGGATCCTGGCGGTGGTCTTCCCTGATCTGGATGGGCAGCTGAAGGCCAGAGAGCAGCAAGGAGGGGGTGAGTCCATGTCTGCATTGTGAACTATGTCTGCCATGCTATGTGCCCTCCTCTGGCCTGGTTAAACTCCCACAGTACATCAGTCTTGTGGTCCAGGACCCATGTCCCTCTATTGTGCACTGCCCACTCCTCATCTGATACCCAGGTGTGGCCCTTACAGTCAGGGTATTGTGTCACTTGGGTACTGTGTCCTTGCAGTTTGCTTGACTCAAGGTGGGGGACAGCATCTGTTTCCCTGACTCTGTGGTGGGCATCATGGGTGGGTCCATTGCTTACACATTGCCTGTGTTCTGACATGTGTTCTGCGTGTCATTTTGATATGTGGCCCAATTGCTGAGCTGATCCACCACATGTGCCTGGGGTATCTGGCACACACCCATGCTGCGGGTGGGAACAATGTTTGTGCCCCAGGAGTGTGTATATAACGTGTGTCACACATACTTAGCCAGCTGCCTACTGTCCAGGGCTCATCCCTCATTCATGTGGGACAGGACAGTCATGCCTACTCCAGGCCATGCAATACACTCTGTACTCACACTGCCGTGTATCAGCTGACACGTTTTGCTCAGTGATTTGTCCCCTCAGGTGTCTGCCTCTGTGTCAGTGTGCTGTGGCTTTGTTGTCAGGTCTGCTGGGGTGTTCCTCAGTTGGGGCTCCGCATGCCACCGGAGATGTGACCATAGGAGATGATACATGTGTGACACATAGGTGTTTGATCACCTGACCGTGCAGACTGGGGTATGCGAATATGAGGTTCAGGCAGCTGTTTCCCATTCACAGCAGATTGTGATGTGCTCAGGTGCAGAGGGTAGTGTTACAGGTCTCCCATATGTACAATGGGTATGACCTGGACAGATGAGGGTACATATGATGTGGTGTGTGGGGGATGTACATGTGCACTTGTTCAGCTCCAGGACTTGCATTCCCCATGATCTACTATTGTGACACAGTGCAGAGTGTTGTTGTCTGGCTGCCCTGCCCATGTGACTGGAGACAGTGATGTATGACTTAGCAGGCATGGCTGTGCCATGGCATGTGACTTCCTATTAGTGATCCTGCAGGGGAGTGACATGTGCTACATGCACACCATTGTGGCAATGGCTATCAGGACATGGGTGCATCATGGTGTCTGTCGCTGGTATGCATCACATGCATTTCCTATTTGACTCTGGGCATCCCTTTCATCCGGACACCTGCACTGACTCAGTGGCAAGAGTTGTGATGTGTGCATGTCCACATGCTTCACCGGGTTCTCTGCACTGTCCAAATACTGTGTAGGTGGTGCATGTGTCCACACTGGGATATTGCCATCCCACAGACACCAGACAGATGGGTGCAAGGCCAGGTGGGATGTGAGTGCCATGGTTGACCATCAGACTGACAATTGACTTCTCCTGTTCTGTTTGTGCAGTTTTAGCAATGTTCAACTAAGGATGCCAGGGCTTGCTCTGTAATGTGCTGTACTTACTGTGGTGTGTGCGTTCGGTGCAGGTGACTGATGTCTGTCTGTTTCCCTATTGATTGCAGATACGTCCACGGCCACAGGAGGGGACAGCTCCACGGACCAGGAGGAGCCGCAGAGCCAGACTGGGTCAGCAGCCGAGGAGTGGTCGGAGGGACCCAGTGGCACGGAGGGCGAGGGGAGCCACACCGAGGAGTCCTCGGCACCATCCACCTCAGCTGAGGACCAGAGCAACTCGGACGATGACTCACTTATGGAGGCGGGTGTCAGCAGCCACCACACCCCAGCTAGTGTTGCTGTCCCCGCCACCACCACCACCACCACCACCGCCCTCCCGTTGGCTCCCATTCCCGAGGTCCGTGGAGGCTCCCATGTTCGGGAGCGTGTCTCCTTCGGGCCAGGCACCGCACCCCCTGCCCCTGTGTCCCCTGCTGCCCTGAGTGAGGAGTCTGTGTACCTCCTCTGCCAGCTCCATGTAGGACAGACAGCGATGCTGAGTGTCCTCCATGCACACACCAGTCTGTTGACTCAGCTGGTGTCATTCATGGAGGGCATCTCATCGGGCATGTCTGACCTACAGAGGGGCAATAGGTCCATGGACTCCTCCCTGACGGCAGCAGTGTCCCTCCTCCGACAGTCCCTCACCCCTCCTGCCTCTGCCCCATCCACACTCCCCAGCACCTTACCCGTCCCAAGCACACACACTGGCACAGGCACACACCAGCACAGACACATGCAGCACACGGACACACACGCCACAAACAAGACGCACACGCATGCACCGTCAGGGGACTGCAACCACACTCACAGGGGATGGGGCACAGGCACAAACACACGCATCCACAAGCACTGCGCAGTCCTCAGTTGCCTCTCCCTCCAAAGACCCCTCCCTTGCCTCACCTGCAACCCCAAACACACAGCGGCTCTTCCTCTGTGACCTTGGCCTCTTCCCCTCCGACCCAGCTAATCCAGCATTCAGGGGGAAGAGGAAGCCCACCCACACGGAGCGGAGTGCCCCTGGCCCCCGGACACCATCCCCCAGGCGCAGACCGACTGAGGCCCCCACCCGCAAGTCCCCCGGTCCCGGAAGAGCAAGACCCCGCCGCCGCCCTGCAGCTCAGGCACCAAGTCTCCTTCCTCCATCCCTCAGGCCCCCACTCCACAGGTGCCCCCACCACACCCTGCCCCAGGTTCCCCCACCCACAGATACACCATCCCCAGAAGGGTCAGGCCTTCTCCCCTGCCACTTGCTCTTCCGGCCCCACACCCCCCGCTGCGCTTGTCTGTACCACTGATGTGGTGAGGGTGTCCTCCCCTCTGTCCTGCCCACCTTACCTGATCCCCATTCTCCTCCCCTGGAGGTGGGCACTGCAGTGGAGTCCACTATCACCCTGTCTGACTTGGGCGCTGCAGTGGTGGACCTGTCCACTCCATCTGCAGGGTCCACTGCAGTTGTGCCGGCACCCACAACATCTGAGTCATGCCCCCAGTTGTGCCGGCACACACCATGTCAGACACCTCCACTGCAGTTGTCAGTGGCTCTCCAGCACCCACCACCCCTTCCCTGCCTCCTCCTGGTGAGCCCTGATCCTGTCCCTGTGGTGCCTGGCCTGCCCCCCGTATGCCCCTCCTAGGGGATTGTCCCCGGTTGTGATCAGTGCAGGCATGCGTAGGGTGACATCTGCCACTGTCACCCTGTATAGACTTCCTTGATGGACTGGCCATTGGCCTTTGTTGATACCTTGCAGTTCTTCCAAGTTTTGAACCCACATGCTAAATAAAGCAACTTTCTGTTCTCTAGTGGTTTTGCTTCTGATGTACATGATGTTGATGATGCTAACCGTGCCCTTGCTGCAGTGATGGTGATTTTTGGACTCATGAAAATGAAGTGTTACTGTGCATGAACCCATGTGTTCCAGGGGGACAGTGTCCTATCCTGTGGTGAATCCATGCCGTCCTTAGCAGCATCTGAGGGTGTAATGTATTCAATATTTGGCAATGGGATTTCCTACTTACATTAGCAATGTCACATCTGTGGGTTCCACCCATGCACATCTGTTGTGTTTGCCATTGCTCAATTAGTCTAGTTCCCTGACCGTGTGGCCATCACCACTGGACATGCAGGTTTGGGCATCAATGGGGAAGGACTCTTCTGTGTTGTCAGTGTAACTTGCTATACATGTATGTTGGATCTGTGCTGTTGATTTCGTTGACATTTCCATGACCAGGCTGATGTGACGGGAGCCTTGATTTGGTGCTAATTGTTGACTGTGTGACCAAGTGTTCTGCTGACATGATGGAGCCCTACTGATGCGACATATGGCACAGCTTTCCTCACACAGGAGTGGAGTCCCCTCATGGCAGTGTGTACTCCTGTGACATCTCGTGCGCCCAAGGTGTGTGTTGTATGAGCATGTGTGTGTGTTCACTTCCATGTTGCTGTGCATGCTGGGATCCCTAGTGATGTTCCTGTTTGTGATGCTTGCTGAGTTGAGCTATGTTCCCCCAAAGTCTTCTCCCTGGGTTCTCTGTGATGTGGGTGCATGGCACATTACTGGTCATCAGGGTGTCACCCATAGGTGTGTTTGCTGTCAGGGCTGAGTTTGTGGGCAGACGCTGATGTGTCACAGTCCGGATTCCCCTTTGCACTTGTTGTTTACACCTGTCATGTGATTTCTGGTTTGTGTTAGCTTTCATTGGTTGTGACACGTTGTGTGTGTGACTGCTGGCACTCCTCAGGGCTGCAATGTTGGTAGTTGTCTATGTGTGTTCTTTATGGGTGACCTTGGCTTCTTCATAGGTGTGTGACTGTGGCTGGGATCCCATTGGTTGGTGTGGTATTGCCGTCATGTCCATGTACAGCGTAGTGTGCAGTGTGTCAGACATTCAGGAGTCTGGTAGAGTGGCCATGTGTGATGTGTTCCTGCACCTTGGTTCCCACCACCCCCCCTGGGATTGTCATGGGTGCATGTGCAATATCACCAGTGCATGTGAGCTTCACTGCTGCACATTGTTGGAGGTCGAGGTGTGTGGTGTTGAGTGTGTGCAGATGAGAGTTGTTGCCCGGCTAGACCCCTGCTTCCTTGTTGGCCTTGGCTGACAGGCCGTGCTGGTTGATTTGTGCTTGTGTAGGTGTGATGGTAGTTTGTGGCTCAGGACACATGACTGTGTTTCACAGTGTGAACGACATCTAGCTTTGTCATCACAGTGGGATTGTAATGCAGCCCAGGGTCACCACATTGTGGGGGCCCTGGGTGTGGTGCTGTGGTGTCTGTGTGTCTTGCTGTGTCAGTTGGTGTTCCTACATGCTTGTGTGACATGTGTGATTTGTGCTCCCTCTCATCTGACAATGCCTGATTGCCCACATAGGGGATTTGGATCCATGAGTTACCTTCGTGTGGCACTGTATGCACGTCTGTGTAATTGGTATTCAGGCCTCCTCATGTGTTGTGTGTTTGCCTGGGGACACTGGTACCCTCCCCTCTCAACTGTTGTGTTTGATGTGCAGTGTGGGTCTGCCTGTTTGTGTTTGTGCATCTGCACCACTGCATTGGCATATCTCTAGTGTGCCATTGGCTGTATGTTGTTTGGTGTGTTTGCCCTGCTGTCCCTGGGACTCCTAGGTCATCAGTCAGCACAATGATCATTGTGTGTGTGTCCCATTGCTGCCATGGTATGGTATCTGTTCACCTCCCTTCTACAGTCTCCACTGGGTATCTGAATTTGTGTGCCCATTGGTGCAAATATGTGGGTCTGCATTCTGATGGTCACTTCTGTCATTGAGTCATTGATGAATGTTGACAGTGTCAGCCCCCATGGGTGATGTTTGTCTGCACATGGCCAAAGGTATGTCTTGTTTGCACTGCACTGTTTGCCTCCCCCATTCTATGTTGCTATGGGACACAAGCACTACTTTGCCACTGATGTGTTTGTTGTTCTGTGACCAGGAATAATCCATGCAGTTTGGCAGTTGCACCTTATTCTTTGTCAACACATACATTTTGGTCACTGTGATGATGGGGGTTTGGACCCCATTGCCACAATGTTCAATTTGTGCTTCAGCTATGGACCCCACACTCACATTTTGGTCACTGTGATGATGGGGGTTTGGACCCCATTGCCACAATGTTCAATATGTGCTTCAGCTATGGACCCCACACTCACATTTTGGTCACTGTGATGATGGGGGTCTGGACCCCACTGCCACAATGTTCAATATGTGCTTCAGCTATGGACCCCACACTCACATTTTGGTCACTGTGATGATGGGGGTCTGGACCCCACTGCCACAATATTCAATATGTGCTTCAGCTATGGACCCCACACTTACATTTTGGGCACTGTGATGATGGGGGTTTGGACCCCATTGCCACAATGGTCATGGCCTGCTTGCATTGTGGGTGCCACACACATTTATGTGTGGCACTTGTGATAGGGGGTCACATTGTATGTCCACAGTCCTGTTCAGTGTTGTAGGCATTTGATACAGTCTACAAACGCTTGTCATGGTGTTGGGGGGGATGTCTTTGTGTTGCATTCTTTCTGCTGGTGTGTGCTTCTTGTGGCATGTATTTGCCATCCTGTGAGTGGGGGTGGTAGTAGTAGGCATCCAGCCCCCCATGGGTAGAGGTGGCAGTAGTGGTAGGCACCTGGCACCCCCCTGGGTAGAGGTGGCATTAGTGGAAGGCACCTGGCACCCCCTGGGTAGAGGTGGCAGTAGTGGTAGGCACCTGGCACCCCCTGGGTAGAGGTGGCAGTAGTGGTAGGCACCCGGCACCCCTTGGGTAGAGGTGGTAGTAGTGGTAGGCACCTGGCACCCCCTGGGTAGAGGTGGTAGTAGTGGTAGGCACCTGGCACCCCCTGGGTAGAGGTGGTAGTAGTGGTAGGCACCTGGCACCCCCCTGGGTAGAGGTGGTAGTAGTGACAGGCATACAGCCCCCCATGGGTAGAGGTGGTAGTAGTGGTAGGCACCTGGCACCCCCCTGGGTAGAGGTGGTAGTGGTGACAGGCATCCAGCCCCCCATGGGTAGAGGTGGTAGTAGTGGTAGGCACCTGGCACCCCCCTGGGTAGAGGTGGTAGTGGTGACAGGCATCTAGCCCCCCATGGGTAGAGGTGGTAGTAGTGGTAGGCACCTGGCACCCCCTGGGTAGAGGTGGTAGTAGTGGTAGGCATCCAGCCCCCCATGGGTAGAGGTGGCAGTAGTGACAGGCATCCAGCCCCCCATGGGTAGAGGTGGTAGTAGTGGTAGGCACCTGGCACCCCCATGGGTAGAGGTGGTAGTAGTGGTAGGCACCTGGCACCCCTGGGTAGAGGTGGTAGTAGTGGTAGGCACCTGGCACCCCCTGGGTAGAGGTGGCAGTGGTGGTAGGCACCTGGCACCCCCTGGGTAGAGGTGGTAGTAGTGGTAGGCACCTGGCACCCCCTGGGTAGAGGTGGCAGTAGTGGAAGGCACCTGGCACCTCTGGGTAGAGGTGGCAGTAGTGGTAGGCACCTGGCACCCCCCTGGGTAGAGGTGGTAGTAGTGACAGGCATCCAGCCCCCCATGGGTAGAGGTAGCAGTAGTGGTAGGCACCTGGCACCCCCCTGGGTAGAGGTGGCAGTAGTGGAAGGCACCTGGCACCCCCTGGGTAGAGGTGGCAGTAGTGGTAGGCACCTGGCACCCCCTGGGTAGAGGTGGCAGTAGTGGTAGGCACCTGGCACCCCCTGGGTAGAGGTGGCAGTAGTGGTAGGCACCTGGCACCCCCTGGGTAGAGGTGGTAGTAGTGGTAGGCACCCGGCACCCCCTGGGTAGAGGTGGTAGTAGTGGTAGGCACCTGGCACCCCCTGGGTAGAGGTGGTAGTAGTGGTAGGCACCTGGCACCCCCTGGGTAGAGGTGGTAGTAGTGGTAGGCACCTGGCACCCCCTGGGTAGAGGTGGTAGTAGTGACAGGCATCCAGCCCCCCATGGGTAGAGGTGGTAGTAGTGGTAGGCACCTGGCACCCCCATGGGTAGAGGTGGTAGTAGTGACAGGCATCCAGCCCCCCATGGGTAGAGGTGGTAGTAGTGGTAGGCACCCCCCTGGGTAGAGGTGGTAGTGGTGACAGGCATCCAGCCCCCCATGGGTAGAGGTGGTAGTAGTGGTAGGCACCTGGCACCCCCTGGGTAGAGGTGGTAGTAGTGACAGGCATCCAGCCCCCCATGGGTAGAGGTGGCAGTAGTGGTAGGCACCTGGCACCCCCCTGGGTAGAGGTGGCAGTAGTGGTAGGCACCTGGCATCCCCTGGGTAGAGGTGGCAGTAGTGGTAGGCATCCAGCCCCCCATGGGTAGAGGTGGTAGTAGTGACAGGCATCCAGCCCCCCATGGGTAGAGGTGGCAGTAGTGGTAGGCACCTGGCACCCCCTGGGTAGAGGTGGTAGTAGTGGTAGGCATCCAGCCCCCCATGGGTAGAGGTGGCAGTAGTGACAGGCATCCAGCCCCCATGGGTAGAGGTGGTAGTAGTGGTAGGCACCTGGCACCCCCATGGGTAGAGGTGGTAGTAGTGGTAGGCACCTGGCACCCCCTGGGTAGAGGTGGTAGTAGTGGTAGGCACCTGGCACCCCCTTGGTAGAGGTGGCAGTGGTGGTAGGCACCTGGCACCCCCTGGGTAAGGGTGGTAGTAGTGCCAGGCATCCGGGCCCCTATGTGTATATGTGGCATTGGTGATGGGCATCCCGCCCCTATGGTGCTGCTGTTTCTGGAGTAAGTAATTTCTGCATCCCTGTGTGTGTGTGTGATATGTCGGGTACGTGTAGTTTGTGTTTGTGGTTGGTGTCTGACCTACCTTCTGCGCTGTACGCGTCCGTGCCTGTTCCGGTAGTAGATATAGAATATTGGTAGGATCGGAACGATGGGATTCATTGTTGGTTCGTCTCGTTCGTCTTCGTCGTTGCTTCGCCTCGTCCTCGTCGCTGCCGTGTTCGTCTCGTAGCCGTGGATCGTGTTGTGGCGCAAATCGGAGCTTATGTGCGCCTCTCCCGGATGCTTTGACGTGCCGTGCGTAGCGACGGGTTCGGCGCGTACGGGAAGCGCATCGTACTTGTCCGGCCGGACGGGGCTGCTTTTTGGCTTCTGGGCGCCTCGTATCTGCGTTTACGGATCCGGCTCGGTCGGGGATCAGGACCTGGATTGGGTGAGTACGACTCGGTCGGAATCTGTGCTGTTGTGCGCATCGTACTTGTTCGTTCGGATTCATGTGCGAATCGGTCGGGAAACAGGCATTCGCATGGCTTTTTTCCCGACCGAATGGCGTTGGGTGCGTCTCCGACCGAGATCGGAATCGACCCCTGAGTCTTAGTCTCTTTTTTGGAGCTCAAAATACTCCAGCTTGGCAACCCGGAAAGCTGTATCTGACAAAGTTATCATCAAGTCAAAATCAGATACCTTTGCCAGAAGGTCCTGCTGAAGCTCTGTCCAAAAATATTTTTTATTTCCCAACTTTCATATTTTCTTGAGCAGGTCCTCCTGGTCTTTTCTAAGTCTCCCAGGACCTCAGGAGCAGCACTTTGAGGGAAAGAGTAACTCCAGCAGAGGCCACCAGCAGGGTATAGTTTAGATCCAGTTTTTGGCCCCTTGCAAGTGTAAGAAGTTCCTGTAACCCCCCCAGCTACTGTCCTTTCAGAACTGTTAGAAATCATAAACTTCACATTGAGTCTTCCTGCCAAAGGCCTTGTTTCTGCTCCAGCAGCAGTTTTCACATCTCATAATGCGGAAGTACTGACAGCGGCTAACTGCCAACAGACTAATGCTAAATAGCCAACTGGAGGTTCAGGGAGGCACATTTTTCTCATAGGAATAGCAACAAACCTTTTCAAAAAGTAGCTTTTGGGGGCTAGTCACTGTAGAAAAATGCCAACACCACATTCTTGCATGTATCACTTTTAAAAACAAGGCACCCTACCAGGTGGGCTGGAAGGCCTACTTATGGGTTAGCCTATTCAATGTTACAAGTAGGGGTCTTTCCTTTCCGAAAGTTTATTTTGACAGGTGTGGCTGGAGGTTTATAAGCTGCAGCAGTCATCTACACCAGTAGGCCTAAAGCTATGTTTTGTCAGTCGAGTGGATCGTACAACATGTGCTGCAGTGCACAGATAAAACCATCTAATTTACCATGCAATTGATGTATTTGAATGCACCATATGCCATTATCCTATTGGAAAGTTAAATATGCCAATTAGGTGTTAGCCAGTTCTGTCTTATTTTAGGGGTCAGAGCACACACACTGGGATCTGAACAGTAGTGCCTCATTGTGCAGCATTAAAAAATATACAGTATCAGTCTACAAAAAATGGGGGTGACCACACAAATAGGGATACGTTTCACACCCTGAAGATTCACAGCTAGTACCTGAGACAAGCTTCATTACAGTATCAACTTATATATAATTACAGCTTCTACCCATAACAGTGCCTCTGAAGATCACAGAGTTCTAATAAAAAAAAACTAGAATCTTTACCTATCTCACACAGAATGCTTGCACTAGGAGACATGCTGCTGTAGAAGACAGCTTTAAAATCATTCAGTCCCCTGTATGGAAGGGTAAATATATACATCCACAGTCTCCTTACTTCCACCGGAAAGATACAAGCCACAGCTCAATTCCTTCAGCGTGTGTTTATTTTAATAAGCAGCAAAAAACGCATGTCGCGTTTCAGAGCTCAGCGCTCCTTGCTCACTGGTGAAGCAATGAAAATGTTTCTTATATCTGTTGCTACATGATCCTGAAATAAATGGGTCCCCGACAACATTTTTTTTCATGCGTTGGTATTATATATGTAAAGTGTTCTGCTGTGAAAATTGTGTAGTCTATTACAGTCTTCACTGTGTTTTAAAACAGTACCCTCTGTGTTTTGTGTGACTTACAATGTTATTTATTGTTAAGCATGTTTCAAATAATGACCTTTGTCTGTATGTGTTTACAGTAAAAACAAAACATTTTTAATACAGTAAACATATATATTTTTTTAAATGTTGTCATTTCTTTATATTTATACCACATTAAAAATTATTTTTAAGCCAATGCATATCATGCACACAATACAACTACTGATAAGAGAAATCAGAAAAAGTAAAAAGAAAAAAATGAAGGGACTGATTTAGACTGCGGAGAACAGTTATTACTTCATGAGGGCGAAAGAGTAAAATACTCTGTACAGTAACCACACTCCAAAAATAGAGATGTCCGTCACCCCAACGGACACCTCTTACATTGGCATGAACCAGCATCATGGTGGTTACTGTCAATGCATTAAAAGTTTGATGGATGGCTCTGTTCAGGTGACAGTACCATCCGTCAAACGTTTTCAAAAACAAAATCCCAAAGTGAGATGTTGTTTCTGAAAATAGAAAAACTAATGATCCACACACCATTGGAATTTTCTCTGCATTCACTGTCCCTTACAGCCAGGTTTTACTTGGCGGTGATGGACAGTAAAAACTGGCCATTTGACCGCCCACTTGAAATCAAACCGGTGGTGAAATGGCCATACATCAACGGTCCTCAATCCATTGGCCAATCAGGGGAGTATGTCAGTGATGAAGTACTGTCTGTCACTGACATACTGAAGGTACTCCAGATTCTAAATAAGAGGGAAGGACCTTCAGTTTTGGTGGAGAGGGTACTCCGTCACAATTGGGATGAAGTACCCTCTCCATCAAATTCTAAATTAGACTGTTAATGTCCAAACAGCAACTCCTTTGGTGGGTCTCGCTACTCAATCGGAGCACAAATCTATCATTAATATTTAAATGGAAGATTTAAAAAACCCTTTGTTTACCTAAATGCTTACCTATATGTCACTATTCTAAAACTAGGGCAAAAATGAGTGACAGAGAAGATGTAATACACATTGAATACATATCAAAAGGGGATGCTGGTCTTAAACATTAGCTATTTTTAGTTTCTTTAAAAATATATTATGCCTCAAAGGGTTAAAAACCCATACCTCTCCTCACTTTTTTAACCTGCTGGTTTCAGATCTCCATTAAAATTTTAATGTGCAACATTCTGTCCCACAGGAAATTAGTTCACCAACACAGCTCCAATTCCAGCAACATAGTGTTCATGTGTGTCCCACACTTTCATGAAAATAGAATGTTAGTGCTCTGAGTGTTTCTTAGAGCTCTTTGGTGAAGCTGCAGTAGAACACTGGGGAATCAACTGACTTCTGCTGTTGTTGGAAGCATGTGTTTTATATTTATCTTCTGGTGCACCTTCTATAAGTTCTGTGAAAAAAGCTTAAGAGAAAACTGTCCAGACCAGAGAATCCGCATTTTTCACAGGATAAAATCGGCTTACCATAACTGATAATTAAGTATGATACCACCATCAAATGGCTTATATTGTGAGTAAAATCTGTTATCACCCTTTATATGTGTTCCTTTTTATGACCTCAAAACTGGGTATTCACTACAAAGCATTTCAATAGGACAAAGGTGCTGGAGCCTTATCACCCAAATAAAAATCCAACAGGAATGATTTTTGTAATCTTCGAGCTATAGTTTCATGAAAAACAGACCATCTAACAAACAATTTTGTGAGTTTCACCCCAAATTTCGTAAGTCTGACTTAAAATAGTGATATTATCCAGGGAGAAGTCACTTCTAAGTAGCTATTGACCGGGTGGAGTAGGGCCCTTTTCTTCACCTTAGGACCCTCATGACTCCATTTTACTGGTGATGTCTGTTTTCAAATGTTTATGATATGACAAAACTTCACCTACTTGCTCGAAAGAGAATATTTGGTCACAGTACAGTACTGTACTGTTTGTACAGTGTGACAAACATTGATACCTAATTCTAGGGATATTTGTAAACTATACAGGGAATGAAATTGAAAACTATCTGACTTCCACTCAAATTTATGCAATCTGTGAGATGGAGTGCATGACTTCCATAATTTCATTCAATAAACACGGATAAATATGTGTTTATACAAGGCCTTCTGTCATTCAGAGCACTCGATGTGCACACAAATGTATTAGATACATGCTGCCCAAAACATGGACTTGCAGATTTTGTACTCAATAATTTAAGGATGGATAACTACACAGATTTGTGCAAAGTAATATGATGCCTACACCTCTTACAAAAAATGCAGCAATCTGTGGAGCAATAAAAGACGAAAGAGAAGAAGCTAATTCATATGATAGGTTTTGGTATTGTGAAAAGTGATTAAATATTTTTCTGTATTTACTACTTAATTATTTGTGATTCTGAGGGATAACTTTGCTTCTTTCTGAGCGCTCAGTGCACGTCATCTTGGAGCTTCACAAAAAACGTTGATTTATCAGTTTATAAAATACACTGCAAATGTAGCTGCTGTATTGTATTTAGTAAGCTACTGATCAAATGCACGCTCTACATCGTATTCCAATTAGTCTGAGAAAAAACAAGCTATTGATATTTTTATTTTCAGTCCCAAAAAACATGTTTGTTTTGAATTACGAGTTCATTTATAGATTTAAAGCACAAAATGGCCTGCACCGTGAATAAAACATGCATTCTCATTTTAAAAATTTATTATAAGGAATTTTGTTTATGATTTCATGTTCTCTAGTAATAATTAATTCGGGGTCTTCACCAGTCTCCACAGACCAACTATCATTCAAAACGCACTAAAGCTTAGCAACAGGAAGCATGTACTTAACAGCGCAACAAAAAATGCTTTGTGTTCAGCAACAAAATCACTAAAGTAGAAAATCAAGTCTTTGAATGAAACTGAGCTTCTGTGACGCAGGTTTGAATCCAAGGGCATGTTTGTGACTTCAAAGTTGACTCCACCTTCTTCTGACCCGATCAAACAGCAACCAAACCCATCGTTACATTTGATGAAAAAAGGCCAATCCAAATACAACGGGCATGTGATGAATATAAATGCACTATGGCATACTGCGAAAAACTCTTTTCATGGGAAGACAACCGTGTAATTTACATACGCAAGATTAAGCTGAAAAGAATATATTTACACTGAAAACAACAAGACCTAGGATGTGAAACATTACTTCCCTTGTTTGGCCAGAATTTATTAGATCGGTGAAGTAGTATGCACTACCAGAGAATGATCACACTTGGTCTCATTTTACCATCAAAGTACCAGAGAACATTCAGCATTCTCATGGAGGTCCAGTGCTACACTCCCAGTCCGGTGAATGATGGTTGGTGTTTCCCTTTATCCTATTCTGGTAAGGGTGGAACCAGGTTTCCACAAGCTGTTTTTTTCAGTGATGCCTGTGCTCTGAAATATTGTGGTAGATCACAATATCAGCCAAACTACTTTGTGTGGGACACTCTACCATTAACCCCTTCGTTGCTAGGCCTTTTCCCCCCTCCTGTGGTAAGCCTTTTTTTGGCTATTTGGGGTAGTTCGTGCTTAGGCTCCTGTAACCTTTTGAGCACATAAGGTATCCACGCCAAATTTGCGTCCTTTTCTTCCAACATCATGGGGATTTTAAAGGTACCCATGGTTTGTTGATTCCTTTGGAGGGGACCTAGAAATTAGCCAAAATACACCCAAATGTTGGTTTTTTGGGGAAAAAGTTGAAAAAAGTGCTGAAGATGAAAGCGTCTGATTTTTTCCCTGCAAATGGTATCAACAAAGGGTTTGTGGTGCTGAAATTACCATCTTCCCAGATTTCAGGGACAGACTGACTTTTGTCAGAAAACAAAATTTTTACATAGTTTTGCCATTTTACTGGGACATAGCCTATTTTTGCTATTTTTCGTGCTTTCAACCTCCTTTCAGTTAATGGTGGAAATAGGTATGAAAGCAATTATGGATCCTGGAAAGCTATACATTTAAAAAAGTAGACAAAATTCTGAATTCAGCAAGGGGTCATTTGTGTAGATCCTTCAAGGTTTTTTTATAGAAACTAACAGTTGAAAATAGGAAAAAATTAAAATGAGTTGAAAAAACAGCCATTTGTGCCAATATTTTTCACCTGTAACTTCTTCTAAGTATGACAGATTTTTTAAAGCAATATACCGTTACATCCGCTAGACTGGTTGTGGGGATATATAGGACTTGTAGGTTCACTAACAACCCGACGAACCCGGAGCCAATAACTGAGCAGCGTCTTGAAAGGGTTTTTTATTGTGTACCGGGTATATAGCAATTCATTTGGGAAAATAGAAACAGTGAAAAATTGGTATGAAAGACACCTATGTATTTCTGAAATGGGAACAAAATATAGAGTTTAGAAACTGTAGCTATTTGCACATCTCCAAAATTGTGGGTACCCATACTAGCCTGTGAATTATAGGTCATTTTTCAAAGTGATTTCTTTTTTGCACATTGTCTTACATTTGGAAGGCAGAAATGCATCAAAAGCCAATAGGTAATAACAGTTGCTCTACAATTCTGTATTCCCCTAAGTCTCCCGACAAAAATGGTACCTCACTTGTGTGGTTAGGCCTAGTGCCTGCGACAGGAAATGGCCCAAAATGCAACGTGGACACTCCACATTTTTACAGTGAAAACTGACCCTTTTTTTGCAAAGTGCCTAGCTGTAGATTTTGAACCCTGGCTCTGCCGGCAAACAAGGGAAACCTAGCAAACCTATACCTTTTTAAAAACTAGACACCCAGGGGAATCCAGGATGGGGTGACTTGTGTAGCTCTCACCAGGTTCTGTTACCCAGAATCCCTTGCAAACCTCAAACTTTGTAAAAAAACCACATTTTCCTCATATTTCTATGATGGAAAGTTCTGGAATCTGCGTGGATCCACAAAATTCCTCCCACCCTGCATTCCCCAAAGTCTTCCGAGAAAAATGGTACCTCACTTGTGTCAGTAGGCATAGTACCCGCGACAGGAAACGGCCCAAAATGCAACATGGACACACCACATTTTTACAGTGAAAACTGACCCTTTTTTCTAAAGTGCCTAGCTGTAGATTTTGAACCCTAGCTCTGCAGGCACCTAGGGAAACCTAGCAAACCTATACATTTTTGAAAACTAGACACCCAGGGGAATCCAGCATGGGGTAATTTTTCTGGCTCTCACCAGGTTCTGTTTCCCAGAATCCCTTGCAAACCTCAAACTTTGTAAAAAAAAAAACACATTTTCCTCATATTTATGTGATGGAAAGTTCTGGAATCTGCATGGATCCACAGAATTCCACCCACCCCTCATTCCCCAAAGTCTTCCAAGACAAAATGGTACCTCACTTGTGTGGGCAGGCCTAGTGCCGGCAACAGGAAACAGCCCAAAACGCAACATGGACACACCAAATTTATACAGTGAAAACTGACCCTTTTTTTGCAAAGTGCCTAGCTGTAGATTTTGAACCGTAGCTCTACCGGCACCTAGGGAAACCTAGCAAACCTATACATTTTTGAAAACTAGACACCCAGGGGAATTAAGGATGGGGTGACTTGTGTGGCTTTCGCCAGGTTCTGTTACCCAGAATCCCTTGCAAACCTCAAACTTGGTAAAAAAAACACATTTTCCTCACATTTCTTTGATGGAAAGTTCTGGAATCTGCATGGATCCACAAAATTCCACCCACCCTGCATTCCCCAAAGTCTTTTGATAAAAATGATACCTCACTTGTGTGGGTAGGCCTAGTGCCCACGACAGGAAACGGCGCAAAACACAACATGGACACTCGACATCTTTTCAGTTAAAACTGACCCTTTTTTTGCAAAGTGCCTAGCTGTAGATTTTGAGCCCTTGCTCTGCTGGCACCTAGGGAAACCTAGCAAACCTATACATTTTTGAAAACTAGATACCCAGGGGAATCCAGCATGGGGTAATTTTTCTGGCTCTCACCAGGTTCTGTTTCCCAGAATCCCTTGCAAACCTCAAACTTTGTAAAAAAAAAACACATTTTCCTCATATTTATGTGATGGAAAGTTCTGGAATCTGCATGGATCCACAGAATTCCACCCACCCCTCATTCCCCAAAGTCTTCCAAGACAAAATGGTACCTCACTTGTGTGGGCAGGCCTAGTGCCGGCAACAGGAAACAGCCCAAATAGCAACATGGACACAACAAATTTTTACAGTGAAAACTGACCCTTTTTTTGCAAAGTGCCTAGCTGTAGATTTTGAACCGTAGCTCTACCGGCACCTAGGGAAACCTAGCAAACCTATACATTTTTGAAAACTAGACACCCAGGGGAATTAAGGATGAGGTGACTTGTGAGGCTTTCACCAGGTTCTGTTACCCAGAATCCCTTGCAAACCTCAAACTTGGTAAAAAAAACACATTTTCCTCACATTTCTTTGATGGAAAGTCCTGGAATCTGCATGGATCCACAAAATTCCACCCACCCTGCATTCCCCAAAGTCTTTTGATAAAAATGATACCTCACTTGTGTGGGTAGGCCTAGTGCCCACGACAGAAAACGGCGCAAAACACAACATGGACACTCGACATCTTTTCAGTTAAAACTGACCCTTTTTTTGCAAAGTGCCTAGCTGTAGATTTTGAGCCCTAGCTCTGCTGGCACCTAGGGAAACCTAGCAAACCTATACATTTTTGAAAACTAGATACCCAGGGGAATCCAGTATTGGGTGACTTGTGTGGCTCTCACTAGGTTCTGTTACCCAGAATCCCTTGCAAACCTCAAACTTTGTATAAAAAAAAAACACATTTACCTCACATTTTTGTGATGTCAAGTTCTGGAATCTGAGTGGATCCACAAAATTCCACCCAGCCCGCATTCTCCAAAGCCTTCTGATAAAAATGATACCTCACTTGTGTTGGTAGGCCTAGGGCCCGCGACAGAATACGGCCCAAAACGTAACGTGGACACACCACATTTTTACAGTGAAAACTGACCCTCACTTGGCAAAGTGCCTAGCTTTAGATTTTAAACCCTAGCTCTGCCGGCACCTAGGGAAACCTATCAAACCTATACATTTTTGAAAAATAGACACCGCGAGGAATCCAGGATGGGGTGACTTGTGTGGCTCTCACCAGGTTCTCTTACCCAGAATCCCTTGCAAACCTCAAACTTTGTAAAAGAAAACACATTTTCCTCACATTTCAGTGATGGAAAGTTCTGGAATCTGCGTGGATCCCAAAAATTCCACCCACCTCGCATTCCCAAAAGTCTTTGGATAAAAATGATACCTCCCTCGTGTGGGTGGGTCAAGTGACCATTACAGGCAAGGGCCCAAAACGTATTATGCAGACATCAAAATCACCTATCACAAAATGACCTTGTTTTGCAAGGGGGGGGCACCTGGGTTTTTGGCCCCGGGCTCAGCGGTCATCTAGGGAAACCTACCAAACCGATACATTTCTGAAAAGTAGATATCCTGGGGAGTCCAGGGAGGTATGAATTGCGTGGATCCCCCAACGTTTCCCTACCCAGAATCCCCTGCAAACCTCAAATCTAGCTGAAAAAAATCTAATTTTCCTCACTTTTCTGTGTGGTAATGTAGTGATATCACCGGGCTGACACAAATTTCCTACCACCTAGCGTTCCCCCAGGTCTCCCAATAAAAATGGTACCTCACTTGTGTGGGTAGGCATAGTGGCTGCAACAGGAAATGGCCCAAATCCTGCTGTGGAGACTTCAAAATTCCCTATCATAAAACTACCTGGTTTTGCAGGGGGGGGCACCTGGATTTTTCGCCCGGGACTCGCGGCCATCCAGAGAAACCTACCAAACCCACACATTTCTGAAAACTAGACACCCTGGGGAGTCTAGTGAGGTATGGCTTGCGTGGACCCCCCAACGTTTCCCTACCCTGAATCACCTGCAAACCTCAAATTTAGCTGAAAAAAATCACATTTTCCTCACTTTTCTGTGTGGGAATGTTGTGGGATCACCGGGCTGACACAAAGTTCCTACCACCTAGTGTTCCCCCAGGTCTCCGGATAAAAATGGTACCTCACTTGTGTGGGTAGGCGTAGTGGCTGCAGCAGGAAATGGCCCAAATCGTACTGTGGAGACTTCAAATTTCCCTATCATAAAACTACCTGGTTTTGCGGGGGGTGCCTGGTTTTTTGGCCCCGGGCTCACTGCAAGGGCCGGACTGGGAACCAAAACCAGCCCTGGCAAACTGCTCGGCTGCCCCCCCTGGGGGGGAAGGGGTACGGCAGAGCTGTTTGCTCGGGCCGGTTTCGGCCGATTTTGTTACTGGGGGCCAATATTGCCGGTCCCCTGTAACAAAAACTGCCCTCCAGGGACCCAAAACCGACCCCCACCCTGGCGGCCCACCGGGGAAATGCCCGGTGCCACCTACGGCCAGTCAGGCCCTGCTCACAGCCATCTAGGGAAACCTACCAAACCCACACATTTCTGAAAACTAGACACCCTGTGGAGTCCAGTGAGGTATGGCTTGCGTTGACCCACCAACGTTTCCCTACCCAGAATCCCCTGCAAACCTCAAATTTAGCTGAAAAAATCACATTTTCCTCACATTTTTGTGTGGGATCCCTGTGCCGGCACAAATGTACTACCACCTAGCGTTCCCCTTGGTCTTCTGAGTAAAATGTTACCTCACTTGTGTGGCTGTCAAATGCAGAATCCGCTAAAAACTTATTTTTTTTAAAATGTAGTGCTTCGAATTCTCGGGGCTATACCTTTAATCCCTTTGTTTTTGGCTCTTCCCAGTCACAGGCCTTTGGCCCACCCACACAAGTGACGTATCATTTTACTCGGGAGAACAAGGGGAACGCTGGGTGGTAGGACATTTGTGCCGGCACGGTGATCTCACACAAAAATGTATGGAAAAAGGCCCTTGCCCAAGGGGCTGCTCCCCACTCCCTGGTGCCTAGTGGGTGGATCTCTGCTTGGGGAGGGGTACCATTGGATAGGGGAGATACTCCGCTGAGATAGCCCCCTGAGCACGTGGCAAGTGAAACTGAAATTAGCCTCTTGGCTCATTTCAGTTTCGGTTTCACTGAAATTACATCAGCGCGACATGCGTGCTGATCGTAATTTCAGGGAAGCCAAAGAAACAGCCTCTGGAGCTGGGGAAGCTCTTCCCCAGCTCCCGAGGCTGTTGGGGGGAAAGGGAATCCCTCTGGTGCCCGCACCAGAGGGATTCCCTGGGCCATTTATGAGGATGGCTCTCACATGAGCACTGGTGCATCGGACGGCCCAGACGCACCGAAGGGGTTAAATGGGCCAGCAGTGCAGTGGTGCAAGTGTATTGAAATTTACTTCTCTTTCATTCTATTCCCTTTGCTGTGACTCTTTTAAAGAGTGTGTTCAAATTTGGGTGTTTTGGAGCTGATTGTGGAAATCTACGCTGTAATGAGAAAGTCTTGAAGGCCTTCCTAAAATGAGGGTGCTTGCTCTCTCTCAACTCGGTGTGGGCAAATGCCAACAAAATGGATCTGATTGCTAGATCTCTTTTCTGCTTTAAACAATACCAATGAACAGTCAACAGGTTCGAGCTTGATCAGATACGTCAAAGGTGGTAAGTAAATATTCCCTCTTTTAATAAAAGCGATGTACAAAATGTGAGTTCTTTATTATCACATGTTTCTGCACTAGCAGGTAGTGTGAGGCTTGAATTGAGCTGGGATGCTTGGTTGCATTCTTATCCCCCACAGCCCATCATGCTGCCCCTTTCATCATGAACTGAAATAGGGTAATCAGATGTCCTGGTGTGTTAATGTGCAATGATTTCCCACAGTTAAAATGGAATTGGTTATGGCATTAGTTGCTGCTATTGTTTTGTCATTTCTCAAAGCAGGATTCCATGTATGTTTAAGTAAGGGTATAATGATAAAAGAGAGCACAAATTCAAACCTATGTTCAGCACCTGTTTTTTCAAGGTAGTGCAGTCCTTAGACCAAATTAGATTTTCTTAGTTTGTCACTGTTTCCTATCTCAGTCCCCTCTGTCTTGGAAAAGTATTCAGGTAATGATTACAGATCCAATGTCACACATGTGTTAAAGAGGTTTGGAATTGAGAGTCGGCATGAGTAGAGGTTCCTCTATAATTGAAGGAGAATGCAGGTGTTGCAGCTGTACATGTAAAATGGTAGTCAAGGAAATGGATCAGGGGAGTTGGTGTTAAGATGGGAAGTGTGGTGAACCATGGTGTAATAAAGGAGACAGGAAACAAGCCTGAGAGAATTATCCAAATAATTGTGGAGATCAATGGACGGGCTTTGCCATCTAGTCCCACTTCTTTCAGATATATCAGGACAATTGGATAGTTAAAGGTGTCAAAGAGATCTGAATGTTTCAGAAGGACTAAGGATCTCACTCTTTCAACCTGAAGTTGATATGGGTTAATATAAGGATATGTTACTTTTCTCAATTAGGATGGAATTGTACCTTGAAATCATATGATTCTGGCTGGTATTCCCACACTGAATTATAGTGAATCATGATGATTGTAATTTAGAATGATGAAGAACTGCTCGCACCACTTGTACTTCACAGGTGGAAAGTGTCATCCAGAGTGCTGTTGATGGGTGGGGTGGTTGAAGATGTGGCTTATATGTGTTGTTTGCTCTTCCAGTACTGCTGCAGGGATCAGGTGGGAGCCACAGTGTGTTGCTGCATATGGCCCTACCCCTCCGACAGTACAGACATGCCAGTGTCTCTGTGCCCAGAATTATTTGCTTTGGAGTTTGCAGACTTAATAGCCTGCAGAGACTTGGAATTGCAAGATGTCGATTTTCACCTGGAATTATTGTTCTGGGTGAAATACCACAACTCATAATGAGGGCATAAGTGCTATCCTTTGCATAAGAGGTGACAGTGCAAAGCCATCTATAACTTTGAACCATTTGAGAAGGAAATTAAGTGATATATAGCCTTTTTATAGCGGTAACAGAAAACCCTCCAATTTTTGGAACATATGCAAAATCTACTGGAGATCCCCAGCAGAATTCCTCAGTAACTGGCCTAAGATGTCATCTATGGATTCTACACTACATTTGGAACCTTCACTACAGATCTGAGGATTTTCCATTACCACCTGACTCTTAATCAAACTCTCTGTCTGTTTCAAGATACAGAAGATAAATGATAACTGTGGTTGAAAAGATGGAATGTTGAAACTCTACAAATAATCCCAAGGATATCCTTGTTACAAATTAGTAATAATAATAAAATATTTATATAGATAAGTTCAAGTCATTTAAAAGAAAAAAACACCACAGGTTAATATCCATGATTAACCAAAATGCAAAGAAAGCAAACGTGTAATGGGTGTAATGGGGGTACAATCATTAAATCACAGGCAGTGCTTCAGGAGTCATTATATCACAAGCAGTACATTGGACGTAACTAGATCACAGGTACGTTTTGCTACATTAAAATCGGGTGTTACTACAAAGCATTGAACAATACTTCATAGTTAAGTAATATATAGAGGTATATATTAAGTCATCAACCAAAGTGCTACTAACTTTGCAAGCAATATCCTTAAATCCAACAATTTTATCTTCATTGGTAAACACTATTTGCAGATACAAGGGATTACCTTTGGCACTAGGATGGCTTCATCCTATGCTTATATCTTTATGGGCAAACTAAAGGATTATATATTTGCTACTTTTGCATCAAATCACTGGTATGGCTAATAAGATGCATTGATAACATACATATATATAGTCTGGAATGCTGGAAGTAGAAAATTGGAAGAAGCATCCATTCTACCATCAAATTCACCAGCAGCAATACCAAACAGAGGCATCATGATCCTTTTCTGAATGTGCTTACTAAATATGAACAGAAAATTGTAACTGTTTTGTGCCACAAGCCTACAAAGGGTCATTTACATCTACCCTGGACTTCATGTCACCTGCACCACTCTAAACTCAGCATCATCTACAGTCAAGCACTCAGAGTAAGTTGCATCTGCAGCCACAAGGACATTTGTAAAGACCATCTACAGGAGCATGCTAGATTATTTCAAATGCAAGGCTATCCTCTGCATATCATACAGCAACAAACTGACACGTCTTCGTAGTTAGCCAGAGAAGCACTTATTCGGACACCCAACAGCATAAACAAAAATGGCAGAATCCCATTTGTGGTTGATTATCATCCATCAGCTCTGAACTACAAAAACATAATGTAAAAAACATTTCCTTTATTTTCCACTTGAAAATTGCAAAATAGTTTTTTTCAAAACTGCCAAAGATTGCATATTGCAGAGCTTCCAATTTATGATCTCTTTATCGTGTGGTTACTTAGGCCTCAAACACTGTCTTTTGACACACATTTGCTTGCATGCCCATATGGGATAATATTCTCTGAAATGGATTTGCTTACAGTTACACTTCTTCGTAGGCGTATTATCAGAGCCTTTAACATTCTGTATCAGGACTAAGTTCACTGTGCAAAATGTTGATGTTTGTTGTTGTCTGCTCTGCGACATCTCTGCAAGGGTAGAATCAATATTAACGGCCTGACTAGAGCTCTCGCATGGTAACATGGGTAATGTATATTATATAAGCTACATCACTACTTTGTTTAGAAAGAGGAGCATTTCGCTGGCACTGTCGAGGTCACCCCATAGGGGAATTCCAGCCCAAGTGAATCCTGTTGCCTTCCTGAGAAGGGAGATGGCGTGCTATGCCCAAGAACGGCCTCCCAGATGAAACATAACCACAGGTAAATGGGGAGTTAGACCACACTATGGTATTATGGCAGATCTGCATACCCTATGTATGTTAGGATAGGAAGCGCTAGATAGGAGTATAAATATAATTATACATAGTTATATAATCAATGTAACAGCACAATGGTTGGATTGTTAATGTTCTTTATCATTCTATTAATGCTGATTACTCTGTTCTGTCTCCTAATAACGATTGCAGCGCAAATATTTTACACAAGAATCTTATTGCCTCAATAAATGTTTGAAATACCAATTTGAGTATTTCTTGGGTCTCCCTTTGGGCATACTTGAGTTATTGTTAAAAGGGTTAGATCTGTTTCCACAATTTCACCTGGGAGTCAGGGTTGTCATGTTCTGAGGTTGCACATTCCATCCGTTACCTTGTATGGTTTATGGGTTCAGGTGGTGCACTGTGAGCTATCCAGGACTAAGGTCAACATATCCTGATGGTATGCTCAGTACCACATAGTTTTGAATTTTATGTTGTCCAAATGCACAGTCTTACTGAAATAGTATGAACCATACTGCATGGCACCACTAACGTTCTAGCTTGGGTAATAATTCAATGGTTCTCCCAAGTAGTATTTCTTTTGTGTACCCAAAGCCCTACTCACCAATTAACCGGAGACATCAATGGTGTTAGGGAAAAAATCCTCCTTAGCAAAGTAGGAAACCTCAATTTCTGGCTGAAAGTTGTTCAAGCTTGAATATTTAAAAAAAGATCACCCCACAATAGTTACAGTCTCTGAATACCATATATTCAAAGGGCTAATCCAGGACAGGTGGTTTTACCACTAAACTGCAGCCATGCATTAACACAAATGTTAATACAACATGGGCGCCCACAAGTGGGAGGGGATGTTACCTTCATGGTAGAGGTCCACGAAGCATATAGAACAGAGATATTCTATTCATGGGTCACATTCCCGGCAGTAAATTCCAATGAGAAATGTTCACACCTACACTGAAGTTGCAGTACCAACTAACTATAGACCAGATGAGGATTTAGAAATTCCATTAACATATCAGGAACACATGAACTGGTTTCTAGGTGCCCTACCACATACATTAGAAAATGTAAAACTGGGTCCCCTCAGTAATGAGGGATCAATATGGACAGTCACACACCTTATCCAGATACAGGAAACCTTACAGCTCCAGATATTCGTATAATCTTCACAGATATTTTTACACTATACAGATGACCAATGCAATTTGTTATGCAAACAATAACAGCAATCCCAGCAAAGGCTGTTCAAGCTGCACGATCGCAATTGGTGATGCCTAGAATTAGTCCAGTGACTATTAATGCAATTATGAGTAAAGTTCCTGCCAGACGGGACGAGATTCCGTTCTGGATTGCACAAAAAATAAACCACCTTGAAGCAGTGTTCCCCCATATAGGACCCAAAGAAAAACATAGAATTCTTACAATATGCCTTCCATTGGGGATGGTTTCCCTGGTAGTGGACTGTGCCATATGGGGCAAAGTGTTTGCTGCAATCTATAGCATAATGTTTGGCACAACATCATTGGCTGTTTTGCCAGAGGTGCTTAAGCAGATTCAAAATGAATACGGGGCAGCCCCAGCCCTTGATTTGGGGATTAAATAAATGGGTAATTTTGCTGAAGTATCCTCAATTATATTAAGTAATATAAAAGAGAAGCAGCAGCATTGGCAGTATGCCAATACCAAGCACAGGCTGCTCCAGCAGACTGAGAGCACAAACTACCTATTGCAGAAACCTATTCCTCAATAGGTTGAGAGAATTTGGGAGCCAGACCTAATAAACCACACCTAAATGTTACATCTGAAAAGGATAATCAAAACAGGCACCAAAGTCTTTTAACAAAAAATGCTGGGATAATAAAAATGAAGAGAAGACTAAAACATGGGGTGGATTTCCTCAACAGGAATCCTCTGGGAAGCGCTACAATTTCCGTAATCGTGAAACAATTAAACAGCCTGATAGGTATCATAATATTGATAGACGTCATTCTTGTTCCTCTCAGGAATCATCCGAAAAATTCTCTGAGAGAGGAGGACGATCAGAGCACAGGTCGGGGGAACACGTGAAATCAAAGAAGGGCTCACAATGAGCTTATGACTTCATAATAAAAAAGGAAGAAAAACTTTTACAGCAAAAGCCTCAATTTAAAAAGAAGAAGGTGGCTGGGTTAAAGGTAAAACATGCCACAGATATTGAGGACTCTGTTTCTGAATGGGGTAGGAATTATAGACTTCAGAGGGCAAGTCCAACAAGGTATCCCGTCCCTCACTAAGGAACCGACCCCACAACCCCGCTCCCCAATCCTTCTCAGGGACCCGGTGGGAAGTCATGGCTACCTCATAGGCCTTGAACCATTGCCCAATATCATCATTTTTAAAAACTCCTTAACCACATCCTTAGGAATATACACCCTAGCCTCAACAGGCATTGACGGTGTGCTGCCACCAGAGGGAGTAATCTCTAACTTCTTGGCTCTAAACTCCATCTCCCTCAAACTTTTTCATGCTCATGATCCATTCTTTTCTCTTCTAAGGCCAACTTTCTAGATTGCAATTCAAATTCCAACTGCCCCTTGAACTTGAGCTTGGTCAGCTCTATTTCATGCATCCTACTCTTTTCTCTGTCCTCCAGCTCTTCTGGGGACAGACCTCTGGAGGAAACACTGCTACCCACGGGGAAGATTCTCTCCTCTCCCCTGGACCCACTGGCCCATCCAGCTGCTCATTTGCATTCTCAGCCCCCTCCTCATTTTCAGGGGTATTCCTTGCTTCGACCCAGGCCCTCAGCGCCTTTTGGATCTCATCCTTCTTGGAGAGACCGGTCATTGAAACTTTGAATCTTCTGCAGAAATGCTTGAGCTGTTTCAAGTTGTAGCATTCTAGTTTCTCCTCTTCCCAATCATTATCAACAGATGCTATGGATGCTGCTGTATCCATGGTGATTAAACTTGGCAGTTTTTAGCAAAAATAGAAAGTCCCAGAAAAGAATATCTACCAAAAGTATGTGGTTGCGTTATGGTCTGCACTCACTAGGTAGTGTTCACCAATCACTGTACATGAGTCACAAATGCAAGTCCAGAATCCTCAACGCTGACCACCAATGTTAGAACTGGGGGTCTCTAGTTGGCAGAGGTAGGTACCTTTGTCCAAATAGGGACCCTTGCTTCTAGTCAGGGTAAGGGGGTACACTCCTGAAATAACCCCTGCTCACCCTCTTGGTAGCTTGGCATGAGCAGACAGGCTTAGTTCAGAGGCAGTGTGTAAAGCATTTGTGAACACATACAGTAATCCAGTTTCAACACTACAAATGGACACCACCTTTTATATAGATTTACCACAAGACCATAAATGACATAAATAATCCACAATACTGTACTTTAAGGATGGTAGAATTAGCTTGAGTCTCTTAAAATGAAAATGCGACACTTTGAGTTCAATGTACCTTAAGATGCATAATGCAGGGCAACGGAAAGTGTTGCAGGGAAGGTGATGCGATAGTCCCTTACACGCAAGGACAGTGATGCGTTGAAGATCTGGTGCAAAAGAAACAAAGTGGCGTCTTCTTGAGGTTGCGACAACGAAGAGGTGATGCGTGCACACCCGACGGCCGTGCGGCCATTGCGATGAGTCTTTGGAGCCGCGACAGGCCCTGCGACACGCTTCCCTGGCGATGCGACGGCGTCTGATGCGAAGTCGACGATCTTCTCCTGGGATGCGGGGCGCGCCTCGTGTTGCGATGCATCGGCGTCTGATGCGAGGTCAATGCTCTGCCCCGGGGATGCGACGGCGTCTGATGCGACGGTGACACTCTTCTCCGGTGCTGCGAGGCGCTTCGAAGGATGCGGCGCGCGCCGGCGTCTGCTGCGACGTCGACACTCTTCTCCGGCGATGCGATACTCAGCGGCTGCGGCGACACGCTTCTTCGTGTTGAGTCGCGCTTCCAGCTCCCAGAGACACGCAAGTGTGTCAGAAGGTCCAATTTCCCAGCAAGGGAACACAGGGGAGCTGGTGGGTGAAGTCTGTTGTCCCTGAGACTTCAGCAGGAGGCAAGCTCTAAAATCAAGCCCTTGGAGATCCTTCACAAGTTGATGAAAGTCACAGCAAAGCAAAAGTTCCTTTCTCCTTTCTTTGGCAGTCAGGCAAACCACTGCAGGCCAATCCCTCAAGCAGCACTTCAGGCTTAGGGATAGTCTCTCCTCAGTTTCTTCTTGGTTCCGCTCCTCAGCAAAGGTTTCTTCTTGTTTCCCAAAAGTGATCTAATTTCCTAGGGGTCTGGGTCCCCTTTTTATACACCTTTTCTCTTTGTTCTCTGGAGGCAGAGAGGCCTTTGCCTAGCCCAAAACCAGTTCTGGTCAGTCCTGGAGCACTTTGTTTTTCTGACTCCTTCTTTCCTTTCAGAATGTGGGGCAGAGTGCTCAGCCGCCCGGCAGGAGGTGGAGCCAGCATTGTGGAAGGCAGGCACAGCCCTATTCAGACCCAGGTGCAACTCCTCCCTCCACTCTGGATGCAGATCTTTCTATTCAGCCCTGTGCTGACTCACCCTGTCTCCTGTAGCCACCCCCAGCCCCTGTCACTCAATCTCCAGACAAGGAATACACAACCTAGCAGAGGCAGGCTTGGAAGTTTAGGCAAGAAAATACCCACTTTCTAAAAGTGGTATTTTCCAACACAGAATGTTAAAACCAACTTCACTAAAAGATGTATTTTATCATTCTGAGTTCAGGCATACTAAATTCGTTTTTCTACCATGTTCCCTGGGTCAGTTCTGACTATAAGGTGTAATAGTCAGTCTGCCCATTCTGGCCTATGGGGAGCAGGTAGCCTTGCAATAGTGAAAAACGAAAATGGCTGTAATTCACTATTAGGACATGCCACACACACCAGGGCATGTCCCACCTTGTACTTACAATGCACCCTGCCCTAGGGCCTACTTTAGGGGTGACCAACATGCAGTAAAGGGAAGGTTTAGGGACTGGTAAGTGGGTGTACTCACCAAGTCGTCATGGCAGCCCTAGGCTGCACACAGGCTCTGCAATGGCAGGCCTGAGACACACTTTACAAGCTGCTTCTGTGGGTGGCACAACCAGTGCTGCAAGCCCACCAGCAGCATTGGATTTACAAGCCCTGGGCACACTCAGTGCTCTGTACTAGGGACTGACAAGTAAACCAATCATCCAATCATGGAGCCACTAATACATACATCAATTTACAATAGGGAGCACTTGCACTGTGGCACTGAATAGCAGTGGCACAGTGCCCAAAGCATCTAAACCAGCAAAAACAGATCAATAACATTGGAGGCATCATAGAAAAATGGAAGGGAGACCCACGCCAAGGATGCCAGGTCTAACAGCCTCGGCATAAAATTCCGCTCCAGTCGTGGAGTTTGCAGAATTCTCGATGTCTGCGCTACGCAATGAACGCATATTTCCTGATAAATTCTGCCATCGGCTCGATGGCAGAATTCTTTTTACGTTGGCGCACCAAGGACTTGTTTTGGTGCACGCTGGCAAGCACGATGAGACTTGCTGACTGCTTGTGCGCGAAAAGCAATATTTGCTGGCCACTGGCACGGCTACCAATGGTGACTTCAAGAGCCTTTTTTGAAACAAAAGCGAGCCGTGGCTCTAACTCGAGCAGATTCTCTCCTTGAGAAGCAGCAAAATCTACTAGAAAAGAAGTTTTTGAGTTAATATTTTACTTCAATGGATCATTTAAGTTGTTTTTTGGTGCGAAAAGCCTTTTTTTTATTTCATTTTTTTTTCAACGAGGATGAAGTGCCCCAGAGATGCCAACTTCCTATTCCTGTCCAGCAGGATCCTTAGTGCTTTGTCTATCTCCTGGTCCCTTTTCATTTGAATTTAGAGCTGGAAGGATCATCTCTCTATGTCAGCTGCATATTTGCCACTAGATTTAAGGACGTTTTTGTGCTATCACAAGTAAGTTCAAAAACTGTTGTATAAGGGTGCTGTTTGTTTGATAGAGAGCATGTACCAGGATTTATTTGTACTTTTATTCCACTTTAAAAATATATTGTTGTAGATGGCCTGCAGTTTCAATAGAGGCCTAATTATTTTTTTGTATTTTATTTTTCTTCTTTTGTAAAGGAAAGATGTTGCACTGTTCAGTACATTTTCTCCATGTCTGTTACTAAATTTGTAATATTCATTTATTTTACTATGTGGTCTAATCTGCCAATGGACCACCCAGCCAATAGGCCCAATACTAGTCATGGGTGCATGAAACAATTGTTTCTTTGGTGTCTATTGAATTAAAACATCATTTAGGCCAAGGATGGCATTGGAATAAATGAAAAACAGTTTATTTTGTTTGGTATTTCATGTTTTTTTATGCAAATAGTGTATAGGTCGGGTAATATATATTTGATGCCTTGGGAGGATGTGTGTTGTTAATTTTAATTTTTGGCATTGTTGATTTAATGCTAGTGTTTTCTTGTTCCTCGTGAATGTGGCCAGAGGCCTATTTCTGAGTCAGTGTCCATAGGCCTGCATGTGTACTTTGTTTTCCATGCTCCTTGCTTGTTGTTTGACCATGTGGCCAGTGGCCATTTTGTTTAGCCAGCCAGTGTACTTTTTGCCATAGGCCTGCATGCTTTCTTTAAAGTGGCCATGCCTCCTTGCTCGCTGTTGTTGTTTGGCCATGTGACATCTGGCCATTTTGTGTATTCAGCCTGTGTGCTTTTGCCACAGGCCTGCATGTGTTCTTTGTTGTGGCCATGACTCCTTGCTGGTTGTTGTTGTTTGACCATGTGGCCATTTTGTGTATCCAGCCTGTGTGCTTTTGCCATAGGTCTGCCTGTGTTCTTTGTTGTGGCCATGCCTCCTTACTGGTTGTTGTTGTTTGACCTTGTAGCCAGTGGCCATTTTGTGTAGCCAGTCTGTGTGCTGTTGCCATAGGGCTGCCTGTGTTCTTTGTTGTGACCATTCCTCCTAGCTGGCTGTTGTTGTTTGGCCATGTGGCCTCTGGCCATTTTGTGTATTCAGCCTGTGTGCTTTTGCCACAGGCCTGCATGTGTTCTTTGTTGTGGCCATGACACCTTGCTGGTTGTTGTTGTTTGACCATGTGGCCATTTTGTGTAGCCAGCCTGTGTGCTTTTGCCATAGTTCTGCCTGTGTTCTTTGTTGTGGCCATGCCTCCTTACTGGTTGTTTGACCTTGTGGCCAGTGACTATTTTGTGTAGCCAGCCTGTGTGCTAATGTCATAGGGCTGCCTGTGTTCTTTGTTGTGTCCATGCCTCCTTGCTTGCTGTTGTTGGCTGACCATGAGGTCAGCGGTAATTTTGTGCAGTGCTTTTGCCATAGGCCTGTATGTGTTCTTTGTTGTGTCCATGCCTCCTTGCTTGTTGTTGTTGGCTGACCATGCGACCAGCGGCCATTTTGTGCAGCCAGCCAGTGTGCTTTTGCCATAGGCCAACATGCCTTCTTTGTTGTTCAACTTCTCTTTTGGTTGACCATGTGGCCGGTGTCCATTTTGTGCATCTACCCTTTTTTCAAGTTTTCAAAGCCATTTTCTATGGAGATTGATATGAGAGGCCCATGCCTTTTTGTTTGTGTTCATTTTTTTCTTTTCCCTGCTGTCAGTTTAATAATATACTTGAGGCTAGTCCCTCATAGAATATGTATTGTATATTCTGATTACGAACAGTGTTTTATATTGTATGCTTTTTTCACTGGCACCTCCCTGCCTCCCAAGTCCCAAAAGGTTTCTCATAGTCCAATAGTACATCAGCAATAAAACATTTTTTTACATTTTCCTACCATCCATCAACCCCCTGCCTGCCATAAGCACACACCTTCACAACAGCATTCATTTTTTAAGGATTATTACATTTTCCCCTGCAACTCCCTGACTGCCACATGTGTCTCCCTAGATGCACATAAAGAAATAGTTGCATCTGTATGTTGTTGTTGTTGTTATCCATCCTGATTGTAAATGGAATATTATGTTAGGTTGGTGTGGTTTGACTTTGGAATGGATACACTGTATTGTTGTTAATTATGTATAACTTAAGTAACCACACTAAATTATATTGTCTTTCTCAGTACTAATTCAAACTGCAACAATGCTATGTTTCACTAATGTCTTTCTTGCTTGTTTGCTTTTAGGGGCACAAGAGTAGAGATATCACCCACAGTCCTGCCAGACAGAAGGCCTGTACACATGACCAAACAACATGTGATGTGAGTCCTCCAAACTCTTCAGCTTGTGCAGCTAAGTGCCACTGCCTACTCACAGCTTCAAGATAGCCCCAAAGAAAGGTGCTGCCAAAAAGTGGCCAGTGAGAAGAAGCAGCTTCCCACTACTGGTGTGTTGTTGGCCTCCGGGGAGCAAGCTGGGAGCAGCACTCCCACATCAATGGCTCCACCCCAAATTAGGACCAAGCCTATGTCTTAAACCGAGGCAGTCACTGTAAGTCATGGCAATGGCAAGAAGCAGTGACGTTGAATTGTATTTGTCTCTTTCGCAAAGTAGCACCGAATCATAGTCAGAAACTAAGCTGAATGAACAACAACAGCTGCAGCCAGCAACAGTGGATCATCCCGAAGTAGGAGCTGAACAGGAGATTGAGCTTCCTGCGGAGCAAGAAAAACCTCAGTTTTCAGAAGATCCATTGGCTTCCACATCTTTGGCAAGGAAAAGGAAGGGTACTCCACCATCTTCTTCAAGTCTACCTTCTGATGATCAAGACTTGACTTATAACCTGTCTAAGTCCAACACACCAGGAGATGCAAAGAAAAAGGAAAGTTCATGAAAGCCTTATATTATAGATGAGGAGGAGGATCGGGAGTCAGTCATCCTCATGAATGCTAGCTCAGAGGAGACTGATGTTACCCCCCCTCAACCTACTCTGAGGGATGTGGCACTGATGCCACAACTACTGCCAGCTCCCTTATTTGCAAAGGTACTGAATTTGGCGCACTGCAGCAACATTATTGTACAGGACTTTCTCAAAAAAGAAGACCATGTCAGCAACTTACTGTCCACCTGCAGAAGAATTCAACTATTTTTTAAAGCCCGGAAGCAGTTTTGGATCATTCAGCTGGATAATGCCAGTTAAAGTCCTCATACAGGAGGTGCCAACACATTGTAACTCAACCTATTACATGTTGCAATGTCTGTTTGAGCAGTATAGACTGATCAATGATTATGTCATGCAAAGAGGGGATGCAACTGGGAAAGGCATGATCATTGCGATTAACCCTGGGTGGAGTTTGCGGAGTTGCGCTACGCGAAACTCCGTGAAGTGGAAAAAACTCCACCACGCTACGCGGAGCTCTGCAAGCGGCGGAGTACAATAGAAAAATGCTGTGCGTGGTGATTTTCAGTGCCGGATGCTTGTCCGCACTGTGCAATCATCGCGAACGGCACCATGCACAGCGCAAGCGGGCGCTGCTTTCCTTTCTGCCGCTCAAGTAGATTTTTACTCTAGGGGCAGCTTTCTCAACGCAAGCAGGCAGTTTCTCAACGCGAGCAGTCGCGAGCATACGCGACCACTTGCAATGAAAAACCTGCCCCCCCCGTGTTGAGAAATCTCGCCGGGAGGTTTATTTTCCATGCTCGCACTCGCCAACTTGATGTTGACGATCGCGAACTAGGAAAAATCTCGCCGGGAGGTAGATTTTCCTCGCTCACGCTTGCCAACTTGACGTTGACAAACGCGAGCGAGGAAAAAAACTCTGCTACGCTATGCGGGCGGAGTTTTTCAGATCTCCCTGAGCTCCGCGTAACGCGGAGTTCCGAAAACTCCGCAAGCGGAGCGGAGTTCACCGCCCAGGCCTCATTGCGATGGACAAATGGGACCTAGTCAAATGCCTGACAGAGATGCTGCTTGCTTTTGAGGTTTTCACACGGGAAGTCAGCAAGGAGGACAGTATGATGGGCCAAGCTATCCTGTTGTTGCATCTGCAACAGGAGCAGTTAAAAAAGGTGTTTGAAATGTATACAGGTGTGGATGACGAGAACGATGTGCATGAGTTGGTGGAGAGCTTAATCCTTTGCTTGGCTGATAATATAAGGCTACAAAGAGACATTGTGTCACCCAAACAGTACATCTTGTCCCAATTCTTGATCCAAGGTACAAACAATTACTGGCCACTTTCATTCCTTTTTCAGAAGGGGGTGTTTCACAATACAAGACATGGATTGCTGAGCAAGCCAGAGACCCTGAAGAAGAACGATTGGAAATTAGAGTCCCACTCCTGGGCAGAAGTTCTGAGGTGCTGCCTTCAACTTCCATAGAGGGCAGTGCTGTTGGCTAGCAGCAGCCAACACCAGTATAAAGAACACTGCAACAACAACAGTCTAGTACAGAGGTGAAATCAATAGAGATTGCCATTCAGAGGATGGTCAGGACTATCTGGATGACCCACAGAGTTCTTTCTGGATCAAAACCCATTGATGTATTGGTATGGGAAGAGGAGCCTATGGCCAGTGCTCAGCACGTTGTCAATAAAGTGTCTGGCTGTCCAATTACCAGGGTGTCTGCTGAGTGTATGTTCGGTGCAGCTGGCGCAGCAGTCACAGTGAGAAAGAGCAGTCTCTCACCTCAAAACATGGAGCGATTGACCAAAATAAAAATGAACCAACACTTTATATCACTGAATTACACCATACCTGAAATACCACAGAAGGAAGATGAGGGAGAATGTTCAGACTCAGGTCATAGTGTGTTAGCTGACCAACTTCTGGGTGAACCATCTGAGTTTGAGAATTAACTCTACTTCCCTGACTGAGTTGGCCACTATAGAACATTTTATCGTTGAACTGCTTTGCCAAAAAAATTAAAATGCATATAGCTAGGGGAACATTATATATTTTGTTTGTTTGTGTTTATACAGCCCCACTGTTTTCGGCACATGTATGACCGGATTGGAGTTGGACTAGTGGGCAGTGAAAAAACCTCCTCTCCATTACCTTCAAGGACATTGGAGAGACATTTTCTGCCTCCATGCCGTGGCTATCCTTTTTTTCATCCTCTAGCGGGACTTACCCAAAACACTTGATTTACAAGACTGTCCAATGAGTGTTGCGTGCATCAAAGTGGATCGAGATACAATTTTGTACCACTGTGCTTGGATTGGAACAGGTAACTATTGCACCAATGAGTGATATATTATTGAGTGATTGTGATTGATGATTCATGTGGTGGCATACAGTGAGAGAGGAGGTTCAACTATAATTTGTAAGCTTGACTGTAATGATTTGCAATGTTTTGGGTCTGATGGGTGATCATTTTTCCTGAAGGTGATTGACCCTCCCCTTTTGACACTTAGTGAGATTTGCTTGCCGGGTCCACTCTTTTTTTTCTGATTCACAATCTTCAAAGACGAGACCAGTCTATTTAGTTAACAAACACAAATCTACACATACAAATTTACTCAAGGTTTCTCTTCTTTTTTATCAACAGCATTTTTCTACAAGTCATTCTCCCTCATTTGGGTCAGGAGTCGGGATGGAGTTGACAGATTCCTTACCCGGAGTCAGGAGGATGATGGAAGGACTCAGAGTGGGACTACCTCAACAACAGCCAGAAGAAGAAAGTTATCATCTTCAGGGAAACCAACATGATGATGACTCTAATAGGCCTACTCAGCTCTGTGAACTGGTCAGAGGTGTGTTAATTTGGGACATGCAACACTGCTGAATGTGTGTGTGTGCTGGCTCGAATTGGAGCTCCTCTCTTATGTGGTTGTGTGGTAGTGTGTGGGGCCTGTTGTTGTAAGTAGCTGGACACAGGCATGCGGTGTCACATCATAACATTATACATGAGCTTGGCTAAATGTTATGATGACAGTTGTGAGATTTTTTTTTATAATATATTTTATTGACTTTTTTAGAACATACAACTGTGAGACTCAGCTTATCAAGGGTACATTGCACTTTACACTCGTTTTTCATATATGAGACAATAGGCATCAATTGAAGACAGTTCAGGTATCCAGTAGCCACGGTTAAGCATTAGACACACCCAGTGGCACTCCCCCACCCATATATAGTCATCCGCAAGTTCAACATGTAATAACTGTATCTAGCAAGAGGTTAGATAGATCACATCAACAGTTTTATTAAAAGTTAGTGCAAATCTCTGAGTGTTCTAATCGTGTGTTAAAACAGGTGTCTCACTGGCATCGTTTGCTGAGGTGAATTGGTAGGTGTTATATAATTCCCAGAAGTTTTTAGGCCTATTACGTGGGGGGAGTAGTTCGCTGAAGAGCTCCGTCTGTGTGCTGCAATATGTCATGTCGCTCTTCCACTGAGTGATCGTGGGGAGTGGTCCTCGAGGCCAGTTGATAGCCACCCTACGTTTGGCCATCAGCAGTCCCATATCGACCAACCGTCGGGCCCCCTTGGGTATTAATTTGGAGTATCCCAGTAATGCCAGCGTTGGGTCGGGTTCTAGTGTTAGCTTAGTAATTTGACCTAGCTCCTTGAAAACTGAGACCCAGAAGGCAGAGACACCTGGGCAGGTCCAGGCCAAATGGAGGATATCTGCTAACTGTGCATTGCAGCGGTCGCATGTTGCGTCATCCCGTAATCCGTATCTGTGCAGTCTCTCCGGGGTGTAATGTACCCTATTAAGATATTTAAAGTGTACCAGTCTGTGCCTCCCTTTGAGTGAGATATGTTTGGTACTGGTGCAGCAGTAGGTCCACATAGTGTCAGCTATTTCTATATTCAAGTCCCTCTGCCATGTCAAACGAGCTTTAGTAAAATGATTCGCTCTATATGACATGGATGAATTATAAATGGTAGCTACGATTCGCTTTGGGGATTTCGCCCGTATGATGTGCGTTAAAGCTAATAGCTCTGGGGGTTCGAGGTATTCATCCCCTAGTATAACTCGCAGCGCGTGTCGTGTTCTGTGGAATTGGAATTGCGTCAAGGTGGTAGGTTCTGGTTCATTGGAGTTAAAATCATCCCAGGTTTTGGATGCCCCACCTTCAAACAGCTCACCCACTGTCTGTATGCCTAGAGTATTAAGTGCTTGTGTGACCCCCCTTTCTCTGCACGGTGGCAGCCATGTGCATTATTCGAGTGGGGCTGATGGTGAGTACAGGATCGCACCCGCTTGTTGTTGCAGTAGGTAGTGCCAAGCATGAGTCGTAGCATTAATAGAATCTAAAATGCCCGTCCTCCGGTCTACTACCTGGAACAGCAACGCAGGGAGTGGAAGCGGGGAAGCTACCTTTGATTCTATACGTAGGTGTGGGATGTCTGGGGAGCCATGTATCCAATAGTGTGCATGCGCAGCCTGCGCGGCCCTGTAATATAGATCAAAATCTGGTGCACCCAGTCCACCCATATGATAAGGTAGAAACAGTATTTGCCACTTAACGCGTGGCTGTTTACCAGCCCATGCTAACCTAACCATCAATGTGGTTAGACGGTTGAAGAAGGCACGCGGCAGGACCATGGGAATATTAGAAAATGAAAACAGAAGACGTGGTAACACCACCATTTTCATGATGGATAGTCTACCGAGAAGGGACAGCGGGAGCCTTATCCACTTCTCAACATCATCTTCTAACTTGCTAAAGGTCGCCCCGTAATTTTCCCTGAACACTATCTCGGAATCCGTGTGTATTTTTATACCCAAATATCTCACCGCATCTGTAGTCCATTGCAGAGGATAGTCCGGTTCAATTTGAGGTGTGTTCGGCGTAAGTGGAAAAATAATGGATTTCGACCAGTTGACATGTAGACCTGACAGGACGCCAAAGCGTACCACCTCACGGAGAACTACCGAAAGATTGGACTCCGGGTTTCTGACATATAGAAGTGTGTCTTCAGCATATGTGGATACAATAATTCTATAGCGTGGGAAGCATATACCCCGATTCTGGTGATATTCCCTAAGCGCACAAGCGAGAGGCTCTGCCACTAATGCATAAAGCAATGGTGATAATGGGCAGCCTTGTTGTGTACCCCTTGAAATGCGTATGGGGTCTGTCACTATGTTGCCTATTTTTATTCTGGCCGAGGGTCTGTTATAGAGTGTGCCCAGTAGTTGAAGAAAGACTGGGCCCACACCCATCTTAGTCAGTGCGTGAGTCATAAACGGCCATTCTACTGAATCGAATGCCTTCTCTATGTCCAGGAATACTGCTACTGCTGGCGTCTCTGTCCTGATATGTTGTAGTGCTCTGAATACTGTACGTAAATTATAAGTCAAATTTCTACCGGGGACAAATCCCGCTTGTTCCGGTGCCACCAGTATTGGGACTAGAGGGACCAGTCGGTTTACAAGGATTTTTGCGAAAATCTTCGTGTCCACGTTAAGCAGTGACAGCGGACGGTAAGAGGCGCATTCCTCCAAGGACTTACCAGGCTTGAGGAGAGCAACGATCACTGCTTCTGACATGGAGGGTGGCATAGATCCCGTAACACACATGTCATCAAATAAGGTAGACAGCTGTGGAAGTAGTTGATTTATGAAGGCCCTATAGAATGAAACCGTAAGCCCGTTGGACCCTGGAGCACTCCCCGCACGCATGCTAGACAAGGCTAGGAGAATTTCGTCTCTTTCTATGGGTCTCATGAGGAACTCCCTATGTGTGTTAGAAAGCCACGGAAGTTGTATGTGCGCTAAGTAATCTATAATCTCTTCGTCGTTGGCAGCTTTTCGAGAGGCATATAGTTCGGTATAATATTGACGGAATCTATCTGCCACCTCTGTAACTTCAGTTAAGATCTCGCCCTCTGCCGACCTGACTTCCACCGTCTGCACCGTTTCCCTGCGTTTCTTAAGTAACTGTGCTAATACTGACCCTGGTCGTTCACTCTCGCCATACGCCCTGGCTGTAGCGTATTTGCCCAGATGTTTGATTTCGTCGTCCGCTGCCACATGGTATGCTTCCAGCAGGTCAGCGAGTTCCGTCCTAACAGGATCACCCGTGTCCGTCAGTAGGCGACGCTCTAGAATCTTAATTTTCCCCTCTAAGTCCGTTAGGCATTTGCGTATAGAACGGAGGACCCCCGAGTGTTTTGATATAGTGACCCCCCTAATGTAAACTTTGAAAGTCTCCCAGACGACTTGGTAGTCATCCACAGATCCCACATTCTTGTCAAAAAAGGTCTTGATTGCCTCAGCCAATTCATCTTTGAATACTGTGTCGAGCAGGGAGTAGGGTGGAAATCGCCAAGTAAATGGGGGTATAAGCCTGCATGGAGTGTCCAGCACCAATAGGATCGGCGAATGGTCTGAAAGCGTACGTGGTAACACCTGGCACAAGCGGATCCTGTCATTGAGTGACCTAGCCGCAAGCCAATAGTCAATACGGGTGTGTAAGTTATGGTATGCTGAGTAGTGGGTAAAGCCACCCTTGTGCGGGTGTTTCAGGCGCCACACATCGCTTAAGTCAAACCTAATTATCGCGCATTCTACCTCCCTAGCAGCTGCAGTAGTTTGCCTCTCAGGGCCCCCCGATCTATCCAAACTCGGGTTCCGAACCAGATTAAAATCACCCCCCCATAGTTGGAGTCCCCCGCTGATGCTACCCGCTCTGTCAGATAGTGTAGAAAAGAACTCCGGATTATCGAAATTTGGGCCGTATATATTCACAATGAGTAGCTCCATGCCCTTCCCACTACACCTAGAGATTACATATCTACCTTCGGTATCAGTGGTCAACGGAGTAATGGTGAGTGCTGACTTAGGGTTGACCCAAGTGAGTACACCTCGTGCATGCGTGGTGAAGCTGGCAGCATGGATGTTACAGTGTAGGCCTCTACAGCGCAACATGGGGGAGTTGAGTGGGAGGTGCGTTTTGTGCAGTAGTGCCACATCTATTGCTTGCCTCGTCAGATATGAGAGGACTTTGCGAACTTTTCTATAATCATTCAGTCCTCTAACATTCCATGTGAGTATTCTGAGTGTGTCAACCCTGGAATCCTGACCGTCCTCAGCCATTTGCATCTTGGGATTACTCAATGCTGCCAAGTCATAAATGTGCGTGTTACAGTTGTACCGTGTAGCAGGAAAGAGTGTCTGACATCATGTACAGTATATCGTCTGAGTCCCATTAACCCTCCTCCCCCCTCCCACATCAGGGCCCTCCCAACCCGGACCTGACGAAAAATACCCAGAAACCCCCCTTGAACAAAACTTATACATTGCTGTACGGAACTAACATCATCCATCCCTCCCACCAAACAGCAACGATAACAATACCCCAAGTGTGTGTTTCACTCGTAGGCAGAGGTTGCCAACATAGTACTGTCGACCTGCTAAGTTTAGTTGTGGAACCCCTCCGCACACCAACATACCAATATAGTGCATTAGCAGAAAAGAGAACGTATCCTACCCACGGTGTACCAGTGTTTCCTAGCAATTATCCAAGTCCACACCGCAGCTGGTCACTAATTATCGAACTATGGGGGTTGGAAAAAGCACGACAGGATGACGGTGACACATTCAGGTCCTATGCTTCCCCCCAATACTTCCCAAGGGCAGGGGTATCACATAAGGGACATTAGCACACTCCATCCCCCACATATGCTTGAATCTTATCTGTGACACGGTCATGCAAGAGTTCAGTTCTGCTCCTCCAAGGATCCTCCAACCGCTCCAGACACGGAACCTCTGTCCGGGCTGCGCCGTTGCTCCCTAGACCAGTCTTTCATAGCTTTCTGTAGCATCTTGGGATCCGTAAAGATTCACGACTGGCCCTGGCGGTTGACACGTAAGCGAGCAGGGTATAGCATTGCATAGTCTATATTTTGCTTTTTTAACTGCCTCTTGAGTGGCGCAACTGGTGACGCGCCTCCTGGACCTTCATAGTAAAGTCTGGAAATAGAGAGAGGGTGGAGCCCTCGTATCGTAAAGTCTGTTTCTCCCTAGCCACTCTCAATGCTGCATCCCTGTCACGATAGTTTAGTAACTTTGCAATTATCGGCCGCGGAGGGGCACCAGGCGCCGGGCGCAGGCCCAAGGAGCGATGTGCTCTTTCGACCACAAACATGGGCGAGAAGATGTCATTGCCCAGGAGCAAGACCAATAATTTCTCGATAAATTGTTCCATATTGCCGGTTGGCGTCGATTCCGGCAGGCCACTAAGTCTTAGGTTACTCCTCCGAGACCTCGCTTCTAAGTCTTCGGCTTTATCCTGCAGCACCTGTAGCGCCTCATCTAATCGTTTGTGGCCAGTATCCATTTCCGTCTGCGCCTCCTCCACCTCTGTGATACGTCGTTCGGCCATATCGATGTGTTCCGCATGCTTGTCGAGCCTTTCAGACATCCTGTCCATACGATAGGAGAGGGAGTCAATCTTCGTGCCCAAGACTGCTAATGAGTTTTGTAGGCCCTTTTCCATTGAGGCTAGCATGGACTTTATATCGCCATCTTGTGACTCCCGCTCTTGGTCTCCGCCATTGTCTCCTTCATCTGCAGACGGTGCACGCTCTCTAGGTTTGCGCTGCTCAAATGTCAATTTCGACTGTGTTTTGTCCGTTCTGCCCATATTTGCCAGCCGCAGTAGGACCCACCAGATCTGGAAGTACCGCCGCGCTCACGTTCGGTATTATCTTGGGCTGTAGCGGCTTTAGGCCGATATAAGGTGCATTGATCAAACACGGCCTGCTGTGTTCCGCTTAGGGACAGCTGCCCGGCAAGTCTAGCCACTCCGATGTCCGCAGTTTACTTTTGCAGGATCTGATGCATCCGGGTGTACCCCAGCACCCTCCACCTGAGGCAGCAAGCAGGACTGCACGTCTCCTGTATACTCAAACAGGCTCCCAGCTACCATGGAGCGGTAGGCACAATGCAATGGGAACCGGGGGAGCACCCCACGTCTGCAAGACGGAGACAAATTCCCTGGGGCAGCCGGAGCATTTAACAATGGTGGGAACCCGGAGGCGGCCGACACCCGTGCCTTGACACCGCTAGGACCCAGGGCAAGCCTGAGAGCAAGCCAGGCCCCGCCAAGCAGCAAGTTGTGGAGGTACTTCAGCATAAGTTGGGGCGCTGTGAATAGCGGGTTCTGCCTCGCACCTCGCACCGCATTCAGGCTCCAGCAGCTTTATTCTGCAGGACGGGCTGTTTAGCAGAGCTCCTGGGGCAAAGAATGAGCGCCTGTGCACCGTCGCCACTCCTCACTCTCCACGCTTCCGTACTGCCGCAGCGAGAGAGCTTCGACCACGGGGCACACGCCTTTCTCAGCTCCGTCCCAGGCATGTGCACCGCCCTGCCACACCGCTCATCGGATCGGGGAATTGCCAACAATGCTGCTCACTCCGATGTCTATGGCAGCCCTCGGGGGTGTTCCGCGTCGTTCCAGAGCACTGGCCGGCACACGGAGGCACAGCTACCCAGCCAGGTCCCACTTCCGGCAGGCGTGGGGTATACGAGGGACCGGGGTTTTGCGGCCCAGTCAGCTCACTGCTCTGTCTCATCCGCCGCTCTGTGTACACCGCACTTCCAGGCTTCGGGGATAGCTTAACTTGTATCGGATCTTCTCTGCTATGTAGAGCACCGTATTGGTGAGTTGGTGCTACTTGCTAATGCCGGATTATTACAAGATCGTGTGTTGGTAGTGCGGAGCTCGTCTTTTAGGCGGCCATCTTCGGCACCGGCAAGCTCCGCCCCCTGACAGTTGTGAGATTGATCAACCCAGTAAATGCAGTCACTTGTCCGTGATTGGTTGGGTTGTAATTTGCTCTCACTTCTTAGTTAATCGATCGCACATGAGTCTTAAAATGAATGATTGCAGCAGACTATGCTCATGCTCTGCCTCTGAGTCTTCTTGGTACACTTCTCATGAAGCTTACCTTCTGTCCTTCTCCTTGACACTACAATATTGTTTCTGTTTTACAATCTGCAGGCTTTCTCTTCTCCTGCACAAAAGGCAAAAGCTCCATAACACTCCTGCTTACCTTACCGGACTGCATCAGCCAGCAAATCATTTTTAACAACTCTGTGGGTTCACTTCACTTCTCCATAATTTGTATTTTTCAAACCTAGATGACAGAACATTTAGATTATAATAATAACTTGGGTTTCTAGAACTGAAGGACTGTTTGCAATGCATTTAAATGAACTGTGTCATACTCATTCCTTCATTTTCTTCCACAAGAGATTAATGATGGTGTGCTTTTCATCTCCCAGATGAATATTGTCATTGCGTAGTGTTTGTCTTTATCACACCATTCCCCAAATCCCCTTTCCCATCCATTCATCAAACCCCAGGGTATGTGATTTATTGAGGTGTGACTTAATTTACACCATAGAGGGATCACACACTTGGTAAGGTGGATGTGGTGAAAGCGACACCAACTCACTGCAGGCTCTTCTATTACCTCAGAATTAGCCCACACAGCCCCATTTACCCACCCACGCATAAATGTGATCCACAATTTAGATTTAGAAGAACATCATTTGTCAACATCATCTTTCAGGCCATGTGTTGTGTTATGTAAATGCTTATCCTTGTCCACTCCTGACTCTGAGTCCACTCCTCCTGACTCGAGGGTTCTTAAGTTTAGTTTTAATGAAATACTAGCTCCCAATTGCTCAGAGGAAGTGACTATTGCTAGTTTTTGTTCTCATATTGGGTTTTCCTTGTTGTGTCATGGTGGTAGTCTGGTCTCAGTCTTTCTAAAGTTATGATATAAATAATTTAACCCACTAACTCTATGTTTTCTTTCAGTATAGTGGCTTTGATGGATATTACTTTGATTAATCCTGCAGTTGGAATTCACCTATGTAGGAGTGGAACCTCGTTTGTGATTCCTTCCCTTTTAGCATGCTAGCCTGCTAAAGATGGCACCTTGGGAAACCCTACAGTGAGAAGACTGAGAGAGGCAGCATCCCTCTCTTCATCTATTCAGGTAAGAGAACTATGGAGCATTGTTGTAGGCAATATATGAAATGGCAATCCCCACATGGTCAATATCGTTACAGAGGGTAGTAGGATAAGGATATAACTGACTGGCATACACTTTTTGGAGCAGATTTTAAAAAATCAGGCTGCATTAAATAGCAACAGTGCAAAGTAAAACACCCCAAAAAAGTTTTGAGCCATAAATAAAGTAAAATAAGGATCTCCCTTTGTAGACAACTGGCTCTCTGTACAGTGTACTAAAATGAAGTACACTATGTAGAGAGTCAGGGAATCCCCAAAGGGTATGCAGAGGTATAAGTAGATAATACTAACTCTCTTTATGTGGCAGTATGGGCAAGCAGTCAGTGTTATCAGAGAATAGTGCTAAGCATTTGTTGTACGCACAGAGGCAATAAATAACACACACTCAAGAATAAATCCGAGACAAATTTGTAAAAATAATATTGTTTTTTATATCATTTTTAAGACCAAGAACACAGTTCTAAGGTAAGCACTTTAGGAGATATTATTTTGCAAATTTCGATAAATATATCACTTCTATGTGCAATTATGAACCACTTTAAACAATGGGGAAAAAACTGAAAAATGCATAGAAATTCAGGCAATGCTTTCACGAAGTTCACCTTGTTTTAGGTCGATGTCAGGACCAGGTCGAAAGATCTAGCAGGAGAAGTTCGGGAGCATCCCAGATCAGCCAGGAGCACATTGCTGAGGTATTGGAAGCTGGTGCGCAAAGAGAAAGGGGGCCAGTTGAAAATGAACTGCACAGAGGGACTTACAGGTAAGCCCAGTGGGTCTCCTTAGAGGAAGGAGGTCGCAAGGGCCTCAGGACCTTGGAGCAGGTCTGGTTGGTCGGTGTTGGAGCCAGGGGGGCCAGGTGCATAACAAACATGTCAGCCGGGTATCATGCATCTTGAGGTCCTCACGGTCAGGAGCAGGCAACTTGGAGAGGTGATCTTGGGCCAACTGGGCCACTAAGGAAGTCGGTCTCTGGTGTCTTGACATGCCTCAAGGGGTGCTTGCTTCTGGTGCTTTGGGAGTCCAGAGGGGACTCTTCTTCTTGGTGTTTGCCATTGATGGCTGGGTACCTCGGTATTAGTACGCCGTGGCTCCGGTAGGTTCTGGTGTCTCCAAACTTGGTGGGGAGACAGACCTGACCCTCCAAAGCTGTTGCACCGTCTTGTGTTTAGGTACTGCATCAAGGTCATTGGCGAGCAGCAAGTCAACAAACCGGACTTCGTGGGATCGGTGCCTGCGGTGTTCAGGGGAGTGATACCTTCAATCCAAGGGAGCTTCTCAGTGATTTCTTGAAGGCTGGAAGTGCTCTGGGGGAATTTAGGGGTGTTACAAGGATAGACAGGTAGCAGACAATAGGCAACCTACCATTAAGGTGTCTACACCCTCTAGGGACCATGTCCTATAGAAAGAGGCACTACTTTAGCCCTGATAGGATGTTTTCCCACCATCCGAAGATGGTGGAATTTAGGATGGGGGTTAACATCACCTACCCCACTCAAGTGTTGGTATAGGCTAAGTGGGAACCCTCCTCCTAATCTAACTAAGTTTCCCACCTTTCCTCCTGTCAGAAGTGGAGCAGAAAAGGGGGCTTGGCTTCCCCCACTATCTGGAGGTTCCTGGGTTGGATTTCAAAGGTGGCATTGCCTTTGAAGCTTCCCACCCAGGAAGGCCATCCTCTCCTGGAGGAGGTGTGAAGCACCTCTGCCCTGAGCAGGCTTTGTCTCTGTCCTCTGAGAGCACTGGCTCTTACCCCATGAGGTCAGATACATGTCTGGTAGTGACAGGTTGGCAAAAACAAGTCAGGAACCACATCAGTGTTTGGTAGGTTTTCACGGGACCCTCCTAAAGGGTCTCCTCTGTGAATTTATTAATAAATCCACCAGATGCATCAGTGAGGATTTACTAAGACAAGATGTTTGGCATCAAACACCTTAGAAATCAGTGAAGCCATCTTGGAGTTGTGAAACTCATATTGACAAGTATTCAGCCCATGTACTCTTCATGGCTTCCCTGTGCACTTACAACATCTCAGAATAGACTGGAGATTGTAGGGGCATATATGCTCATGCTGATATGCCCACACATAGGATATAGTGCACCCTGCCTTAGGGCTAAAGGCCTGAAGTAGCGGTGACTTACCTATATCTTATGCAGTGTATGGGAGGCATGGCACATAGGGCTGTGCCATGTCGACTCTTCGAATTTGTCTGCAGCAAGAGACGCAGCCTGCAAAGGCAGAGTGCATAGCCTTGGTGAGGGGTCTCTGGGGTGGCATAACCAGTGCTGCATCCTCAGAGGGGACCCTCTTCAGTACCCATGCTTTAGGTACCAGGGGTACCTTTTATTAGGGACTTACAGGGGTAACTAAAGTTGTGCCAATCATAGCACAGGTTTTGGGAAAGAACATTGGTGCTGGGAATCTGGAAGTCAAGGACCCAGTACTCTATAGTCAAAGTTGCATTAAAAGCCAGGCGAAAAGTAGGGGGGTACTGCAACAGACAACCCACTTTTCTACACCATTTAATTTTTTTTAACCATAAACCCCACTCCTGCCACCTACAACAGGCCTACCCCTCCCACCTAACAAATCCCCCTGTCCCCAACCAATGCCCCCCAAAAAATGAATGTCCAATCCATCCATCTATGTATCCATCTATTCAGTATCCACCCTTTCAACCATCCTTTCACCTATCCATCCATTTACCCACAACACATCCTTTCACCCACTGACGCATCCTTTCACTCATATACCATTTCACTCATCCTTTCTTTTAACCTTCTATTCTTTCCCATTTCCATCAACCCATCATTTTTAGCATTCTTTATAAGCTTTTTTCTGCTGAGTTGCAGATAGAAGAGACCATAAGAAATCAACCATCATTGTAACTGCTAAAGCGGGGGTTCATGAATCATGATGCCCTTGCAGTGAGTATAATAGTAATTGTCAATAAGCAAGCAATGTGACTTACCACCTCCCGTCTCTGCTGCCACTGTGTCTTTCCCTCCAACCACCTCCGCGTCTGCAGCAGAACTGGCGCTGGCCCTGTCACTGGTGGTCTGTGGGGCTAGAAAAACACTACGGGGCTTATTTACAAGGTCCTTGCGCCACTTTTGCGTCATTTTTAACATGGGAAAAGTGACGCAAAAGTGGCGCAAGGGGCTTGTAAATCTGCCCCTACATATTTTTAGATGCCAGATACACCTCCTCTTTTTCTTTTTTAACACAATACCAGTGTCTTCTATCAAAAATATCACTTTGGGCATTTTGTTGGTTGACAATGTTAGAAAAGCCAGGTAGTCAAGCCTCCCAAAAACGTTTCATAATGGAGGGGTGGAGCTATAGCCTATGATGACTCTTTGAAGCGCAATGAAGGGATGGAATAGAGTGGTCAATGAAGGACATATGGTGTTGGTTGGCAAATGCAATGGGACCTCATACTTTCCTGCTATTCTGAAAAGTATGATGACTCTGAGTCATTGAAGCACAAGGCAGGGGTGGAATAATGGTCAATGAAGGACATATTGTGTTGGTTGGAAAATGCAATGGGACCTTATACTTTCCTTCCATGCTGCACTGTCATAGAAACTGCTGGTATACTGCATAAGTGAATTATAGCACAGCATTGGGAGAGCCCACCATGACCATGACCACTCTCTCATTAACTCTTAGAGCATGATCATGAAAAAAACAAACTTTTCAACAAACAGGCACGGTGAATAATACTAGCTTACTTGGATCAGCAATCTTCACAGTGGACAGTAGAATACCAAAAATCTGTTCTTAGTCTTACAGTACCACAAGATATATAGGGAGAGAGGGAAAGCTGACTAATAAAGCAGAAGAAAACTACAGACTAGTACAGACAGGAGAAAGGTAGCTACTAAAGCAGGAAATATGAAAAAAAGGATAATGCCGGGATGACAAGAATTAAACAAAAATTTGATAGGGAGTTGAAAAAAAGGAGACATTATAAAAATAATAAACAAGGCAAATTTAAAATTTGTCTAATAGTGGGCAGAAGTAATAGTTAGAGAAGCAATAATAATAATAACAGGACTTACTGGGATCAGCAGAACCATATGCCTTGGCGCTGGTGGTGGCATCACCCCCGGCTCCTGGACCCACCTCAGATGAACCATTCTTCTTCTTGCCCTTGGGTGCTGGTATAAGAAATAAAAAAGATAAAAAATATAGATGAGTGGTATAGTTAATCTCCCCAAAAATATATTGACAGGCAAAGGCAGTAACCTTGTACTTTTCTAAATCAGATCGCCTATAGTACTAGCCTATTCACTTGACAATACTAATCCTAATCCCTATTCCAAATTTTCTAAACTACATTTGAAACTAATGCATTGCAATGAATGATCTTTGATTCTCATTTCTCAACCCCCTTGCAACTCAGTCTCTCTTTTTTTCAATGCTAACTCGCTGATATCACTATCTTGGTTGCAGGAGGACAGAGGAGTCGGCACTGGCTTCTTAAATAGTCAGCCAAAGTGAGCACCGACAAGTACGATTAAGTAGCACTGAGCATCTAGCTAGTTCATACTGGATCACATTATATTCTTAAAATAGACTCAACTTACCTCTGAGTGTGAGCAGCGTGCTTTTTGGAAAACATTTTAGCATTGTAGAACACAGAGACAACAAATATTTACTTACAGAGCTCCGCAATCTTGACGCCTAGCAGGTCCTTCTCATAGTCAACAATATCGGCCCAGCGGTGCATCAACTGCTATTGGGTGCGCTGAACGTGAGTTGTGAGGCGCACACACAGGCGCACCTTCCCCCAAAGCAGCCAACACTCCCACAGAGGGTCACCCCTCCCAGGCCTGCCTCCTCATAACAGCATGGAGGGGAAGTGGCTCTGCATATAAAAAACAAGTGCTGCCACCTCAGCCTCAAAAATAACGGCACAGGCTGCACCCTTTGGCGGTGCAGATGACCACAAGGTGTGCAGCTAGGTCCTCCACTGGCGCCGCTGCTTCATCTCTCACCCTGCTCTGCCATGGCGCTGGGTGGGGAAAAAAAGAGAAGAAATAGAAAAAGGAAGAAAGAAAAGAACTAAGGAAGTAAAGGGAAAAGTAAAACAAGTACAAAAATGTCAATTAAAACACAAAAAATGACAAAAACATAAAATAAAAAAACACAAAGACACACACTGATACAATAAAAAAACAAGAGGGGTGGATGAGTTGGATGGGGGGATTGAAAAGATTAAGAGGGGATTGAAAAACAGGCTCAGCACCATGCACTGAAGAGAAAAGAAAATGGCTGCCCCCATGCAAACCGCATGGTGTTGTTCGCACACAATTCCATTGCGGGAATGTGCGTCATGCTACTAAAACGTAAAAATGTCATGCAAACGGACACATTGAGCAGCTCTGCCCACAGAGCATCGTGGAGTTTTTGGGTCACTTCGCAGAATTCCATGTAGCAAAACTCTGCGAGTGCAACCCATGTCTACATGTAAATAGCTAAATAAGTGACTTTGCTTCATTTACTTTAAATCCATTTAGCAGATTTTGGGAATTAACATTGAAAATGTGTTCTGTTCTGGGCATTAAGATATTACATTTTAGTGCTATCTGGACTGTTAGTCCACAAATCTTCCACCAATTCATGAAGCCACACGGGATTTGCGAGTTCAGTACAAAAAATAAAGGCAACCCTTTGGCTAAGAGAGTTTTTTCTCTTGTTGTCCTTTTGCAGATTCTCAAATCTAGCCATGGATTGTCACATTTACATAGCTCTGATTGACTGACTGTCGCAAAAAAAAATAGTTTTACAGCTGCCATAATCCAGTACAATTCACTGAGTACCGTATAGGGAAAAACTACAAGAAAAAGGCCAGAGGGGAAGGGCCTTCAAAGAGACCCCACTGCAAAAAAAATACATTTTTATTGCAGGATTTGCAGATCTTACACTGTGCTTGTGAATTTTGGATCCTCTCTGGATCCTTCAAATCCTACGTGGACTTCAGGATCTGCAGATATTGAAAAAAATTATTCAGTGCATTACATCTGCGCCTGGCCTGCAGTCACACACAGGGGTTGGCCTGCCACATGGTAGTTTGGTAGGTGGACCTAGCCACAGCCCAGCCCCGACTGCCAACCACTGCTGTGCATTTCCAAAGATCATTTGCCATGGGTATGGCCACCAGCGGTGTATTGAGACCCTGCAGTCAACTCCTGTTTCGCTTGGACAAATCCCTTGAGCAACAGAGGTTGGCAGCATGTTTTGTGCAGGGCATATGGCACAGCTAGTTGCAGCCAAACATCGATGTGCACAGCCAAACTCCATGTGCAGATGGTGCTGGATTCCCACAGAGGGCTCTACACCGGGTCTGGCCAAGGCCAGCGTTGCAGCTCATCCCCACTATGGAGGGCTAAAAACACATCCCAAAAAAATAAAAACAACACAAACTTAAATAATACTGTCTTCATAGTTATCACATTCATAGTGATAAGGTTAATATGATATTATGATTATTTAGGTTTGTAAATCCATTTGTTGCATCAAGGGAGAGGTCATAATACTGAGTGCTAACAAAAACTATTTAAGATAATCTCAAATCTTTTGAACATATAACTCTCTTGATTTCATATTCGCAGTGTTCAAAATATAATGTATTTGTTTTATTGAGGGCAACATTGTTTGTTCCATATCTTTATTACATATTTATTTTAATTTTTCTTACAAAACTCACTAACAATTTGTTTAACAACAAATAGATATTGCTGTTTACATTGTAAATAAACTAATGGTTGTGAATGTGAATGTGATAGTTTAACGTACGCAACAGGCATTGACACTTAAGTTAGACAGTTGTTGAGTTAATGGAGGTAGTGATGGTAGTGCTGGTAGTAATGGTTGTAGTGGTGATGCTAATGGTGCTAGGGGTGGTAGTGATGGTAGTGCAGGTGGTAATGGTAGCAACAAATGTGATGTGGTGATAACCATAGTAGTGATGTGACGTGATGTTGTGTGATATTTTGTTGTGTTATGTTATGCAGACTTGTAGAGTAGACTATCACCCAGGAGGGTATCCTGGTGCCGAGCAGGTGTGAGTGTAGGCACACCTCGGACCTACTGGCACTACTCAAAAAGCCAGGGCTTCTTGCAGAATTCAGGAAGTATGGAGGAGACCCTATGTGTAGCAACAGGTCGTTCCACATTGTAGGAGCAATGAAGGAGAAGGCTTGACCGTGGATCTGGCTTTCTGTATTCGTGGGATTTGTGCAAGTAGGAGCCAGATAAGATGAGGTGTCTGGAAAGTTTTTGAAAGCAGATGCGATTGTGGAGGTATGCTGAGCCAGTGTTATGTAGTTACTTGAAAGTGTGGATCAGGAGTTTGAATTGTGCTGATTTGTGAGTGGTAAGCCAGTGGAGCTCTTTCAGGTGTGGTGTGATGTGAGTACAGTAATGGTGTCAGAGGTAATGGTAGTGGCAACAAAAGCGTTAATAGTGTTGTGGTGGTGTTGGTAGTAATTGTGTTGGTTATGACAGTACAAATGGCAATGATAGTGGTGACTGTAATCATAGTGATGGATCCAGTAAGGATGTGGTGGTAGAAATGATTATTCTAATCTGATTATATTGGTGTAATAATGGTAGCTATAATTGGAGTAGAGGTAGTGATAGTGGTAATGAACTAAAAACAAGCAGACCTTAGTGAGAAAGACAATTGATAGGGCAGATAAATGTCAGGCTCACACTGAGTATTGACACAACATTAAAAATAGTCCTGTGTAGTACAAATTATTGTTTTCTGTGTATAATCAATGTATGAGATAAAGAAGTGAACTTGTGAGGGAGAAAGTATTTTTCAGATTTCAACTAATCTGCAATGCATTGGAAATGAAAGCAGTTCTGAGGATTCAAAACTATACACAAAATGGCCAATAGAATATGGTGGCAGGGTAATAGTTCTGTGGGTAGAGACAGTCTACTACACTTAAAAGAGTTGGTAACAAGAATGTTTGCGAATAGCTGTGTTGTCAAGCAATACCTAAAATCTATAGGCTTTATCTAGAGTTTTGCGGATAGGATACTCTGTCAAAATGAGGTGCATGTCCTGGTCTTCATATATAGAATGCCATTGATTATAATGCACTTGTAATACAGCAGATGGGAAGTCCACCACATTTTTGATTGAGTAACTTCTCTGCCAAAATACAAATAAGGCCCTATTTAGAGTCATTGTGCATGTTGTAATACACAGAAACAAGAAAGCAGTCTGTGTTAGCTCAAAATGCATGCCATCTGTTTCATATAAATAAAATGTGGATCAATTGAATGAAAAAATATCGACCAAGAAATAGAAGTTCCATTTTATTTTCTCATAATTTATGGTTTGTGATTCGTACTTCTCTTTCTATTGTTCATAACATTACAGCATTCATATAGACCATGCATAAATATAATAAATAACAAATAGTTCATGGTGATTTCGTAGTGTTAACATGTAAGAAAGTGGTAATAGTACATGCGTAAAATTAGATCATCATTTGGGGTGTGTGACTGCCCACATCAAGAAATAATCACAACTCTTGTCAGGGTGAACCCTTAAAGTCAATAAATTAACCTGAGCTCATTCCTCCTGGTAGATATGGCACAGAGCAGACAGGCGCAACTTAGGAAAATGTGTAAAGTATTTATGAAGTACTGTTGGACTTGCCCTTCTCTGTAGGATCATCCCCAAACCTGTTGCTTTCACCCTCCTGTTTTCTGTACTCGTTTGTGTTGGCTTTTAGGGCTCTTCGCACTTTACCACTGCTAATCAGTGCTAAAGTGCTTGTGGTCTCTCTCCTCTAAACATGGTAACATTGACTTACATCCAATTGGACTATGTAATTTATGTGTAAGTCCCTAGTAAGGTGGTACTCCATGTACCCAGGGCCGGTAGATTAAAGGATACTAGTGGGCCTGCAGCACTTATTGTACCACCCATTTTAGTAGCCCATTAAAACATGTCCCAGGCCTGCCAGTGAAGCCTACATGGGCAGTTTTAAACTGCCATTTCAACCTGGCAAAAGAAACTCTTTGCAGGGCCTAAACCTTACTTTTTAATACATATACGTCACCACAAGTGTAGGCCCTAAACAGCCCATAGGGCAGGGTATAGTGTATTTAAAAACTTGCACATATACTATTACCTTTTACATGTTCTGGTAGTGAAAAACATTAAAATTCGTTTTTCACTACTGTAAGGCCTACCTCTTCCACAGGATAACATTGGGTTAACTTATTAAATTAAATATGTAATAAGCTGTTACCTACTACACTTACACATCACAAAGGCTCTGCCTGAACACACTCACAAAGGGTTTGACCCTAGTCTTTTGTGACCCCAGGCAAGCAGGGACCATGGCAGGTAGGCTTGAAATTCCAAGCAGCCCTGGGATTGGAAGCCTCTAGAAACCTTTTCTTCAATGTGGGCACCAGGTATAAATAATGGACCCTGTAGGAAAGTAGGATCTGCTTTCATGGTTAGCTCCACTTTTTGCTGGTGTGATACTGTTTTTCTGACTAGTCTGACTGGGATCCTGCTAATCAGGACGCCAGTCACTGTGCTTCCTCCCTAAATTGGCTATGGTGAGTACCTTGGTACATTCCTAATTGGCTGTTGGTATACCCTAGTAAGTCCCTAGTATATGGTACTAAGGTACCTAGGGCCTAGGTACACCAGGGGTCCCCCATGGGCTGCAGCATGTATTATGCCACCCATAAGGGACCATCCAAACTCTGACTACAGGCCTGCCATTGCAGCCTGTGTGAGTTGATGCTTGCACCTCTCACTAAAGATATGTGTCCTTTTATCTAACCTCATTGCACTTACAACCTCTAAGTCACCCCTCTAATAGGCCTTTCAGTCCCAAAGGCAGGGTGCTCGGTCCTAAGTGTGAGGGCGCCCCTGCATGAGCAGGAGACCCCTGCAACCTTCGGAGTCCATTCTCCTGGGTTGTCAGTCCATCAGACATTACGATATATAGAGTGGCCATGCGTCATTATGCAATGACCACCTCTAAACTGGCTGTAACGAACCCTGTCATGTTTTGTATCATATATGTTGGAATCATACTCCCACACCGTAAAAGGTGTGGGGGTATGATTACATGCACTGTAAATCTCCTTCGGGAGGCCCTCAGTGCTCCTGGTAGCAGTCTTCCAGAACTGGACAGCAAGCTAGGGCTGCTGCCGACCTGAGACACGATTCTGCCCTCCTGCTGCTGAGCCAAGCTCAAGCAGGGGAAGACAGAACAATAGGTATCCTGTCACAGGGAGGTGTGACCACCTCTCAGACAGGGTTTAGAGTATTGGCACAGGGTGGGGGCGCTTGCCAGCGCCACTCAGACTGCTTGATGGGCACATTTGGTGCCCTCCTTTCATACTCCAGCTCAAACCAGTTTGGGGAGCCGTTGGCTTCCACTCTGGCACGAAACTGGACAAAGGACATGGGAGTATCCTCCCCACTGTCCGGCCGCTCCTCTGGGAGGGACCCCTGAATCACCCCAACTCTTTTCCTTAGGGTACTTAAGGGCTTACCTGAGGGTGGGTCCCTAGATTCGTAATGGGATTCGATTCAGATCTAACTCTGTGTCCACTTCAACCATCTGGACATTCTGACTGGGTCGTACTGACCGTGTCGGACTGACCGCATTGGACTTTGGGAACCAAGACTGCAACCGGTAAGACTCCGTCTGCTCCTGATCTCTTCGTTCTGCAAGCCCACTGCACCGTCAGTGTCCGTGCTTGTTAGAACTGGGGGTCTCTAGTTGACAGAGGTAGGTACCTTTGTCCAAATAGGGACCCTTGCTTCTAGTCAGGGTAAAGGGGATACACTACTAAAATAACCCCTGCTCACCCCCTTGGTAGCTTGGCACGAGCAGGCAGGCTTATCTCAGAGGCAGTGTGTAAAGCATTTGTGAACACATACAGTAACACAGTGACAACACTACAGATGGACACCACACAGGTTGTATTATAAAAATAGGTATTTTTATATAGACTTAACACAAGACCCAAAACGACAAAAATCCACAATACACTATGGAAAATAGTTCAGTTCAAATGCATGTGATAAATGCGACACTCTATGTTTAATGTACCTTTGGGTGCGTAACGCGATACAAACAAAAGAGTTGCAGGGAAGGTGATGCGTCGGTTCCTTACACGCAAGAACGGTGATGCGTCGGTTCCTTCCTCCGGGGGAGGTGATGCGTCGGTTCCCTACTGCTGCGTAGGGGACAGTGATGCATCGGTTCCTTACCGGAGAGGAGGTGATGCGTTGATTCTTCACTGCGTGGGGAGGTGATGCGTCGGTTTCTTACTGTGCTTCTGTGGCGATGCGACCAGCAGCGCCTCGATGCGACGACGACCCGGTGCAATGAAACAAAATGGCGTCATCCTCTTGATGCAACAACGAAGAGGGCGATGCGTGCACGCCCGACGGCGACTCGGTGAACCTTCTGAGCCGCGACAGGCCCTGCGACACGCTTCTCCGATGATGCAACGGCGTCTGCTGCGACGGCGCCAGTCTTCTCCGGTGATGCGAGGTGCTTCGGTGATGCGATGGCGACAGCGGCAGTGGCGGCACGCTTTCTCGGCGATGCGACGACAACTGCTGCGGCGGCGACACTCTTCTTCTTCGTGAGTCGCGCTTCCAGCTCCCAGCGACACGCAATCTCTCAGAAGGCCCAACACAACAGTAGGCACTTCAAATTCCCAGCAAGGGAATTCAGGGGAGCTGGTTGGTGAAGTCTTGTATCCCTGAGACTTCAGCAGGAGGCAAGCTCAATCTTCAAGCCCTTGGAGATTTTCTGCAAGATAATGAAAGTAGGCACAAAGTTCCTTTCTCCTTTCTTTGGCAATCAGGCAACCACTGCAGGCCAATCCCTCAAACAGCACACAGCATAGGGATAGTCTCCTCCTTCAGTTTCTCTGGTTCCTCTCCTCAGCAAAGGTTCTTCTTGTTTCCCAGAAGTGATCTAAAATCTTGGGGTCTGGGTCCCAATATTTATACTAGCAAATCCTTTGTCCTCTGAAGGCAGAGGGTCCTGTACCTAGTCCGAACCAGTTCTGGGTGCATTCTGCCAGTGCACACCTTCTTCCTTTGTCAATGTGGGCCAGGGACATCAGACGCATCACAGGAGGTGGAGCCAGCATTGTGGAAGGCAGGCACAGCCCTATTCAGGCCCAGGTGCTACTCCTCCCACCACTCTACATGCAGATAGGTCTATTCAGCCCTGTGCTGACTCACCCTGTCTCCTGGAGTCCCCCAGCCCCTGTCACTCACAAACCCAGACATACAATACACAAGCTAGCAGAGGCAGGCTGGATAGTTAGGCAAGAAAATACCTACTTTCTAAAAGTGGTATTTTCAAACACAGAATGTTAAAACCAACTTCACTAAAAGATGTATTTCATCATTCTGAGTTCAGGCATACTAAATTCGTTTTTCTACCATGTTCCCTGGGTCAGTTAGGATTATAAGATGTTATAATCAAACTGCCCATTCTGGCCTATGGGGACAGGTAGCCTTGCAATAGTGAAAAACGAAATTGGCTGTAATTCACTATCAGGATATGCCACACACACCAGGGCATGTCCTACCTCTTACATACAATGCACCCTGCCCGCAGGCCTACCTTAGGGGTGACTAACATGCAGAAAAGGGAAGGTTTGGTGATTGGTAAGTGGGTGCACTTACCAAGTGGACATGGCAGTACCAGACTTCACACAGGCTCTGCAATAACAGGCCTGAGACACACTTTACAAGCTGCTCTGGTGGGTGGCACAACCAGTGCTGCAAGCCCACCAGCAGCATTTGATTCACAGGCCCTGGGCACAACCAGTGCACTGCACTAGGGTCTGACAGTGAATCAAATAGGCCAAACATGGAGTCACTAATCCACACATTAATTTACCATAGGGAGCACTTGCACTTTGGCACTGAATAGCAGTGGCAAAGTGCCCAAAGCATCTAAACCAGCAAAAACATGTCAACAACAGTGGAGGCATAGCGAAAAAATGGAAGGGAGACCCACGCCAAGGATGGCAGGTCTAACATGTGTCCCCTCCAGCTGAAATGTGGGGAGAACTATCCTATCTCTAGGGAGTTCTCATCACTAAGGCGGAAGAATCTGGACAGACCATCAGCATTGGCGTGTTCTGTACCAGGGCGATGTTCCACCGTGAAGTCCTTCCCCTGTAGGGAAATGGACCACCTCAACAGCTTTGGATTCTCACCCCTCATCTGCATCAACCATCTGAGGGGCCTGTGGTCTGTCTGAACCCGGAAGTGAGTCCCAAACAGGTATGGTCTCAACTTCTTCAGCGCCCAGACCACAGCAAATGCCTCACGCTCAATATCACTCCACCTCTGTTCCCGTGGAAGTAACCTCCTACTGATGAAGGCTACAGGTTGGTCTAGGCCCTCCTCATTTAACTGTGCCAGAACAGCCCCTACACCATGCTCTGAAGCGTCTGTTTGAACAACAAATTATTTTGAGAAGTTAGGCGCCTGAAGCACGGGGGCCGTGCACATGGCAGTCTTCAAGGCATCAAAAGCTCTCTGACAGGTGTCGGTCCAAATCACTCTCTTGGGCTGCTACCTGGAAGTCAGCTCTGTCAAGGGTGCAACAATGCTGCCATACCCCTTGACAAATCTCCTGTAATACCCGGTGAGTCCTAGAAAGGCTCTCACCTCTGTCTGGGTCTTGGGGGTTCCCAAGCCAGAATGGTATCAATCTTGGGCTGGAGGGGCGCTACCTGGCCGCTCCCCACCTGGTGTCCCAAGTACACCACAGAACCCTGCCCGATCTGGCACTTACTCGCCTTGATCGTGAGGCCTGCCCTCCGCAGCGCCATCAACACTTCCCAGAGGTGGCGCAGATGTTCTTCCCAACTGGCGCTGAACACTGCGATGTCATCCAGGTAGGCGGCACTGAAATCTTCCAGTCCAACCAACACATGGTTGACCAACCTCTGAAAGGTGGCAGGGGCATTCTTCATCCCAAAGGGCATAACCCGGACTTGGTAGTGCCCATCTGGTGTGGAGAATGCTGACCTCTCTTTGGCCCCATCAGTCAAGGCGATCTGCCAGTACCCAGACGTTAAGTCAAACGTGCTGAGGTACCGGGCAGCCCCTAACCGATCAATGAGCTCATCAGCTCTGGGGACGGGGTGCGCGTCAGTCCTGGTGACTGAATTGAGTCCTCGGTAGTCCACACAGAACCGGAGTTCGGGCGTGGCACCAGGCGCGGCAGCCTTTGGGACCAAGACCACTGGGCTGGCCCAAGGGCTGTGAGAGGACTCAATCACCCCCAATGCAAACATCTTGGAGACCTCCTCCTTGATGCAAGCTCTCACCCTGTCAGTCACTCTGTAAGCCTTGTGCTTGACAGGAGGACTGTCCCCATTGTCCACATCATGGACGCACCAATCAGTGACACTAGGAACCAGGGAAAACAGGTCAGGAAACTGTCCCAACAGTTGGCGACAGTCTTCCTGCTGCTCAGGTGTCAGGGAATTAGAGAGGTTCACACCCTCCACTGACCCATCTTGCTCTGTTGCAGACAGGAGGTCAGGAAGAGGTTCTGTCTCCTCTTCCATTCCATCATCCGTTGCTAGGAGCATGCCCACTTCGGACCTCTCAAAATGGGGCTTCAGGCGGTTGACATGTAGGACCCACAAAGGGTTCCTGGGAGATCGCAAGTCCACCAGGTAGGTGACGTTACTCTTGCGCTCCACCACCTCAAATGGTCCGGTCCACTTATCCTGGAGCGCACAAGGCTCCACGGGGGCCATGACCCACACTTTCTGTCCAGGCTGAAACTCGATCAGAGTGGCATTCTGATCATACCATCGTTTCATCTCCTCCTGGCTGGCTTCCAGATTCGCCTCAGCGAGTTGTCTGAATCGCCTAGTTTGGTTTCTAAAGGCCAGCATGCAGCTAAATACATCCTGGGGAGGTTTACTGGGAGCTTTCTCCCAGCCTTCTTTCACCAAACTCAGAGTTCCTCTTACCGGGTGACCATAGAGCAGTTCAAAGGGACTGAACCCTAAGGACTTCTGTGGCACCTCACAGTAAGCAAAGAGAAGGCATGGCAAGAGGACATCCCACTTACACCTCATGGGTTCTTTCAGACCCATAATCATGCCCTTCAGGGTCCGGTTGAATCTCTCAACCAGCCCATTTCCTTGGGGGTGGTAAGGAGTGGTGAACTTATAGGTAACAACGCACTCCTGCCACAGGGACTTCATATACTTGGATATGAAGTCTGTACCACAGTCACTCACCACCTCCTTGGGGAACCCCACATGGGAGAAAATCCCCATCAGTGCACGTCCCACCACAGGGGCCGTCACTGTCCGAAGAGGGATGGCTTCCGGGTACCGGGTGGCATGGTCCACCAAGACCAGGATGAACCTGTTGCCCATGGCTGTCTTGGGGTCCAGTGGCCCCACAATGTCAATACCCACCCATTCAAAGGGGGTGCTGACCACAGGGGATGGCTGGAGGGGCACCTTGTGCTTCCTCCCACTTTTTCCACTTGCCTGGCAAGTCTGACATGTCCTGCAATGAGTGTCTGAACTCTTGCGCATCTGGGGCCAATAAAAGTGGGTGACAAGCCTTTCAAAGGTCTTGCCCTGCCCCAGATGTCCTGCTAAAGGCGCATCATGAGCCAAACCCAGTAGGAAGGCTCTGAAGCGCTGGGGTACTACCAGCACACGGGCTGACCCAGGCTCAGCAACCTTAGGCTCGTTATACAGGAGACCATTCTCCCAGTAGATCCAATGTGATCCAGACTGATCACCTGCTGCCTGGTTTGTGGCCTGTTGCCGCAAACCCACAAGAGAAGGGCACTTGTTCTGCTCCTCACAGATCTCCTCCCTGGAGGGTCCTCCTTCTTGCTGCCAATGGGTCAGCTCAGGCAGGTCCCCCAGTTTGGCCACTTGCTCCCCTGTAGGTTCCAGAGCATCCCCCTCAGGTTCTTCTTCCTCCTGAACCGTGGGAACAATGGGGGCCGGTTTCCCGCGCCACCTGCCTCTTCTCTTCAAGGCAGGTACCTGGGCCAGCCTCTCAGGCTCCAGGTCCTCTTGAACACCTCTACTGGCTGCCATAGACCGAGTGGTCGTGCACGCCCACTCAGGCAGACCCAACATCTCTAAATGAGACCTTCTCTCTACCTCTGCCCAAGGTGAACTTTCTAAATCATTGCCCAATAGACAGTCTACAGGCATGGCTGGCCTCACAGCTACTTGAAAGGTACCTGAGACCCCCCCCCACTCAAAGGGAACCTGAGCCACTCTGCAGTGGCTCTCTGAGTTGTCCGCGGCAACTACTGGGCAGAATGCATTGGGGATCACCTGCTCTTCAGACACCAGCCGACAACTGACAGCTGTTACACTGGCTCCGGTGTCTCTCAGAGCCTCCACCCTTTGGCCATTGATGGTCACCCACTGCGTGTATTTTTTAGTGGTATCAGGCAGTTGGGCCCTGGGGACCATCTCACTGTCTCCTAAAGAGACCAAGGACATTGCTACGGGACCCCACCCACCTTGGGCACCCATCTCCTCCCCCAGGGCTACACTAGCTACCTGCCAGGGTGGTGCACCATTGGGTGCTGATTTTCCATACAAGGGACATTTAGTCTCCCAGGAGCAGTGGCCCACTTGACCACACTTAAAGCAAGTCTTGGGCCCCCTGTGAACAGGCTTATCTGTCGGGCCCCTGGCTTCTTTTCAGGGGGAGGCTTGGAACCCTTCCCTTGGTTCCCTTGGGGATTACTTTGGGGCCCTTTCTGGAACTCCCTCTGTTTACCCTTGTCCCCCCCACTCCTCTGCTGGGGACCCTGCCCACCTTTGGCAGAGTCTCCCACGTGACCCTTGTGGACCCGGGTGCTCACCCAGCGGTCTGCCTCCTCAGCAAGCTTCCTAGGGTTAGTCAGCCTACTATCAATAAGGTGCTGGCGTAGCTCTGGAAAACAATTTCCTGACAAGTGCTCCCATGCAATCAAATCAAAGAGCGCTTCAAAATCATTCACTTTGCTACCCTTCACCCAACCATCCAATGCTCTGCAAAAAAAAGGTCACATATTCTACCCAGGTACTGCCCTCCAACTTTTTGCAACTCCTGAACCTCTCCCTATACAGTTCAGGAGTCAACCCATACCTGGACATCAATGCTTCTTTCATATGGCCATAAGAATTGTGGACTTCAGAGGGCAAGTCTAATAAGGTATCCCGCCCCTCACTAAGGAACCGCCCCCACAACCCCGCTCCCCAATCCTTCTCAGGGACCCGGTGTGAGGTCATAGCTACCTCATAGGCTTTAAACCATTGCCCAATGTCATCATTTTTATAAAACTCTTTCACCACATCTTTAGGTATATACACCCTTGCTTCAACAGGCATGGGCGGTGTGCTGCCACCAGAGGGAATAATCTCTAAGCTCCTAGCTTTCAACTCCAGCTCCCTCAAACTTCTCTCATGCTCCATTTGCATCTTCTTTTCCTCTAGGGCCAATTTCTTAATTTCCAATTCTAACTGCCCACCCATCTTAAGCTTGGTCAGCTTCATTTCATGCACCCTACTTCTCTCCCTGTCCTCCAGCTCTCCTGGGGACAGGCCCTTGGAAGAAACACTGCTACCTGCTGGGGAAGGTGCTTTCCTCCCCCCCTGGACCCAATAGCCCATCTAGCTGCCCTCCTGCATCCTCAGCCCCCTCCTCATGCTCTTCCACATGCTCAGGGGTACTCCTTGCTTCCACCCAGGCCCTCATCGCCTTTTGGAACTCATCCTTCTTGGAGAGACCGGTCATAGCCATTTTAAATTTCCTGCAGAAGTGTTTCAGCTGTTTCACAGTGTAACTTTCCAACCTCTCTTCTTCAAAATCTAAATCCACAGATGCGATGGATGCAGTTTTGCTCATGTTGACTAAACTTGGCAGTTCTTGGCAAAAATAGAAGTCCCAGGAAAAACAATCTACCAAAATGTAAGTGGTTGCGTTTGGTCTGCACTCACTAGTAGTGTACATCAATCATTGTATATGAGTCACAAATGCAAGTCCAGAATCCTCACCGCTGACCACCAATGTTAGAACTGGGGGTTCTAGTTGGCAGAGGTAGGTACTTTTGTCCAAATAGGGACCCTTGCTTCTAGTCAGGGTAAGGGGGATACCCTACTAAAATAACCCCTGCTCACCCCCTTGGTAGCTTGGCACGAGCAGGCAGGCTTATCTCAGAGGCAGTGTGTAAAGCATTTGTGAACACATACAGTAACACAGTGACAACACTACAGATGGACACCACACAGGTTGTATTATAAAAATAAGTATTTTTATATAGACTTAACACAAGTCCCAAAATGACAAAAATCCACAATACACTATGAAAAATATGGCTGTCAATGGTAGAAAATAGTTCAGTTCAAATGCAGGTGATAAATGCGACACTCTACGTTCAATGTACCTTTGGGAGCGTAACGCGATACAAACAAAAGAGTTGCAGGGAAGGTGATGCGTCGGTTCCTTACACGCAAGAACGGTGATGCGTCGGTTCCTTGCTCCGGGGGAGGTGATGCGTCGGTTCCCTACTGCTGCGTAGGGGACGGTGATGCGTCGGTTCCTTACCGGAGAGGAGGTGATGCGTCGATTCTTCACTGCCTGGGGAGGTGGTGCGTTGGTTTCTTACTGCGCTTCTGTGGCGATGCGACCAGCAGCGCCTCGATGCGATGATGACCCGGTGCAATGAAACAAAATGGCGTCTTCCTCTTGATGCGACAATGAAGAGGGCGATGCGTGCACGCCCGACGGCCGTGCGGCGACTCGGTGAACCTTCTGAGCCGTGACAGGCCCTGCGACACGCTTCTCCGATGATGCGACGGCGTCTGCTGCAATGGCGACACTCTTCTCCGGTGATGCGAGGCGCTTCGGTGATGCGATGGCGACAGCGGCAGCGGCGGCACGCTTTCTCGGCGATGCGACGACAACTGCTGTGGCGGCGACACGCTTCTTCTTCGTGAGTCGCGCTTCCAGCTCCCAGCGACACGCAGTCTCTCAGAAGGCCCAACACAACAGTAGGCACTTCAAATTCCCAGCAAGGGAATTCAGGGGAACTGGTTGGTGAAGTCTTGTATCCCTGAGACTCCAGCAGGAGGCAAGCTCAATCTTCAAGCCCTTGGAGATTTTCTGCAAGATGATGAAAGTAGGCACATAGTTCCTTTCTCCTTTCTCTGGCAATCAGGCAACCACTGCAGGCCAATCCCTCAAACAGCACACAGCATAGGGATAGTCTCCTCCTTCAGTTTCTCTGGTTCCTCTCCTCAGCAAAGGTTCTTCTTGTTTCCCAGAAGTGATCTAAAATCTTGGGGTCTGGGTCCCAATATTTATACTAGGAAATCCTTTGTCCTCTGAAGGCAGAGGGTCCTGTACCTAGTCCGAACTAGTTCTGGGTGCATTCTGCCAGTGCACACCTTCTTCCTTTGTCAATGTGGGCCAGGGACATCAGACGCACCACTGGAGGTGGAGCCAGCATTGTGGAAGGCAGGCACAGCCCTATTCAGGCCCAGGTGCTACTCCTCCCACCACTCTACATGCAGATAGGTCTATTCAGCCCTGTGCTGACTCACCCTGTCTCCTGGAGTCCCCCAGCCCCTGTCACTCACAAACCCAGACATACAATACACAAGCTAGCAGAGGCAGGCTGGATGGTTAGGCAAGAAAATACCTACTTTCTAAAAGTGGTATTTTCAAACACAGAATGTTAAAACCAACTTCATTAAAAGATGTATTTTATCATTCCGAGTTCAGGCATACTAAATTCGTTTTTCTACCATGTTCCCTGGGTCAGTTAGTATTATAAGATGTTATAATCAAACTGCCCATTCTGGCCTATGGGGACAGGTAGCCTTGCAATAGTGAAAAACGAAATTGGCTGTAATTCACTATCAGGATATGCCACACACACCAGGGCATGTCCTACCTCTTACATACAATGCACCCTGCCCGCAGGCCTACCTTAGGGGTGACTAACATGCAGAAAAGGGAAGGTTTGGGGACTGGGAAGTGGGTGCACTTACCAAGTGGACATGGCAGTACCAGACTGCACACAGGCTCTGCAACGGCAGGCCTGAGACACACTTTACAAGCTGCTCCGGTGGGTGGCACAACCAGTGCTGCAAGCCCACCAGCAGCATTTGATTCACAAGTTCTGGGCACAACCAGTGCATTGTACTAGAGTCTGACAGTGAATCAAATAGGCCAAACATGGAGTCACTAATCCACACATTAATTTATCATAGGGAGCACTTTCACTTTGGCACTTAATAGCAGTGGCAAAGTGCCCAAAGCATCTAAACCAGCAAAAACATGTCAACAACAGTGGAGGCATAGCGAAAAAATGGAAGGGAGACCCACGCCAAGGATGCCAGGTCTAACAGTGCTCCATACAGGTTCGATCCAGAGCCTGTAGACATCCAAAAACACCCGAAGGAATCTCTCTTGGAGTGAAGGAGTCACTCCCCTGCATCTGCAGGCACCGCAACGTAGCTGACCGATTTGCTGGTCCTGGGCTCCTACAGACTCCAACAGGTTCAGTAACATAGAAGGCAGTTCTGCAACTTCTTCGAGGCCTGCACTGTCTTCAGACCAAGTCTGAGGCCAGGATCCCTCGTCGACACCCCCCGGAACCGATTGCCTGTGCACCGCGTCGGCTGGCCGTTGCTAAGGCTATACAACTCTCATCTCCAGAGATCTTCGGGCCCTGTTGAGGGTCTTCTTTGATTCCAGTATACTCCTCTGCTTGCTCGGGCCTACCCTGACTTACTTGAACATGGTGAGACTCTTGGACCTTGCTGGTCCCGACACTGTACTTTTTCGTCTTCTTCCATGTGTTGCTGTTGCCAAGGCCTGTTGGTGCCCCCGCCGACACCGACCCCCTGGATATTGACATCCGATGTGGTACAGCTTGTACCCCATTCCTGGTCATCCTCAGCATCACCTGGTCCATGCAGCTGTAGAGACAAGGGCACTGCCAACTCTCCTGCAACAACCGACATTGATGGGCACTTAACTCCTGTTCCTCCTGGTCACTCCTGAGTGACATAGACTCTGTCCCCTCTGCTTGCAGGTACTCCTCCTCTTGAATCCACCCTTGGATTCCAACGGACTCTTCCAGCTTCTTAGCCAGAAGCATCTTGTTTGAAGTCCTCCATTGGGGTCTACAGCTGTACATGATGCCACTTCATACATATGCACCCGGCTCCCTTGGGGCAGGTAACCTGGCCTCCTAGGTATCCACGGGTGGGGTGACTCTCGAACCACAAGGTGTCTTTCAAGTCCTCTGGGAAGGGTCCTTTTTCCTAAGAATTACAACCGCTACTTCCCCATTGACTTACCTTGAGCACACCTTGTGTTTTCACTTAGCACACAGCCTCCGTGGGGTTCCTGGGTCCTTACCTCGGGTAGTTCCTTGGTTCCACAGCACTTCTAAGTCTTCTGGGTCCACACTCAACTTCGGTCATTAGTCGCATTCCACTATTTTTGTATATGGTTTGGTCTCCCCCGGGAGCCCACTGCATTTTCGTGCTACTTACATGTCATATTATCAAAGTATTGTGTGTATTGTAATTATATCTCCGGGTAGGAGATATTGTATTGGGTTAGTGAGTGTCTGTAATAAAGAACTAGTAGTTTTATAACTACTCTGTGTGGATATTTTTCACTTAATATGAACTCTAAGATTAGATACTGGTGAAACAAGCTGCTTTACACTCCTCTAGACTAAGCCTGAAGGCTGCTTTCCACAGCTACCACTTAGAGAGCTTTCTACAGTTGTCTAAACCACTAAAAACACCATAAGGGTTGTCTGGATTGGTGCAGGGTGCCACACTTGAATAAGTGTGCACCATATACCAAGTCAACCTCCTACAGACCCTTAGACCCAACTCTCCGGTAGACCTCTGGACCCGTGGAAGACTCAGAAGGACTGCTACTCTGTTGCCCTGATGCCTGAGTGAAGAGGACTAAACCTGTATCTTGAACCCAGGACCACCAGAGTGACTTCATGGGCCAGCTGGCTGGCTGGCTGGCCTCCTGATCAAAGCCTCAGGGACAGAAAAGTGTCCAACAACTTTGAACCCAGCACCTGGTCTCTGTCTGCTATGAGTCATTCGCCCCAAGTTTTTCCACTCCGGTCCTGGACCTTTGGAATTGGGCCTCAATGTGCTTTGCTAGCCCAGATGTGGTCCTCTGAGCAGAACTGATGCAGCTCAATGCATTGCAGCTGGCAGATTCACAGTAACCGGTGCAGCATGATGCATCCTTGATGCAAGACTTCGCATTGCAAGCCCCTGGTCAGCGATATCATCAACGATGATGACGGACTTTGCATCATAGCCCCTCAGTTTCCTTTTAACCACCGCTGCATGACACATCCTCAACAGAGGCCTTAGCATCACAAGCCCCTCATCAATGGCATTCTTGATGATGACACATGACTCCGCATCTCTGCTCCTCAGCTTCCTCAGATCTGACGCTACATGACGTATCCTCAACATGGGATCTTGCAAAAATCTGCAAACCAGGATTTAAGATACTATGATCAGCTGGCCTTAATTGGTCCCTTTATCTGGAGAGCGCTCCACTGTGGTTGACCTGAACTTGTGACTTTCTTCCTGTCAGGCATGACTAGAACACCCCAGTTGGTGCTTTGTGCTTCTACTTACTATTTTCACTTACATTTTTAAAATTTCATATCGTTGGTTCAAACAATTGGATGTTTGTCCTTTTGGTCTCAAATTATTTATTAAAGGTTACTTTATATTTCTAAATTACTGTTAGAAGTGCTGCAAAAATAATTAACACATTGCCTCTAAGTTAAGCCTGACATCTTTGTGCCGAGCTACCAGAGGGTTAAGCACATGGTAATTTGATGTTTGCTTGAGTCTCACCCCAACTGGAATTGTGGTTGCTGCTTGTGTAGGGTTCACCCCTTCAACCAGTAACCCAGTTTCCTACAAGTACTAAAACAGTAATAAATCATAACACCAAGCAATAAAAATCACAAACTGAATTAGAACAATAGAGTATAATTTAATAAATAAAAGGACACCAACATGGGAAAAATTAAATAAGGGGAACTGGATTTTGTTTAAATTTTAAGTAGTAATAGCAGCAAGAAAAAGAAAAGCGCCAATGATAGTTAATGGTCATGGTAGACCGGAGCCAAGGTGCAATTTCATACTGATCGCAATGGAGCCCGGTTTGGATACACCAAGTGGATTGGTCCAGAGAAAGTCTGGAAGTCAGAAAGTTAGGAAAAGATTCTAAGTCACACTGGTCTAGAGGAAATGTTTTCAAAAGTTTTACAAGGTTTCTTCTGGTGCCCAAACAACCACAGGACTACACATCCAGAGCCCCATGGACCTCAAGGCAGGCACATAGATATTCATTGGGTTTCTGCCACAGGCCAACAGCAATGTCCAGTCAACTTCCAGTTTGCACTGGTCAGTTGGGTACTTATAGTAAGAGGCCTCTTGCAGCATCTCTTGTCCCTGTAGCCAAACAGGAGGTCAGCCAATTGGCCCTTGGAGTCCACTTCTTTGTCCTGTGGAAGCAGGGCCACTCCTTCAAGGCTTCTCTCAGGTCAGAGACAGTAGCTCCAGTCCTCTTCTGTTCTTCCGCAGGTCCAGAAAGTGTTCTTTCCAGGAGACAAGGGTGAAACATTTATGTCCAGCACCAGCTAATGGGTAGCAGTGACTCCCAGGCACTCCATAATCAGTGGGGTAAAAGCTACCTGGGGCAACCCTACTCACCTTTTCAGTAGTTCCTGTGTGCCCTATTGCTAACAGGCTTAAAATGCCATATATCCGGGCATTTTCAAGATAGCAAACAAATGTCAGCCTGGTATCCATGAAACAGACTCATAGTGATTGATCCTGGTGCAGGCACCATTCTGTTCTGACAATCACACTAGAAGTATGACATGAGGCCTTCTAATTGAAGGTTAAGAAATGATACCAGGGCAGAAGTGCACAGATTGTACTTGGGAGTGCAAAGGGGTGCAAATTTGTTTTTTAAAACAAGTAAATTCATGCTTGATTTGTGACTGGAGTATTACTGCATGGTAGGCTCTGTCTGTATACCTGTGTTTGTTGGTGTGCTTTGTATGGTATCTCTGGCCCGGTCATGCTACTCTCTGGCTGACCCTGGCATGATAGTGGGCATATTTTTGGCATCCATGGTATGATGATTTATATATTTTTCAGAGGATATTTAACATATCTCATAACAAGGTATCCAAATATATAAACAAGCATGAGCTCCTGAGAGAGTGATGATTAGAAAAATAATTGTTTTATATAATTAAAAGCTCTATGCCTGTGACAGACACTATTGTAAATGTAGGACTAAAGCAGAGTAGGTGTTAAATAGGCGAGAGGTCCATTTTTAGACTATGTTAGTGAGTGGCAGACATATGGTTAGAAAGCATGATGAAGAAAGGTACAGGGACATGTAGGTTGAATGGATGTTCGATCCTAACAGGATAGGGTTTAGATAAGTGGGCTAGAGTTCGTTGCTATAATTAAAAAATATATATTTCAATCTGAGTACCCTCAATGTAGGGTCATAATTACGCACCCAGTAACTATTGCAACAACAGTATGCGATATTAAACGGGTGTGAAGTTACCTCCCAATTCCAAATTATACGCATAGGACCAGGAGATAATGAAGTAAAACACATTTTCTTTCCTTCCAAGATATACAACTCAGAATAAAACCAGATTTTCCCTGCTTGGATGTCAACATGTTTTACTTGGCAAATTTGAGTGGGGAAAAGACTGTAGCAGTTTGCACAAGTTGCAATGGCAATTTGGGATAAAGTCAAGCGTTATTAGATGGAAACTCAAAGTAGGGCCTAAGAGATTTGCAGGTGCTTGTCTAGCAGTTGAGTCTTTATTGACGTATGCATCAAGCTGAGTACAGTGGTGATGCCATCCTATATTCTAGGTGTGATGCCTGAGTGCATTATTCATTGTGGATCTTTTTTTAAACTATAGTATGCTATTATAAAGATAATGCAACCCACCTCGGGCATAATGCTGGCAATTCGTCACATATTAAGGGCAGTCTTGACATAATGGTGGCAACCCCAGCTATAACAATGTAATTCACTGCCATATGATGCACATCCAATGCACGTGATGGTGATACAGGAATATATAGGCGAGAAACTGAGGGGCATATTTACAAGGAAATGGCAGGGCGTGGCGCTACAGCAAATATTGCAGCGCCGTGCTCTACCATTTCCAAAATGCAGGGATGTGCCGTATTTACAACAATACGGCGCACCCCTGTGTTTTCCCTAGCACTGGTGCTAAAAATAGCTGCCTAGCCCAACACAGACACTCTTCTGCCATAGTACAAGGGTTGAAGACTAGAGCTAGGGTTTTTAGCGTAGTCAGGAAGTGTGGCGCTCAGACTAGTATGCGTGGAGTGAAACTGAACTAGAGTAGGTACGGTGCTGCCAGGTCGGGGGATTTACCCAATAACCCCCGGAGGTGTGTGAGTAACAGGACCCACACTGGGAAGATAAGCACAGTCCCGGGCACACGTCGTAAGGGTATAGCGGTAGTGTAACCGTATAGTTCGAATAACAGTTGTAGTGGTCGACACCTGTTTGAGTTGAAAAGTTATTTAATGAAAACCACTGAAATCACAATGTACAACCAGCCGACACGTGTTTCGTCACTCAGAAACTGCGGGAGGACAGGGTTCTAAAGCCAGGTGGCGGCGGAAGCAGTGAAGCAGGAAGGAGAGTAACGGCGCTCCATAAGTTTGAAGCGTGCCGGGAGGCGGATAAGCCTGTGAGGTAGCTCCGTCGAGACCGGAGGTGCTTGTGCCGAGGGATAGCTGGACTAGGACTGGCTTTAGAACCCTGTCCTCCCGCAGTTTCTGGATTTGCTTGGCTTGTTCTGACACTTCTACCTTCGTCTCAATACTTCCGCCTGCTACATTGCGCTGTTTACCTCTCCTCCGGCATTACTGCCCTCACCGCCCACAGGCTTCCCGGCTACTCCCGTGGCACGCACCCCGTGCCTGGTCTCTACGTGGAGCCCCGTCTCCCCCGTTATACATAGTTCTTTGCTTTCACCCCCGGCCGGGTTGGAATTTTCACCGGTCCATTGCCCTGAAGAGTCACCTGATTATTCTGAGTGACGAAACACGTGTCGGCTGGTTGTACATTGTGATTTCAGTGATTTTCATTAAATAACTTTTCAACTCAAACAGGTGTCGACCACTACAACTGTTATTCGAACTATACGGTTACACTACCGCTATACCCTTACGACGTGTGCCCGGGACTGTGCTTATCATAGTACAAGGGTGTTTGCGTTGCTAGAAATGAATGTTTATGTGCAGGAAGGGACACCTTCCTGCACATAAACAATCATTAATGGCGTTTTGCTCTTTCTTGTGCAGCACACACAGAAAAAGCAAAAATGAGGAGAAATAAAGGTATTTCTCCTCGTTGCGCCATTCTAACATCTGCTATCGCATGGTGTTCGTTTTTGATGCTGCCTCAGATTTACAGATCCTTTTAAATCTGCTGCAGTGTCAAAAAACAATGGGTGTTGCAGTGAAATGCCCACAGCAACACCCATTGCACACTCCTTTCATACAGATATCTAGGTGAAAGGATATCATATTTTCTGAGCACTTTGTAAATATGGTGCAGGGAATGTCATAAAAAGTGACGTTCCGTAGGCGCTTGTAAATATGCCCCTACGTGTGGCAGTGTTACTTGTGAATACTTGATGGAAATTACAAGGTGTTGTGTGGAGACCAAATGTGCATTTGCTAAAAATGAAATGTTGGTATTTTGGGACAAATATAGTATATTTCTTGAAAATGACAGGCATTGAATTTTATAGCAAGTCTGTGTAATTTTAAAAAACTGACAAGTTGTAGTTTTGGACAAAATAATAGGTTTGAATGATAATTCATACCTCTGGGAAATTTGCTTTTGTGTGGTTACCATTGAATTTCTGACTTTTTATGCCCCCATTTTTGCTGGTATTATGGCTCTGTGCACTGTGCCACTGCCACAGTAGACATGCTCTGTCCCTAAAACTGTACTGTAAATTTGAATTCACACAATTAGGGGCTTATTTACAAGAAATGACGCATCGCTGCTTTGTGTCAGTGAAGCGTCAAAACAACTTGCGCTTCGGTAAGACAGATTTCTACACCATGGATACATTGTATTTACAACATTGCACACCATGACGTAAGGATCCTGTGTGCATAACAAAAAAGACGCATCCATGTGCGCCATGTTGTAATGAAATCTGACTCTTCTGCTGCAAAAGTGACACAGGGCTGACTTACAGGACATAAAGTGACGCAAATCAGCCCTACGTCATTTTTGAGTGCGGAATGTGTCAAAAAAAGTACAAAAACCGATGCATTGGCAAAAAAAAGGGCACGCTTTACAGAAGGCAGCCATGGAGCAGAGAGCAGGCAGCAGAAGCAGGGACAACAACTACAGCACCAGCCAGGATGTCCAGGCAGACTTCCAGGGGAAGAGGAAGTCCAACTTCAGTGAGGAGATCTTAATCACTGAGATGACAGAGCATTAACATTAGATGTTTGTCACCTACAAATTGCCACTGGGGAGGAAAGAAGCCATTTGACAGTCCGTCGTGGAGAAGATCAACAGTGTGGAGCAAGCGAAGAGGACTGTCACCGACTGGCATGATTATAAGCACCGGATGAAGGAGAAAATGGCCAATAACCTGAAGGCAGCAATGCAGACCGGAGGAGGCAGCCTAGTGACCCTGGAGGAGCTGGATGCCTTGAAGAAGTGGGTGGCAGCTGTCATCCCAGACGAGTTGGTGGCTGGAGTATCAGGATATGACAGTGCAGCACACGAGGAACATCCAAAGCCACAAGGTAAATATTAACAAGGGGCAATGTTGGCAAAAAAGGTCATGTTGTGCAGTGCACCCAGCTATGTCCCAGCACTCCACTGTGCTGTGTGCAGTGCAAAGGGCAGGATCTGGATCATGTCCCGTTAAATGGCTCAGAAGAGTCCATCACACTGCCCAGTTACATGTTGCACAGCTCTGTCCAGCTCAGTTATGTTTCTCTATTCCATTCCATTCCATGTGTGAAGTGCAGCACCAGTCCCGCTCCACCATTGTATAGTGGCATGTGTAGTTGAATGCACAAATGAGGGGCTTATATACTACCATTTCACGCAGGGCAGCACTGCACATCAATTTGCAGCTCTGCCCTGTGTCAAAAGAAAAGGGCAGGAATGTGTTGTATCTATGAGATACGGTGCATTCCTGTCCTCAAGCACTGTGCTCGAGGATTAGGTGGAATGTGACCAGTAGTGGTGTCAATATGTTAAATCACAATCAGCATAGGTATCATGAAAAAGACTGCAAATCACCTTGGCAGATGTGGACCTGACCTCTTTATATACGTTCCAGGAATGGTAGGCCCAGTGACCTGTGTAACTGTGTTTCAATATGTGTCATGAGACAAAACGTCAGCCTTGTCACACCGTGGTTGCATGAAGTATGCAGAGATGCTGCCATCTGGAAGGCAACTACAATGCAACTTGGAATCTATACCTCCATGTAACAGACAGCCTACGCATCAATGTTGTATTGAAAGTCAAATATTAGCCAGTCAGATTGTCATCAGATCACTCATGTAAACATCTAAATACAGAACACCATTACAATTTCTCTATCTCTATCGCAGAGGATAAACCTATGCCTCCTGACCAGCTGTGTGTCCGGGATGACTATCTGGCTGAGGATGACAGCCTGTCAAACCTTGACCAAGAGACTTTCCAGCAGATCCTGGCCTCCTTTGAAACACCATCAGCTGTAGGAAGGGACAACAGCGTTGCGGGTTCTCAAGAGGGCTCGTATAGAACCTGGCTGACATCACTGGTGTCATGAGGCGGAGGCATGAACAACTGCCCTGCCAAAGTTTCTCCAGAGAGGTTGCCAAACAGCCGGGGGCATCCGAAACATCCTGGAGTCTGTGGAGGAGAAGCAGGACACATACATCGCAACTATGGGTACCTACCACTGCGACGTTTCTGCTCTGCTGGCAAAGCAGCAGGCCCTTCTCTGTGCATTGCTGCCTCACTTGTTGGCACAGAGAAATGCTGCTGCGGACAGGGGCTCTACATCTTCATCCTCTGGCTCCTACAACACCCCCCTCACAGGAAGCACCACACACATCAGAGGAGGAGGATATGGACATCATCTCATTCCAACGTAAATCTGCCCTGTAGCGTTTCTCTATAATAAATTCCCAGGTTCTCCTTTCCCAGTGCTGATAACCAAGCCATTGTACTTCCAAATTGGTGCTGTCTACAATTTGCTACAGCCAACTGTTGAGCTAAACCATTTGTGGACTCTCAATGTGGCCTATCTCCCTAGTTGCAATTTGATCATCCTTTTCCTCACTGAAACACTCCTTTCCTCCACATGTCCCATGCAGTGTATCCCCCATGGGCTCTGTCTGGACATTCAATAGATCAAAAAACTGTTGGGGTTGTTTCTGAAATAACTGTGCCTCTGATCCTAAAGAAGCTTGCACATGCAAATAAATGCACTGAGTTCAACATGTATGTTGTATGTCTGTTGGTGTCTGGAGTAAGTACAACATGGTGAATTTTGTGAGCCAAAGACACCAACTACTCCACAAAGGCACGTGTCTCATTGAGCCATGGACAACGCTACACAGGCTGAAGGAAATATATTTGGTGAACTCTATGTGTATCAAGACTAGCAAGTAGTTACTCAAGGTCACAAGTATAAAGTGAAACAAGTAGCATGTAGTCTATATTAATAGTGAATGAAGTCACAGCACTGGCCGGTGAGCACATCCATGGATACTAGCCAGCTAGCAACACTCCTGTGACAAGCAAATGAAGCAATGGTGAGTGTGTAAGAAGGCCTGCATCAGTGTGTGACCCAAATAATCCTTCATTACTGACAATGGTTTGACATCACATCCCTCAAATGCATGTTGTAGGATTTGCACACACAGTGCAACAGTAGGTGAATACCTGTTTTGGCTTGTCTATCCATTCACAATAAGAGTGCCACTTAGTGCTCAAATATGTTTGGAGATCCCTTAAGTGACTCCATTGGAAGCTTGTCAGGATCCACTCCTTGGTTGCCTCACCTACTTACACATGTATACAAACACTGCCAGGAAATCCCACAGCATGTGCTCTACCCAAACAAAGTATATATGACAACTATGACAACTGCCACGCAGTCAATGAGCAAGCAGTTGTGAAAGTGCTAAACTTTTTTATAAAACACTATTAAAGAGTAATATCCTAAACTAACTAAACTACACTAACTATTCCTACCTAAACTATGCCTACAATAACCTATCCTAACTTAATACTAACCTAACCTGAATGGGGCAGGGAAACATGGCGGCCGCAAGCTAAGCTGTCGTGGCCGATGTTCCCTTGGGTCTGTGTGCGGTCTCGAGTAGCGGCCCCGGAATGAACATCATTGTGTAGATTTTCTTGCCTATAATCCTGCGCACCTGAAGTTGGTGAAGCCCGCTGTTCACTATTGTTCTCCCCTCTGCCAAACCGTCAAGCCGCCACATCGCCGTATCGCTGCTCTGCTTTGCCTGCCTGCTTGCCGGGCGTGGTGTATGGCGCCCGAGTGTGGAGGAGGTGGATCAACTAATAGAAAAGATTAAAAGTGGGGTGTAGGTTTGAGAGGCAGATGAGGTAAGGTAAGGGCTACTGACATCGAGACCTGTGATTGATGTAATAAGTTTTTCTTTATTTTTTGTTTGACCCAAGGGAACGAGGTCGAATAGGCTTCTGCCTAATAGAAGGGAGGGTTTCCCGTGAGGGAGGAGGGGTCACCGAGGGGGGGAGGGGGGCCGTGGGGGGTTGCACCGGGTGGGGAGCAGTGGGTAAAAAAAAAAAAAAGTCCTCAATCTCCCATTTATAAGCGTTCGGCCATGCTGGCTCTTTCCACTAGATGACAGACATACCCCTCCTGAGTAGGGAGGTTAAGATTATGTCGTGGAATGTTAATGGTTTAAGGTGCCCCCGTAGACAACATCTGGTGTTAAAGTACTTAGAATTATCTCCTGCCCAAATTTGTCTTATCCAGGAGACGCATTTAAGCCACGCAGAGTGTTCTATTATCTTCTCTAAATACTCTTGGGTAAAATACTTTTCTTCCTCTGTGCAGACAGTACATAGCAAGGGTGTGGCTATTTTGATTAAACGGGGGGCAGGTTGCTCTATAAAAACCATTCATTCAGATGTATCAGGGAGGTGGATAGTGGCCATATTGGACTTTGGAGGATTAGAGTTAGCATGTGCCTCCTTCTATGGTCCTAATACTGATGACCCGACATATATCATAAGATTACAGTCTAACCTTGTCGAAGTTATCTTGCCAATAATCATAGGAGGCGATTTTAATGTTCTTCTTGATTTCGTAAAAGATAGATCTAATCTTAGCCAATATGTGGGGGCCCCTAGAGTACGATTAGCATTGAAAAACATGCTACATAATTTGGAGCTTGTAGATGTCTGGAGGGCAAAAATGGGTGAGAAAAACGGATTTACGTTCCATAGCAAGAAACATGGGCATTCTTCAAGAATCGATTATGTTTTAATGGATAGGTCTAGCTTAGTCAATATGAGCAATATAACTGTTTTGCCTAGCCACATATCTGACCATGCCCCGGTGCTGGTCTTGTATGTGGCGAAAAGGTATAACTCACAACCCAGGTGGACCCTTAAAAGGTCCATGTTGTTAGATGAGGATATAGTAAGGGCTCTTAAATTGGCTACTGTTGATTATTTTTCAATAAATACGGGCTCTACTTCCATGGATTATGTCTGGGATGTCTTTAAGGCTAGTATAAGGGGCCTGCTGCATGGTCTTATATGTTCAAAGAACAGGGAGGAGACTAGGGAGTTACGGTCCCTTGAGAGGAAAATCTGCATACTCGAGGAGGAGAGGTCCCAGATTTGCTATGGGAATCCCCAAAGGCTCGTACTAGTTCAGAAAGATCTGGATCAAGTACGTCAAGATTACAGGGGGAGATTGGATCTTAAATGTAGGGCGCAATGGAGAACAAACAATATGCAAAATTTTGAATATGGAGAGAGGGCAGGTGCCCTCTTGGCGTGGAAACCTAGATTAGATCGCTCCAAGAACAATATTAATGAATTGATAATAAATGAAAGTGGGGAGAAGTCTAGTAATCCTGAGGACATAGAAGCTTGCCTTCTCTCTCTATTTTCAGATCTATATAGTGAAGGGAAGGTACCTAATAACGATACTCTTCAAAATTGGCTTAGAGATAAATCATTGCCGACATTAACAAACGAGGGTTGTGCGTGTTTAGATGCCCCCATAACGGAAAATGAAATAAGAGACCAAATAAGGAAGGGTAAAAACAATAAGGCTGCCGGTACTGATGCACTTCCCTGTGAAGTGTACAAACTCCTCCTGGATGAACTGGTCCCGATATTGTCGATCTTGTTTAATTCAGTCTATAGGTCTGAAGGACTGGTTCCGAGCTCATGGAAAGAAGCAACCATTATTTTGATCTTAAAACCTGGGAAAGATCCCCGAAAGGCAGACTCATATAGGCCAATCTCCCTGCTGAATGCTGATTATAAGATCTTTATGAGTGTTCTAGCAGGGAGACTGGTCAAATTGGTTCCCGGGCTGATTAATCCTGATCAAAAAGGTTTCATTCCTGGTAGGTTTATCTAGGAACAGACCCATCAGCTAATTGGTAATATCGATTTGGCTATGGGGCGTTCGGATCCCTTGGCCGTAGTGGCTTTAGACGCGGCCAAGGCGTTTGACAGAGTCTGCTGGGTATACCTGTGGGAGGTACTAAGGGTGATGGGCTTTGGCCCTGTCTTTGTTCAGACATTGATGAAGTGCTATCAGGGAGCCTCAGCCAAAATTCTGTTGAATGGCATGTTAACTTCCAGTTTCAATATACATAGAGGAACAAGACAAGGTTGTCCTATTTCTCCGTTGCTAATCAACCTCTACATTGAGCCATTAACGCAAGCAATAAGATTGGATAACCAGATTTCTCCCATTAAATCACAGCAATATAGCAGCAGGCTGGCTCTTTATGCTGACGATTTGCTGCTATATACCAACGATCCTGGGGTGGTTATCCCCAGGGTTGAAGCTTTGCTGGAAGATTTTGGTACCCTTTTGGGTTATCTTGCCAACACCTCCAAAACAGAGGTGATGTGTTGGAATATCGACAACTGGGCAGGCACCATGAGTAACGAGTTGAGATACCTGGGCATCACCATTGTTAAGGATGTGGACAAAATTCCCCAGCTTAACCTAAATAGGATTATTAAAGAGGTTGAAAGGCTATTTGCTAGATGGAACAGCCTCCCCTTAACTATTTACGGCCGGGTTAACTTGGTAAAAATGGTTATTTTGCCAAAATTGACATATTTGTTTAACGCAATCCCACTTGAATTCCCAAGTAAAGATATTGGCAGAATACAAAGTAAGATCGGAAGTTTCATCTGGGCAAATAAAGGGGCCAGACTGTCATGGAAAAAGTTGAGACATAGGCTCATTAAAGGCGGGCTGGCCCTCCCGGACATCAACTGGTATTCAGTCGCTTTCCAATTTAAAAACATAAGGATGCTACTTGTTAAACCAGAAGAAACATCATGGGGGAGGTTACTAGGGGAAATGGTGATGATAGAGGGCGGTGGTGCGGGGGAAGGTTTTTTGTACAAATTTGAGGCACCTAGATTTTTCAAAAAGGTGCGTCTGAAAGTCTTGAGGGCTGCCCTTAGGGTATGGTACAAGGTTCGATGTAGATGGAGGATTGGGTATTACTCAGACTTTGCCCCGATCTGGGACTTCCCGGGCACCCCAGTCTGTTTGAAGGATAGCTTAGCGATTTCCATTAAAAGGGCGGGCATTAACATCTGGTCGGAGCTCGTCTCTACTGATGGAGTGCATACCTGGGAAGTTCTAAGAGTAAAGATTGGCAGTAGCTTTTCAAGATTTAAATTTCTTCAATTAGCTTCCTGGTTTACAGCAGAAAAGGAGGACATAAGAGGAGACTGGGAGACAGAACGAACCTTGCAAAATGCATGTCCAAAAAGAAAGGAGGTTTCATTCTGATACAAAAAGCTATTGGAGGTGGAAGATATGGACCTACCTCCACTGCATACGGTGTGGAATTTGTCTCCATGTGAATCAGAGAGTAAAGATTTTTATGAACCTTCATTGAAGCTTCTCTACAAATATGTGAGACCAGCTAGCCTCAAAAAGAACCATTTTTTTTGTCATCAATAGGCTCTACTATACACCTGCAAAGATTGCTAAGTTCGCCCCTATATCCTCCCCTAAGTGCCCTAGATGTAACCTTCCTAATGCAAACGATATACACATCTTCTATGAGTGCCCAGAACTTAGGGTTTTCTGGAAGGGAGTGGCGGAAGTTCTTAGTGGTATTTTTAAGATCAGAATTATGGTAAATGTCCCCCTGGTAATATTTGGGGATGATGGTGTCAATGGAAAGAACCTTCAGCAAGATCAAAAAGGTTTACTATTATACCTGGTTTTAATAGCCCGAAGGGAAATCTGTTTAAAATGGAAAGAGCCTCACCCCCCAATGAATGAGGAATGGTTGAAAGCTGTGTTTGCCATGGCACGTTTGGATCAGGGTGACGAGATCGAGAATGGGGTGAATATCTGGTCAGCTATGGTCTCCTGGGGTAAGGATCGGAATCTGATGTAGACCCCCCTCTTGGTTCAACTTAGTCCTATGATTACACCAAGCCTTCAACGAAGGAGGCTGGCTTGGTTGGCCTAAGCAATTGTAGTAGCCATTGGGCGCACAGTTCCGAACATTTGGCTTTTCTCTTTGAGATATTGCAGAAGCTTATTGGTGAGATGAGGACAAAAAAAAAAAAATACTAACCTAACCTTAACTTATATTACTCTGCACATATGCCACTACAGACCGGTTAAACATCGACCCCCAACTCCCTTAATACACACTTGCACATGAGACAAACATAAACTACACCCTATACACAAACTACCTAAACATTAAAACCTAAACAAAAATATATTTTTTGCATTTTTTTAATACACATACTAAACATTAATCCCACCCACTCAACAACCTACCCACCCATATCCCCACCTAACAACACATAAATATTAATATCTTTAAATACACTAAAACTTACCTACCCTATCACTAATCTAAACATATCTTAACCTATGTAAAAACCACATAAACTATAAAATATACAAAAAATAACTTGGGAGCAGCAGAACAGTGGAGGGAGTGCCTACATTTTCTCAGCAATTTTGTCCACTGATGGCTGCAGTGTTTTCACCATCTGCAACAGTGTTGCCATCTGAAGCTCAAGCCATGGAAGCCTTAATTTCATATCTGGATTGTCCTTCAGGGCGTGTCACTCAAAGTTCTTAGGCTGAGCCGGAGTAGCGGTCACTGCTTGTGGTACCACTGCTGACGGTGCAGTGGAGGGTCCTGCTGTGACACTGGGATCTGATGCATGTGAGAGGGCCACTTCAGGCCTGGTGCTTGCCCTGTGCTGTCTGTGCCCGAGGAAGTGACTTCAGGCCCCTGCGGCCCTTGCCTTCTCGTACTGCCTCCCCATCCTCAGGAAGCCCTTGGCCATGTGCCTGATGTGGTGGTACCTCTCCTTTCAGATGCAGTACTGGCATTCCTTCTCAGGGGTCATGTTGTCTGTTGGGTAGGAAGGACATATATATCCGACCAAGTTGAAATTGTCCAGGTTTCCATCAATAATTTGCATGAATTACAATTAGCTGCACAAGTTGCATGTCCAGCCAAATATGAGAGATCTATAGAATAAATCAGGACCAAACGTAACAAGAAATGCAAATAGAACAGATGATGGACAGAATGCTGAATTAATCAAACATTCACCCCCAGTCACAGACCTGGGTTAGATCCATCTTTTTTTGCACGCTACACCATTTCAGTTTCGACCCAGCCGTATGCAAATCAGTCTTGACCCTGTGCCCATGGAAACAGTCCAGCCCGAACTGCCAGGCCAGGTCCTCCCTGGACCAGAAACAAGCATCCTGGGACCGGTTTCTGGGTATCACCCCTCATCAGCCAGGCTAGCTTGAATCTGGTGGCGTAGCGAGCACGGGACCCACGTCTGGGCATACCTTTCCCACTTAGGGCAACAAATGCAAAGAGAACAGATGATGGGCGGAATGCTGAATTAATCAAACATTCATCCCCAGTCACAGATCTGAGTTAAATCCATCATTATTTTGCATGCTACGCCATTCCAGTTTAGACCCAGCCATGTGCAAATCAGTCTTGACCCTGTGCCCCATGGGAACAGTCCATCCCGAAACTGCCAGGCCAGTTTCTCCCTTGACCAGAAACAAGCATCCTGGGACCGGTTTCGGGTTAACACCCCTCATCAGCCAGGCTAGCTTGAATCTGGTGGCGTAAGCGAGCATTAGACCCTTTCCTGTTTTCAGTTTCTATTTTTAGTAAATTTTGGTGAGGTTTTTTCAGTGTTTTCAAGTGATTTCAATACCTTAAAAACAGTGGTTATCAGTGGTTACATATTTCTGTGCCATTAAAAACAACAGCAACATTGATTTTCCTGTGTTTATGGATAGTTTTGCCTTTATTATTGCTTTCTGCACTGATAGTGCATGGTATATAGACAGTGTACATACAGTTTATATGAGGTCCAAATAAATTTTTACAAATCAAACTTTTTTTAGTACACCATACAATACTTCTTCAGTGATTCTTTGGCCATGTGTGCTCGCTCTGTCCTTCCCATGTAAACCTTTACCCTTGAGGGCCCTCTCAATATTGGCACTTGAGACGGGCAACACCAAAACAGCCAGTACACAATTTGCTAACTCTGGCCACTGACATAGCTTTCCATGCCAATACTGGTGCACCTGAAGATTGTGATTCTCTGGGACAGGTTCTGCAACAAATGCACTGAGCTGGGCGCATATGTCCTCAGAGTTATTGAAGCAGTCAAAAATAAATGAAGCAGCACTTTTGAAAGTCCGGAGAAAATTCCCCTTTGTGGGAGGGATCTAGAGCTTGTACAGAGTACCACAGTGAGGCTTCATTGACTTCAAATGCCATGGTTTGTGAAGGGACATTTCTATGCATCATTGCAAGCCATTTCAACACATTGTAAAATAAAATTTCCTGAATTGCTCCTCAACATTTCTTTGCTTACCAAGTGACCAAGCACTCGAACATGGAACATGTTGTAGTGCCAAAGTCACTAAAAGTGTCGCCTGGCCTACTCTCAACTAGATATTTCACATCTACACCAATTATTCTGAACACTTGGTAGACAAGGGTGTTTTCAGACTCTAGGGGGCCGATTCACAGAACTAATCTGAGATAAAATCCTAAACTTACTACTTTTGGTATTCACAGAAGGCATTTAGTTATGGTAAAGTTAGGAGTCCTAACTTTACTACTACTAAATGCCTTCTGTGAATACCAAAAGTAGTAAGTTTAGGATTATATCTCAGTTTAGTATTAGTAAAGTTAGGAGTCCTAACTTTACTACTACTAAATGCCTTCTGTGAATACCAAAAGTAGTAAGTTTAGGATTTTATCTCAGATTAGTTCTGTGAATCGGCCGCTAGTTGTTTTATTATGACCACTACAGCAGTCAAGTTTTCCTGTAAAGATCCAAGAATGCAGCAGAGTGTACTTTTTTTCACATCACTATCAATATACAACCGAAGATCCTCTCATTTCTTGCCTTTTGCATCATCACTCAGCAAAAATTCTGTAAATGTTTGCCACATGGATAATATAGCATTCACGGCCTCTAGGACTGATAACCACCAGCCAAATTACACAGTTGGGATGACTCTTTCTTTGATGCCACACAAAGCACAAAATGAGAAATATTTGTGTTTTAGTTCCTGCGCATAACAAAACAGTGCACCACTATGGTCTAAAAAGTCAATAACATTCTTCATTATCTCTGAAGATTGCAAAGCTGCTTTCAGCATACCATCTAGCAAGTGGCAAAGATCTCAGCTCAGGTATCGATTTTGACAGGTCATCACACAACTTTTTCATATGCGCAGCTGTATCACTGCAAATACAAACAATATCACTCCAATCTTTGTTGAACTTGGTAAGAACTTTTTGCAGCAGCATTCCAAGTGACACTGCTTTCCATGTTTTCCAAAAGTCTGGTGTTATGTTTCACCACTATCCCAGATGCTTGGTGGCAGCACTCTTTTCACATATACCTGTCACCACACTTTGCATTGAATATTTAAAGCCTGGGGTGTTTGGCAATTCATCTACTATCAATAGTGGCTCGCTAGAAAAGGGGGCTGATGTATAATGGGGTTTTACCCATTCTCTGCAGGTAAATGTGATGGTACATTTTGGGAAAGATTCTTATTAAACCAGCCATTTTACATATCGGTGAAATAATCAAACATAGCCAAAATATCAAATATGATTTTGATATTTCCTGATTCTCTACAGTTTATAAAATAATTAAACAAGATCTAAAACATGCTTCTAAACCCTTCATCTGTAGACCAAAGACCACAAAACTGAAAAAAGCAAAAGGAAGAATCAATATTTGAGTGACATACCTAATCAACAAAACTCAAGCAGAATAATGTTAGCCCAGTCTTTCTTGCTGCTACCTTGTATAACAAAGTTACATTGTATTGGCCCCTTCAAGAAGAAATAAAAATGATTCTTTCACTCTTTTTTTCCTTTCTTTGAATGGCATTTAGTTTGTGGTTGTGCAGGTGCTTTTTCAGTGTTTATATGTTTACACTGGTGAGGGCTATTTCCCTTTCTGAGGGGTTTTATAAGTTATTATAGGTTTAAACCTAATACAGGATAGTCTACACATCACCTATGGGCCTCCCCTGCACTGCATGGTAGGTTTTGGCTAATGTGATGACCCTGCAAACAGGCCTCTGTGGCATGGTGAGTTTGCCCGTATCATGCCATAGTAACCTATATACATATCTGGGCCTTCTAGAATAAAAAATGTTCGAAGTCCCTCATTTTCAAGAGGCATGTGCCACCGGAGCATCATGCTTTATGACAATCCGGTGTCGCAGGCCTCTCAATCATATCTATGAGGCGATGCAAAGCCACCCTGTGTGGCTTTGCATCGCCTCATAGATATGGAGTGAGGCAAGGCAGTGCGAAGTGCTGCCTTGCCTTACTCTACATCAAGGAGGCATTCCATGGGTGTTGCTGTGGGTGTTCTGACTCAACACCCATGGAAATTGACACTGCCCCAAATTTGCAACATCATGTACACTTGGGGCAGAGCCATACACTTATGCCTCCCCAGAGCAGGCGTAACATGGAAAAATGTTTATATTTCCCCTCGTGTTTTCCACTTTCCACGTGTGCTGCATTCAACACACACGGACTGAGGAAAGCACCTCTTGTGATTGTTTTAGTGCAAGAAGGTGCCCCTTCCTGCACAAAAACAATCATGCAAACAACACAGACACACTTGCACCATGGTGCAAGGGAGCCTGCGTTGGCGCTCAGCTGCAAATTGTGCACCATCACTGGCTCAAAGGTCAGGAATGCACCGCATCTTGTAAATATGGTGCATTCCTGCCCTTTTGAATTGGCGTAGGGCAGTGCAGCAAAATGATTTGCAGCGCAGCCCTACATCAATTCTTTGCAAATGAGGCCCAAAATATTGTGCAAAAGCCACACAACTACAAGTTCATGGTATATAAGGACTAACCGGTAGCCCCACCAACTTCGATCCCCAGATGGACAGTAGTTCTTGCTCCCGGCTGATGACATCAGCCCACCGGTGCTTGAGTTGGTGGACGCTCCGCTGGACATTGAAGAAGCGAGATAGCTAAAAGCGCACCTTCTCCTAATGCTAACACCTCTTATGGGTTGGGTATCCCTGGCTGGCCCGGGCTCCACTGCCAATCATGTTGGGAAGGTACCTGTATATCATCCACAGCAGGCCCCCAAACTCCTCCTCTGTCATGTTCTTGGCCCTGCCCCTGTCTGACATATCCCTAACCCCAAAAGCCACCCTAATCTCAATAATGAAAACACTATCCCTACCCTCTACCCCATAACTATAAACTCCTATTTGGACAAACGCCCAGCAATACACTACACAAACCAACACAAATTACAATAACAAAACAAAAATGACAGTTTGGGGACACAACAGGGGCAGCAGAGATGCCAACAAGACCAAGAAACAGCACCAAACTCTCCAGCAAACAACAAACACCTCCACCAGCCAGCACAGACAGAAAGATTGTAAGTGAAAGGAACTTCACACTTCCTGGTTTGCAGCATGGCTGAGCTACTGCATCATTTTCTGGGTGGATGTGTCACATTTCCGACATATACGTCACGTTTCCTGCTAAAGTGCAATTTGTTTCTGATGCTTCGCTAGGGAAATAGCCAATGCATGAGTTACATACAACACATGACAATGCCCACCAAAGCAGTGTTGTTGATACTTTGGTGGTGATGCGTGGCTTCTGTCTGACGCTCTTTCCACTGAAGCATCACGTTTTCAGGGAAAGCAAGACTTTTCCTACAAAAGCATCATGTTTCCTACAAATGTGTCACCTTTCCTACTAGGGTGTCACCTTTCCTACTCAAGCATCACGTTTTCAGGTAAAGTGGTACTTTTTTCACAAAAGCATCATGTTTCCTACAAATGAGTCACTTTTCCTACTAAAGTGTCACCTTTCCTACTCAAGCGTCATGTTTACTACTGATGTAACGGAAATCACATTTATTTGTAGAGGTGCATTATAATCACACGTGTAGAGCGCACCCGCATATATCTTTTGTTGTAACAACATCAAGTGTTAGGATTGTGAAATGTAGTAACCTGAAACGTGGTGCCTAGGCCCATGTGAAAGTAACATGGAGAATTAACGTAGAAAGTGAATGTAACTAGCAGAAAATATTAACGTGAAGAACCTGCGTTGTGATAATGACATTTATTCATGTATTAGAAGTGATTATTAATTGTGTCATTTTATGTAGGTAAATGTATTAATTGAATGTCTTATTTTCCTATTCAAATTCGTAAAGTTCATATGCTGATTTCTTATGTTAGCTGAATCTTGTAGGCCCGAAATGCATTTCCCTGGAAAGTCTCGCTTTAGAATTAATAGCTGAATTTCATGTGTGCTGTGGAATTTGTTTTTTCTCACATTTTGTGTTGCAGGTGACAGAAGCTCTCTTGTTAGCTAGAATAATGTCTTTGTTTTATTAGTCAGGCAAGTAGAGAAGAAGTTACTTCGATAAAGGAAGGCTGTTGTGTTTCACACAGGAGAAGTCCTGGAAACCAAGGTCAACTTGTTGCAAGCCGAGAACACCGTTATCCCAGGGAAAACTACTTTTAAGATCATACACAGAGCAGATGATGTAACCTGCAAACACTCTTGGAAAGGATACCTGAGATATTGGGATGTTGGAAGTAGGGAAAGTGCCCACTTCTTTTCTGCCTTCGGAGAGAGAGCATCTTAGAGCAAGCTCTGTCTCCGTAGCTTTATGCTATATGACCCATTAACTGTGAAGACTTCACATGCTGACATCTTTTAACTTTCCTTTCTGAAGATGCTGAAGTAGGGATGTCACTTAGTGATAGAGTAGGGATAGATTAATGCCTTTTACTTACCAACGCTCGATGCAGGGATATTTGGACTCATGCTATTTGATCCTATGCATTTTGTTTCTTGAGCTAATTGTCTTGTTTATGCTACATCGCCTCAATTGGATACGCCGATTTGGCTTTATGCTGATTCCGATGTATTTCTATACGCTCATCTTGAGGTGTCTTTATGTTCAGTTGTTTTTGGCATTAGAATAAATTAACTAACCTTACAGAGTTGTTTGTGGTTAGTAGGTGTGCAAAGGATTTCTAGATGATTTGATTGACAACAATAACACATTTTCTCACCTCTGTACTTTCATGCTGCTAAAAAAAACATTGGATCATGACTCTAGAATAGGTCCAGAACCTTATGGGCCCAGCCCTTTCACTACTATAGTGTCACGTTTACTACTATAGTGTCACGTTTAGTACTAAAGTGTCATGTTGACAATAGTGTCCCGTTGACTACTATAGTGTCACATTTACTACTATAGTGTCACATTTAGTACTGTAGTGCCAAGTTGACTACTATAGTGTCACGTTAACTACTATAATGTCACGTTGACTGCTATTGCATCCCGTTTAGTACTATACTGTCATTTTGAGTACTATAATGTCACGTTTAGTACTATAGTGTCAAGTTGACTTATAGTGTCAACGATGACTAGCTTTTCTGTCACGTTGACTACTATAATGTCATATTTACTACTATAATTTCACGTTGACTACTATAGTGTCACATTTAGTACCATAGTGTCAAATTGAATACTATAGTGTCACGTTTACTACAATAGTGTCACGTTGACTACTATAGTGTCATATTTACTACTAAAGATTCATTTAGTGCAAACACATTGCAGGGAACTAGCCTATGCGCAAGTTACGTACAACTCATGGCAATGCACAATGCATTGTTTCTAAGACTTTGATGTTGATGACTGGCTTACGAATGATGGTCTGGGTGCAATCCCTCATGCTATGGACCAATGCATACTATTTTCATTGATGCAACTAGCCCTTTGTGTGTGGTAAAGTGTATTGACTAGTGCAATGCAGGTAAACACTTCCAGGGGTCACTTCTCTTGCTAATATTTTCATGGCTGACATGCTTGTAGAATTGGGATGTTTTGCATGTGTATGTTGACAGTGCACATATTTGTGACTTGTTGCATTACTATGGCCCTATTATTTATAGTGTGCACTTTCACTGTTTGCATCATGGCGAAAGTTACCATTGTGCGAAGTGGGCAAACAGAGAAAGTGCGCCCTATTACCTTAAATGCACTACCACTAAGGCAGCTGCCAACTTGCGTTGGCCTGGGGGCATAGCATTCACATATGAAACAGAGCGGCTGCTTTAAACCGCTCCGTGTTTCACTGTGCATGCGGCAACCTGCCTGCACTTTCAAAGGGGATTTGAGAACCCCTTGCAGGCGGGTGCAGTAATTGACCCACCACCCCCGCAATACCCCTGCAACGTCCCTATGGCACAGAGTTCACAAAGCTGGCCAATTGAGGTGCCTTGATTCACTCCATAGCTATGAGGCCATGATGAGGCACACAGGGTGATTTTTTGAGGCCTCATAGATAAGGTTGAGAGGCTTGTGCTACCTGAGATCCCAAATAAGTGAGCCACCAGTGACACCAGAAAACCCTGTAGTACATAGGCCCATATCTGGCTCAATTGCTATCCTAGGATGTGTTATAGATGCATTACCCACTCTGGGATTGACATATGCTGTGTGGTTCTGCCAGTCTACAGTGTATGTGGCATCCGGGGGGACACATTGACTATCTAGATGTGTAATGGATGTGACTAGGCATATATGACACATGTTGATATGTGCAAGCCAACAGTTACCATAGAGTGATAACCTACAACCACCATATCACGTTGTGGGACACACACTTCTGCTGTATGGGCTTGGTTCTGGAAGAATATGTGTGACACATGCACAGTCCCATTGCACATTAGTGTTTGCATCAAATGTTTGCCTAAATTTGGGTGATCATGAGGCCAGCTTGGGTAGCCAATATACGTAAGATTTATTCCAAGGAGGTATATGTTTGCTATTGGGATGTATCACAATATGTTGCTATATTGAGAGGTTGCTTGAACTTATTATGGGCCAAGTACTATCATGTATGATGTGAGTGTTTTGATGTTTACACTGACTATGAAGTAAGATTGCTTATGCAATGTAGTTTTCATAAATGTATCTAAATTTTGGGACACTGTTTTCATGCAGTCCATATATTTGTGTACATTGATGTGACTCGTGCATCTGCAAAAAATGTCTGTGCTATTTGATCTCTCAGCCGTGTCCCAGCAATTGTGCGTACATTGTGGAGTTGGTGCTCATCTTCCTGACCGCCGTCCTCCGAGTCTGCATGGCCCTCATTTCCCTCCTACCATGGGACATTGGTTTGCACACATTTGTTGTGCAAAATGCAGCACACAATTTTGACCTTTCACACCATGGGGGGAGTAGAGCATTTTCCCCCAGACATGTCGAGACAGCAAAAGCTTGACTTAAGGACTCCAAAAGTCTGCTCCACAATGGACCGGATCCTGCAAAGTGCATGGTTGTAGCTCCACTGGGCCATGGTCTGGGGCTGTGCATATGGGGTCATACCATGGCGGCAGAGAAATTCTGCAGTTATAGTTAGCTGAGCTGAGTGATGTCATTTGAGATGTCATCAGTGATGTCAGTGACCATGTCGTGAGTGATGTAATATTTGAGGCCATAGGCAGTGCATTGTGGGGGCATAAGTTATAGTTAGCTCAGTTAACTATAACTGCTGAATTTCTCTGGTTTTCTATGAGTCAAATATCGGTCTAATTCTAACGTCCCTGTAACCTTTGGTTTTTTAAGTGAATTTCTATTTTTGTTAACTAGTAGTCACTTTTTTAGAGTGGTGGAGAAAGTGGGTGGGGCATCCGACCAGCTCTCCCAAATCCTGCTGAGTCACACTAGAGGTAACAGTAGGGCTTTTTGGCCTCTAAGGACCCTCTGATTCCAAGAGGACTTCATCCCCCAACCAGTAGTGCACCAGGAGGTGTGTTTGTAGAGTGGTGGAGAAAGGGGACATGGCCTCCGAAGACCTTTCAGCAATCCCGCTGTGTGGGATTTACTGGAGGTAACAGGAGGGCATGTTGGCCCCCACGGTCCATCAGCAGTCAAGGAGACTTCATCCCCAACAAATAGTACACCTGGAGGTGCATTTGCAGAGTGGTGGAGAAAGGGGGCATGGCCGCCGAAGACCTCTGAGCAATCCCGCTGTGTGGGACTTACTGGAGGCAACAGGAGGTCTTGCTGGCCTCCAAGGACCATACATGGCCCTAGGGACTGCCACCCCAGGACTGGCTACTGCTATGTCCTGGGGTGCCCACCATGAGACATAGCTGTTTGCTATGGCTTGGCAGGAGCTTTACCGTCCCCTCCAAGCCATAGAAAACTGTGCTCCGCTTGCTGGAAGCGGAGCGTTTGCTGTGGCTTGGTAGGAGCGGTAAGCTCCACCAAGCTACAGGAAACAGCTATTACCGGGGGTGGGCACCCCGGAACATAACAGGAGATGGCCCTGGGGGTGGCAGTCCACAGGGCCATTAATTGCTTTCTTGTTGAAGTTGGCCCCGGGGAAGTGGTGTTTCCCACAGCCTGGGTGGCTCCCTGAGGCCCCATCACACATTTGCCCCAGGGAAGTAGTGGTCCCCAGGATATGGGGGGGTTCAAGAGACCCCCGGATTTGATTTTGGCATGTGGCCCTGGGGAGGTGCTGGCCCCTGGGGCCTGGAGGGTCTGAGAGGCCCCCCATTTTAAAATAAACAAGCTGCTGGGTGGTAGTAGTTCCCCTGGCATTAATAAGCCACTGGAGGGGGGCTGTGTGTCCCCCCTCCTTTATTATGAAAATGCCCCCGGGACCTGGCCCACCCGGGAGGCAATTACTAAAGAAGTGCGGCAGCCTGCGCTTTATTTTTAAAAGAAACGTTTGGCGGGAACCACGTATTCAGTGCGACTCACGACAATTTCTTTTTTCAAAATGCTTTTTTGGCCCTTCTGGGTCCCTGTTGGATACCCTCCAAAGGCCTAGGGGGTCCCTATATATACAAATTTGGATTTCAGTTAATAACTCTGCAACTACTGAACGGATTTACACCAAATCACAAAAAGGCACTTCTGTGGACCAACATCTACCTTCCTGTCAAACTTGGTGTAATTCCATTCAGCAGTTCATGCTGTAGCCGTGTCTACAGTTCCTATGGAAATTAACATGGGGAAAACACATTTTGGGGTCCCCTCTTTTTCTCTGCCCCCCGCTTGACAGATCACCCAGAAACTTTCAAGACAACAGCTGAAGTGAGTGGCAAACTAGTTTTGAAAATTTTGCAAGGATTCATCAAACGACACCAAAGTTATTGGCAAATGTAAAAACTCTTTTCCTATGGAAACTAGGTCCTAACTATGACTACCTACTAGCAACCGCCAGTAGATTATAAATATTTCCTGGGACTCGGTATCAGCATCCCCCTCCTGTGCCATATATGGCACCGAGGACAACCACCTCACTGGGGCTGGCCCATGCAAACTAAAGGAGGGGGCCATGGCGCCATGGGGCCCCTTCCTGGAGCCAATTATGGCCCTGGGGACCACCGACCACCAGGGCCAGGTCCTGCTATGTACCAGAGTGCCCATCCCTGTGACATAGCTGTATGCCCCCGCCAAGCAAAAGCAAACACTCCGGTTCCAGTGGGCCGGAGATGTCAATGTGCTCCCACTTGCTGGAAGTGGAGGTTTCATCTCTTTCCCTACCCGCAGGGAAAGAAATGAAATGATTGCTCTTGCATTTCCAGCAGCTCCCTTTGTGTGAGAGCAATGCCGGCTGCCGCAGTGGGTGGGAATACTCCTGGGACCGAGGGGGCCTTGAGGCTCTCCTGTGGTCCAGGGGGAAAAGAAAAAAGAAAGAGGCAAAATAAAGGTCAGAAACGAGGAGAAAGAGGCAGAATAAAGGACAGAAATGAGCAGAAGATGCAGAATAAAGGTCAGCAATGAGCAGAAAGAGGCAAAATAAAGGTGAGACACGAGCAGAAAGGAGCAGAATAAAGGTGAAATACAAGCAGAAAGAGGAAAAATGAAGGTGAGAAATGAGGAGCAAGAGGCAGAATAAAGATGAGAAATTAGCAGAAAGAGTCAGAATAAAGGTGAGTAACGAGCAGAAAGAGGCAGAATTAAGGTCAGCAATGAGCAGAAAGAGGCAGAATAAAGGTGAGAAACGAGCAGAAAGAGGCAGAATAAAGGTCAGAAACAAGTGGAAAAATGCTTGCTAAAGGTCCGCCACGAGCAGAAAGAGGCAAAATAAAGGTGAGAAACAAGCAGAACGAGGCAGAATAAAGGTCAGCACCAAGCAGAAAGAGGCAAAATAAAGGTGAGCAACGAGCAGCAAGAGGCAGAATAGAGGACAGAAGCAAGCATAAGGAGGCTGTATAAAGGTCAGAAACGAGCAGAAAGAGGCAGAATAAAGGTCAAAAACGAGCAGAAAGAGGCAAAATAAAAGTCAAAAACGACCTGAGAGAAGCAGAATAAAGGTAAAAAATGAGTAGAAAGAGGCAAAATAGATGCCAGAAACCAGCAGCAAGAGTCAGAATAAAGGTTAGTAACGAGCAAAAAGAGGCAAAATAATGGGCAGAATAAGCATAAAGAGGCAAAATAGGGGTCAGGATCAGAAACAAGCAGCAAGAAGCAAAATAGAGATCAGAAATGAGCAGCAAGAGGCATAATAAAGATCAGGAGTGAGCAGAAAGAGGCAAAATAACAGGCAAAATGAGCAGAAAGAGGCAAAATGGAGGAGCAGAAAAGAGGCAGAAAAATTAGCAGAAAATGAGCAGAAAAGGCAAAACACCAAAGGTAGCAGAGGGTAGCGGACTGTGGACAAAATAGACAGGGGTAGCTGGCATGAGGACCTGGTCCCATGTGCCCCCTACTTTTTTTTACCACACTGACAGACCCACTCATACACTCACACACCCACTCACAGACCCATTCAGAGACTCATGTACCCAACACACTCAGACACTCATGGACCCATTCACAGATCCATTAAAGCACTCATGTACTCAATCATCATAGACCCCTGTGAGACTCACACGCCCACTCACAGACCCACTCAGAGACTCATGCACTCACTCACAGCCCCATTCAGAGACTCATACACCCACTCATACACCCACTCAGAGACTCATACACCCACTCACAGACTGACTCAGACACTCACGCTCCAACTCACAGACCCAGACAGAAACTGACGCACCAAATCACAGTCCCACTCAGACACTCATGCACGCACTCACAGACCCACTCAGACACTCGTGCATCCTGTCACAGACCCACTCAGACACTCATGCACCCACTCACAGACACACTCACACCCTACTTACAGATACACACAGGCCCTCATACATCCACCTACATAGCCTTGTATACAACCATATAGTTATTCACACACCCACACACAGACCCATACAGTCACCCACAAAACCACTCACACACCCACTCAGAGATCCATATAGCTACTCACACACCCACTCTCAAAGGTTACAGGTCACAGATAGGAAATAAAATTTTTAAAAAAATTGTCAAAAAGCTGTAGAAATTTACTGAAAAAAAACAAATGTTACAGGGACGTTATAGTTAGGAAATAGAATTGAAAAAACCTTACAAATTCACTGAAAAAACAAAGGTTACAGGGACTTTATAGTTAGGCTCAGATTTCACTCGAACAAAACCACTGGAGGTCAGCAGTTATAGTTACCTGTGCTAAATATAACTTACGCACATGCAATGCACAGGTTACGCCCTTACATATTACATTACTCATGACATGGTCAGTGACATCACTGATGGCATCTCAAATTATATCACTGATAACATCATCCACAGAACCACTTACACCCCCATAGAGCCTCTCATACACCCACTCCCTCTATCATACAGCCCCTCACATACCCATTCACAGACCCATACCAGTACTTACACAACCAATCACTCAATCACAGAGACACTCACACAACCACTCACTCATACTGCCACTCACACACCCACTAACTCACCCATACAACCACTAATGCACCCACTTACTCACCAATACAGCCACTCATACACCCAGTCAAACAGACATACAGACACTTACACACCCACTCATATAAACGTACAGCCACTTACACACCCACTCAATCACCCATGCAGAAGCTCACACATCCACTCAATCACTCATACTGGTACTCACACACCCATACACTCACTCATAAAGCCACTCACACTGCCACTCACTCACCGATACAACTACTGGCACACCCACTCATGTATACATACAGCCACTGACACAGTCACACACTCACCCATACAACCACTCACACACCCTCTAACACACCCACACAACCACTTACATGCCCATCCACTAATCCATACAAGCACTCACACTTTCACTCATTGACACTTACAGCCACTCACACAGACATTCACTCTCTAAAACAGCCACTCACACCCGCTCACCTATACACACACACTCAAACAGCAGTTCCCTCACCCATACAGCCACTCACACATCTATTCAGTCACCCATACAGCCACTCACACACTCACATACCTATGCAACTACTCACACAGCCACTAACTCATGCATACAGCCACTCACACACCCACTCACTCTCCAAAACAGACACTCACTTACCCATACAGCTACTCACATACCCACTAACACATCCATGCAGCCACTCACACATCCACTCACACACCCATACAGGCACTCAGACATCCCCTCACACACTGATACAGACAGTCAGACAACCACTCAGATGAGATATATTAGAAATAGTATGACTAATTACTAGTACAGAAAGAATAGTAATTTTGTTTATGCTGCAGCTTATTATATATATTTAAGTCTCAGAAACATTTATCAAACACTTGCAGTCACAGGATGATGTCATCAGTGATGTCATTTGAGATGTCATCAGTGATGTCACTAACCATGGCATGAGTATAGTAATATGTGAGATCATAAGCAGTGCATTGTGGGGGCGTAAGTTATAGTTAGCTCAGGTAACTGCAAGTGATGAATTTCTTTGGTTTTGTACAAGTAAAATTTGAGCCTAACTATACCATTTTTTTCAGTGAATTTCTAAGGTTTTTTAAATTCTATTTCCTAACTATAACGTCCCTGTAACCTTTGGTTTATATATATATATATCAAAACAAAACCCTTTCAGGCATAGAGTGACGAATAAATTATGCAAAAACAGAAGCAGAGAACTCTGGGTAGTTCTCAAGTTTAGGTGGAAAGCAGTTCCAGTAAGAGCACTCTCAACACCAGCGACACTCTAAATTTGCTCACCTCAAATGTCTGCTTTTCTATCAAGTCTTTAAACATAGGATTAGCGCAGTGCTATCCACGCCGAGATAGAAAGGGACAAAGTCCTTTGCCATTTTACAGCAAAGTCTTTAAGCATAGGATTAGCACAGTGCTATCCCTGCCGAGCTGTAAAATGGCCAAAGCCTTTTACCACTCCAGGCACAGTATTACAGCTTTGGATTGGTAAAATACCATCCAAGCCAACCTGAAATGAATAAAAGCAACCCCTGACACGTGTTTCGCTCTCATTAGAGCTCTTCAGAGAGGTATAGCTTTGTCCAGAAACAAGGGAGCACCCAGTATAAGTCAAAACAAAACCCTTTCAGGCATAGAGTGACGAATAAATTATGCAAAAACAGAAGCAGAGAACTCTGGGTAGTTCTCAAGTTTAGGTGGAAAGCAGTTCCAGTAAGAGCACTCTCAACACCAGCGACAGTCTAAAGTTGCTCACCTCAAATGTCTGCTTTTCTATCTCGGTGTGGATAGCACTGCGCTAATCCTATGCTTAAAGACTTGATAGAAAAGCAGACAGATCCTGGGTCTTTTATTTGGAGACCCGGTTGGACCGGGGGGTACACAACTGTGAGTGACATTGGTATTTCATTGGCGCCATGCTTTAACCCTTCAGCAAACCCACTGGGGTATACATTGTTTTATGGGAGGCGTTCAGCAGCATCCACTTGGATTTACTGAGCGGGACTACAAAGACCAGGGTGCAACTTTGCACACGCCTACTCGGCGAGACCTCTACGCCCACTGGGGCGGGATTTTATTCAAATAAAGAGGCGTGTTCCACTCATTGCAGGTGTACGTCCTTCTGTTGCCAGTGATCAAGGAAGTGATTCCGAAACATGTTTGGCGCGTGCTGGGAGGTGAAGGCTGGCTCCACTGCTGTCCTCACGATGGAGGTTTCAGCTCCCCGGGTGTGGCCTTTCTACAGAGGGCAACCTTCGCTTTTTCATGTTTAGCGGCTGGCTCAGTCGCAGAGAGGCCCCGCCGCAGACACAGCGGATCCTGGGTCTTTTATTTGGAGACCCGGTTGGACCGGGGGTACACAACTGTGAGTGACATTGGTATTTCATTGGTGCCATGCTTTAACCCTTCAGCAAACCCACTGGGGTATACATTGTTTTATGGGAGGCGTTCAGCAGCATCCACTTGGATTTACTGAGCGGGACTACAAAGACCAGGGTGCAACTTTGCACACGCCTACTCGGCGAGACCTCTACGCCCACTGGGGCGGGATTTTATTCAAATAAAGAGGCGTGTTCCACTCATTGCAGGTGTACGTCCTTCTGTTGCCAGTGATCAAGGAAGTGATTCCGAAACATGTTTGGCGCGTGCTGGGAGGTGAAGGCTGGCTCCACTGCTGTCCTCACGATGGAGGTTTCAGCTCCCCGGGTGTGGCCTTTCTACAGAGGGCAACCTTCGTTTTTTCATATATATATATATATATATATATATATATATATATATATATATATATATATATATATATATATATATATATACGTATATATGTATATATATATTCCACTCCACAACGGGTCCTTCTGAGATCACTCCCGTAGACAGGAGGTGCGCTGTATTACCGGCGAACCCATGCCGGTTGTGATAATCCAAAGTTTCCGAGTAAGTAAAGCGCACTCACAGAGGTCCAAGATAATTATCATAAGTTTATTGAACCGTTACGCGTTTCGACAGAATTGTCTTGTTCACACGATAAAGTTGTTCTGTGAGAGACGTGCATAAATAACTAGAATAAACATAGACATAGGACTCAACATACATTCACTCTGTTTGTCAAGGTTAACATGGTGGCCATTTTGTAACTATAAAATTCCTAGGCGTTTCAGACGCAAATCTAACCAAATACGTCATTTTACCATGTCTGTGCTGGCATACATTTACCGATTATGTATCATATGTACGCAAGTTACAAATTACATACGCAATTCAAAAACATTGTATTCATAACATTGATGTATTATATACTACAATGGTACCAGCGGTCTAGTGCCGTAATCTACTCTCATGTACTACTTTCCTAAGTTTGTCACAGGTCGTAAAATCATCGTAAAGTGTTATTGCATCTTAAACCTGTATGTTGCAACAACCTTGTTGATTAATTAATTCAAACTAGTGCCTTAAAACCTATGTTTAAACCTTATGTTAAAAGAACCTAGTAGATTAATTCTTTCGGACTAGTGCCAATCAAACTATCAACGTAGTATATACCATTAGTAACTGAAAACGGATCTCACCATTGACCAAAGTATATCCCAATTTATCCAAAGTCTGTTGGTAGTTACATTATTCAATTTAAGTTAGTCTATGTACAAGTGTTTAAATAAAAACAAAAAAACAAAACAAAAGTTCCTAAATAATAACATTCAAAGTGAAAACAGTGCTTATAAAATATTTCTTATCTTGTGCTGGGTGATTACCAGTGACGTTGACGAAGAAAAGGGTAGGGAGCCTGTGATGTGACTTGTGTAAAATGGTTCCCTTCCTTTCCTCCTAAATGAAAAGAAAAGAAAAGAGAAGAAAACACAAGATAAGAGAACAATTTAAAATACTATACATCTCACAAAAATTATATACTGTACATTTATGATAATCTTGTGTGTGAGGTGTACGTGACAGTAGTATCGATCATGAACATCTGGGCCATTTACATTTCATGTAGATGTGTTGCCAATTCCTCATCCAAATTATGGCCTTTCGGGAATCTAGTTTCTAATTCTAATATCCATTTCGACTCTTTTTTCCTGAGTGCTAGTTCCCGATTTCCTCCTCTTCTCCCTATATTGACTTGTTCAATGGCAAAATATTTAAGGAGAGAGTTATTCGATTGATGTTTCTCTTGAAAGTGTCGAGCTATGGGGTAGTGCAAATCAACCTTTGTGATGGCCCTAAGATGTTCTATAATTCGTTTTTTAGCCATAAGCGTTGTGCTTCCCACATATCTTAATCTACATGGGCATTCCAGAACATAGACAACGTGAGTAGTACTACACGTCAAAAATTGTATAATTATTTTGTTCTTTTTAGAGCCAGGTATTTCAAACTCTTTGATCATATTACTGAATTTACAGGCCTTGCAATGTCCGCAAGGGTAGAATCCCTTAAGATTGTGTGTGTTGGTTTCAGACTTCTACCTCGTTTATAGGTCACCATTGGTCTATCACTTAACTCAGAACCAATGACTGTGTCTGTCTTTAGGATATTCTAATTATCTGCTAGGATTTTTTGGATCTCTTTAGATTGATGGTTAAATGTGGTAATTACCCTGCTCTGTTACTTCCTTGCTAGTATATGCTAGCGACTCTGTTCTGTCTACCGCTTGTAGTATATAATACATCAATGTTATGAATACAATGTTTTTGAATTGCGTATGTAATTTGTAACTTGCGTACATATGATACATAATCGGTAAATGTATGCCAGCACAGACATGGTAAAATGACGTATTTGGTTAGATTTGTGTCTGAAACGCCTATGAATTTTATCGTTACAAAATGGCCACCATGTTAACCTTGACAAACAGAGTGAATGTATGTTGAGTCCTATGTCTATGTTTATTCTAGTTATTTATGCACGTCTCTCACAGAACAACTTTATCGTGTGAACAAGACAATTCTGTCGAAACGCGTAACGGTTCAATAAACTTATGATAATTATCTTGGACCTCTGTGAGTGCGCTTTACTTACTCGGAAACTTTGGATGTATATATATATATATATATATATATATATATATATACACACACACACAAGCATTTATACTTACCTTAAATAGACTTACCATGCTTGGTAAAAGCATGCGTGGTAAGGGTATATATGTGATAAAAGCTGCGTGCTAATTTGCGTTGCAAAGGCTGTTTTCCCATTTTTCAACCTCAGAAGGAAGAAAGGCTATGTGGACTGGACCTGAATAGATTTGATTTTGAACCTATGGCTATGAGGTCAAACACAGGTTTTCATATAGGATGCATTATTCCATTGAGCTACCAGACACATTTCTTCAGCAGTACATTTCTTTGGCCAGGTTTCTGTAATTTTGATGCTTCGTTTCGGTCACTTCGTTACAAATTGTTTTCATATTATGCTCCTTCTCCAAGGTAGTGAGGAAATATTGCTTCAGCTTTGCCTGAAACAGTTTCTGGTGCATAAAAGAGTTTAGGATGCTCTCCATTGGTTCGTGTGGTTTCTCTTGCAGAAGCATTCAAACAGTTCTTTCATGGTCCCAGTTCGGGTATTGTCTACATCATAGCCCTTGGCCCCAAGTGTGCTGCAGTCCAGACTAAGCACAGACAGTAATAATAATAATATTAACAATAGTAATAATAATAATTTTAGATAGTTCTCATTATAATACGTATTTTTTTCCAAATGTTGTAAATAATATAGGTTAGTATTAATCAACTTAAATGAACGACATCACTCAATTTGGAAGGATGGAAACATGGGTCAGTTTTGAGGGGCTCTGACATGTGTCTGTGCCAAACAAAGCTACTTTAGGCCCTTTTTATCCCAGAATGGGTGCTGTCCTAAATTTCCCTTGGAGGCTAATGATGTCCAGTCGGACGACCGGAAGGAGTCTATCAGGAAACTATCTCCATCTTTACCAATCACAACGATGCCTTCTTCGGCTTCAAACGTTGTGCACAGAGTGGCACTTCTCTCCATTTTTCCTGGAGATGATGTCAGAGGGCTCATCCCTCATTACTGCTGTTTCACCAGTGATGCTTTTTATCAGCAGTGCCAGTTTTATTTCTTGAAAGTCCTAATTATCTCAACAACATAAGGATTGATTGTTTCTGTGGTCAATTTTTTAAGAGGAATGGGCGATTTGGTGCTCAGTTGAATGCGTTTTTGTAAATAGTTCTGCACACGATGGAAAAAAAAGTCAGATTTACCCAACTCTGTGGTGCGTATAGGTACAGGTCTACCAACACTTACTCAGTCATAGTTCTTGTGTTCTGATTTGCTGCCTGAGTCTGCTGTTGTGATAGCAGCAATATCAATGCACCCCGGCGGGTGTTCAGAGCTTTCTTGCTTGTTGGCTTCCATTCGATTGCTTGTGAAATCTAGTCAGAATTCTATGAAGTGATTGATATAAAAAAAAAAATTAGGGACATGTTCGCATTTTATTAAAAACGTTGGTTGATAACACTGGTTGCAATTGTTTTATGTATCAGCCGTATTGTGGTCTTTGCAGCATGTGTTATTCGCCATATGTTACTGTAAAATCTCCAGTTGGTCTGGATCTCGCGCATGTTAAATAGCAATGGAAATAGAAAATATATGCTATAAAATACTAAACAAAAGTAACAGAGCACAACATAAGGCAATGATGACATATAGGTTTCAGTTAGTGTGGCCAAAGGTTATATCATATGGGAAGTAAACGAATTAGGACACACATAACACCCTTTTTTCAATTGAAGGGATGCAGTGATGCCGAAGAACGACATATGCAATGTAGTACTACCATATTAATGGATGGTAAAAAATGCTCTTTTTGACCTTGTAACATCGGCTTATCGCTATTATGTTTTAATCTCAGAATTCTTGGCAAATCAAACAGATACAAATAGATTGATGACTCTCTTTTCTTCCTCGCCACTTCAGCCAACATGGGTTTCAGCTCTAGGCAGCTGATCAGTTTTTCTTAAAGCTTTAAATGTAACTGATTTAAATTGACTGCCGTGTAGCAGAAGCACATTGTGACAGGCTCTCCAAATGCTATGCGGTCTGACAAAGCCATGTGAGGAGACTCAGACCTTTACAGATGTATTTGATCAGACCACATGCGATTTTTTTCTAAACTTTTTCTCTCATTTTGCACAAGTGCCATGCACTAATGAGTGAAACTCCATGGAATGGAGAATTACCATATGGGACCAATTTTCCAGTCGTAAAACCACACAGAATTTGCCATTGAGTGGTGCTTTACTTCATACTGTTACCGCCTGCTCTATAAAGGAAAAAAATATTCTCTATGTGGCTTGCATGTTCAGAATGTTTTTTTTCTTTTCTTGTTGCAGACTGCAGTCCCAAATATACCATGAACGTGAAATTAAATTTTAAAATACACAATAGTAGAGCTGACTCCTTTGGGACATGGCCCTTTAGTTTGTAGTATATTAGGAAAAAGACCATAAGAGGCAAAAAACACATATTTCAATTGACCCATTAAGGTAGGAGCCCGATGTGTAGAAAATCTGAAATCTGCACAGCCAGTTTGCCTGTTTTGCTTGCGTTCAAATTTCTGACTTTTTGGAATTTTAACATGTTTCCAAGAATACACCTGTCAAAGGATTCCAGGTGTATTTATTGGAAAGTATTTAGGGGGATTCCCATTTGCACAAATGTAGATTCATTCCCACATGAGCCAATGCATTTAGTGAACAAATGTGCATTAGAAAATACCTTCCATGTGTGTAAAACTTTGCGTTTCTTCCTTTTATGAGGTAAACTACCTTTCCTTACAAGCCAAGCAATTTTTTTTGTGATCTCTTCTCATTCCCATCTTTGAACTTAACTTACTCCTACCTTTTAGAACGCTAATCTCCAAACTTTTCCAGGAAAAACATGTACCTCGTGCACTTGGCAGGAGTAAATCTCACTTTTTCCAGGGTAGGAAAGAGTTCGACAGAAGCAAGTCACAGCAGGCCTGGCGTCTAGGAATGATCACATTCATTCATCAGTGTAGAACCAGCATATGTGATTTGAAAAGTGATTCCCATAGTGATGAATAATAGCAGCTTCTGGGTGGATGATTGGCCGCTTTTCGAGATGTAAAATGTCCTCTTTATAGGTGTAAGTCAACACCTGGCGGGGTTGACAACATTTTCGAAGTTCCTCATTATGACACGCTATTAAACCCAGAATTAAAGAGTGAGTGAGTGAAACAAAAAGAGTGAGGGGGAGAGAGTAAGAGAGAGACAGCATGTTTAACTGTCTGTGTCGTGCCTGTGTGTAATATTGTACATCGAAAAGACAGCAAACGCTAGGACGTTTATTTCAGGAACATGGGCACTGTTTTCACACAGTAAATAAACATGAAGATAACGCGAAATAATGTATTGCACGACCAGTAAGACAGAGATGAGATGTTCATTTATATTGACTCTGTTTAGGCCGCTGTTACTTTTCAAAGATTGAAAATATCAAATGTTTTGTTTTGTATGCTCATTTCACAAAGCAAAATTGTGCTCCAATATCTGAAAGAGATGCAGACATACTTCTTTAACGAGCAGTACATCACAACGAAGTAGCAGCCCAGTTCCAATCTCAGAACCCATCACCTCCTCCAACGTCTTGTTTGCTGTACCTTTGCCTTTGACCCTCTGCTGCATTCTCTAACTATTTCAAAAGTTTTCACTTTACAATCAATACATACGTATTGCTCTTTATTTTATAGGTTCGTGTACCAATCAACTCAAGCAATTAAATTGTAATAGCACGGCTAACCCTGCTATCAGGGCAGAAAATGGCATCAAACTGACCAACTGACTTATCCTGCAGCATCAGGTGTCTCCTACAGGTGATCTTGAATATTAAAAGACTGTGAGCTCAGGAGAGTTTTCTACCTGAGAGTTTAAGTAATCAACTTTTTTTCAAATTTATGCAAAAAAAGAAATTCGAATATGATGGTGCCATATGCATGTGTGTCTTTTTTTCTACTGAATGTGTTCTGTAAAGACAACAGATGGCTTACTTTCAGCTACTATTGCCAGATGGTCGATTTAGAACCATAGAAAAGCAGCAGCCATCGGTCTGTACCATTTCTTTCTCTTTCAGTAACACTATTGTGGGTGCTATTACACCTGAGACACCCAGCAACACTTCCATCCTCTGAATTACTTTCATCGGATACTTCATGTGATTTGAATATTGGTTTAATGTATGTGCTGGAAGAATCCGCCGCTAGCATACATAATATTCATGATTCAATGAGATTCAATAATGCTAATTTTCGTATTACATGAGGATACATTACTTCCATAATCGACTTTCCTCACTCTCAAAGTGCATAATAATGTAACTTTTATGCTCGCGACTAGATAAGACATTAGTGGCCCGGTAATCCTGATGGGGATGGAAATGGGAGTTTCCAGCCCCATTGGTGATACATTATGTGGTGTATCATCTCTGGTTCAAACACCAGGTGAGACTTGTGGGAATCCGCATGGAATCCCCAATTCCCACATGTTATTCTCAACTATAAGTCCCCCTCTCTCAGAGTTACCGATGATCCAGAATCGGTAGCTTTTGAGGGGGGCATAGAGTAGAAAACCTCACCATTCAGAATCACACCACAGGGCTTTCTATTTACCCCAAGAATTTCCATTCCCCAACGCGGTTATCTTGTCCTCAGGTGCTATTGCAGTTATTTCTTCTGGGCTGAAGGAAGAGGCATTTACATTATGGGGCCGATTCCGATCTCGGCCGGTAGGGCTCCGAATCGGATTTGGCTTAACCGGATCCGATTCGGAGCCCTATTTCCCGACTGATTCGTACGCGCGTCCGGGCGAGCGAGTACGATGCGAATTCGCTGACCGACTCGTCCGGGCATCCCGACCGCTCCGACCGACTCGTTCCCGGGTCGAACCGCACCGACCGACTCGCTCGGACTCGACTCGCACCGCGCAATGGAGACGTTCCCCGGCCGGGTGAGTACGATGCGCGCCGCGAGCAGTCCGACCGAGCCGCGCACTCCGGCTCCAAAGAGCAGTCGGAGACGTACTTTGGGGGTCCGTGTCGGACCCCCCTGTACGCGTAGCCACGCGAGTCGCACACAGGGGGGACCCATGGGTCCCCCCTACCTGTGCGTGTACGGGGCGAGTCGCTTCGCCGTGTACACGCTGTAGGGGGCGCCCTTGACCGCCTCGCACCCATTGAGTCAATGGGAGCCCGCGTACGCGTTGTACGACGGGCTCCCATTGACTTCAATGGGAGTCCGACCGACTCAAGTCCGATGGCATACGTGCGCATCGTACTCGTTCGGTCGGGCTGCCAGAGTCCGATTCGGTCGGAAATCTCTCCGAGTCCGGCTCGGTCAGAGAGATTTCTGGCCCGAATCGGCCCCTAAGTCTTTCCAGGGGCGCCTACGTCACATATCATAGATTTTGCACCCATTCCCTCCTAAAGCATCATCAGCTAATCTTGACCCTCTCATTGCTCCATAACAAGCTGCTACAGTTGAAGGTTTTCTAGCCTTGCTCTGCCTTTATGGAAGTAGCTGAGTTCGATAAACGTGCATTAATAGCGGCCCCTTCCCCCCAACCAGCCAATCCCAACTTTACATGTAATTGGGTCTGTCACAATGTTTACCAGAAGAGTGGAACGTAATAAATTCCACTTGTTCACAACATGTACAAAACTCTTCACACATCACTAATCATAAGCTTGACATTAAAGTAAAATATGCACATGATAAATACATGCATACCAAAAGAAATTGTTGTGACGTATATTTCTGCAGTAACACAAAAATAATTACAATACTATGAATAACTATTACTACAATATTTACTGGTAAACAATAATAACTTACTAAAGACGTGGGATTTGTTTGATGTCCAGTAGTTGATAGTTGGTTCTTCAATATAGATATTAGAAATGTAAAAAACTTAATAGCATTACGCTTACAGACATTTAAAATATTCTGTACAGAGCATAACAACTCTGCACTGCAATGGAATTTTGCTCCTTAATGACTAATTACACTCCATTTTTAGAACTCACATAATTTAATTATTTAAGAAGCTTGCAATATATTCACTACAAAGCAGATATATTTATGATCCCAATTTTGCATTATCTTTGATGTATACCCAGTGTAAAAAGAAGTAGAAAGAGAAATGACTGTGATTTAAAATGCAATGGTATGTTGTAAAATCTAATAATTTTTTGAAAATATGAAGCATTCCTTTGGTACATTTAGCAAAAAATATTCATGACAACAAGGGGCTTCAGTGGATCTAAAGTAAACATATACTGGGTTCATTAATACAGTTGAGGCATTATTTTAAAGGGATGTGATTCTTCTGGATGCCTTAATGTGCAAACGGAGGAAGGCATGTAGTTTGCTGCTTCTTGTGCTATATCACTTTTGTGCTCCATGCACATTAACAATTTTGGGATGTTACTCTGAAAAAGGAGCTCTTGATGCTGCAATACCTCATAGGCATGACAGTGACTACTGATACAGATTACACTTTTTATTTGTCACCCAAAAATATATCGGTCTACATTGAAAGTTTTTTAATGATTTATTTGTAGGTTTTTTATTTGTTTTTTTATTCCACCTACTAAGAGACTTATCACCAAAAGCTGTGCAACTTATCCCTTCTCGTTCCAACGCAAGTATTTCAGCTGGATACTGATGTTTCAGAAAGATCTGTTCAGGAATTTAACCTGGGCATAGTGCTCTTCTTCATAAATGTTCTCACTGCAGCCATTCTAACTGCAGAAAAAGCGAAGTTATTTTTAATTACACCAATGCTTAAAATTCTAGCCATCCTGTGAATGGTCAAGTTAATGCTGATTGTTACATTTTTAGAGCCTAGCTCTGTGGGCTCGCCCTATGAAGCAATCAGCACCCATTATACAACTGCTGACTCTACCAGTCTAATTGATAACATGGCTGGCAGTGGGATGAGCCAGATTGTATCCGAACCCACCCACCAAGCAGGGCATACGCTGGACGGTATTTTTACCAGCAATGCACACATAGAAGTGGAACATGTGCGACCTGTACCTTGGTCAGATCATGCTGCAATCCACTTTAAAGTTAATACAACCTTACCTACCAGCGGCCGCAGGGAAGGCCCATTGTTAGTCAAATCCCGTCCTTGGAAACACATACAACGCGACGAGCTGATCACAGCCTTGGCAAACAAACCCCCCACGATAGCCGATTGCAATGTAGGGGCCACTAACTTTGAGAAATGGATCAGTCAGGCAGTAAATGAGCTGGCCCCAGAAGAAACGAAGCAACCAAAGAGAAGGCTAGCCACGTCCTCTTGGTACTCAGCAGAACTCAGGCTAATTAAAATTAAATGTAGACGCCAGGAACGTGTCTGGAGATCCGACTATAGCATAGAGCACAGGAATGAATATAATAGAACCCTGGAGGAATATAAAACTGCAATAAAACAGGCCAAGATGGTGTATTATAACAATAAAATTCAAGAGGCCACTAATTCCTCCAAGGAACTTTTCAAAACCGTATCAATCTTAGCCAAGTGCCCAGGCGACACGGCGTTCGCACCTGATCAAAACTTCGTAGATAACATGGCTCTATTTTTCCAGAAAAAAGTCCAGACAGTCTACAATGAACTTGAGAACACGCTAGCAAATACAGGGAAGGACAATAGAGAGCCGAGTGAGGACCCTTTAACTCAATACAGCTTGTCTCGGTTCTCACTGCTGAACGAGAAACAGGTTGTCAATCTGCTTGCACAAACTAAGTCCGGCTCCCCTTTAGATCCATGTCCCCCCTACATACTACACTTGGTTCCGGAAGAGATCAGTGTATCCTTGACCCCTCTTTTTAATGAAATCACCACATCCGGGGTCTTTCCACAGATATGGAAAAAGGCCAGTATTAGACCCATCCTGAAGAAAGATTCACTAGATCCTCAGGACACCAAGCACTATCGTCCTATATCCTGTCTCCCATTGTCCTCTAAAATTTTAGAGAAAGCCATGAATCTGGAGCTGATGGAGTATTTGGATTCCAATAATATTCTGGACTCCACACAGCATGGTTTCAGATCACGGCACTCAACAGAGTCAGCATTGATAATGGCTACAGAGGAGATCCGCAAGGTCATGGATGAAGGAGAAAGAGCTGTTCTAATTTTACTCGTTCTAACGGCCGCTTTTGACACCGTAAACCATAGGGTCTTACTGCAGGGGCTGAAAGCAGTGGGTGTCAAGGACACAGCTCTAACCCTACTCACGTCCTTCCTGGATTCCAGGGTTCAAAAAATTTACTGGGACGGCATCCAGTCAGGAGAGTTCCACCTCCCATGTGGGGTCCCTCAAGGATCAGCCTTATCCCCCACACTGTTCAATCTGTACGTCACACCACTAGCTAAACTGATAAAAGATCAAGGTCTAATGTTAGTGTCGTACGCAGACGACACCCAGCTAGTGGTGTCACTCACGCATAGCGTGGAAATAACAGCAGAACGATTCCGTAACTGTCTCACAAGATTGATGGCTTGGATGAATTCAAATTTTCTAAAGCTCAACACGGAAAAAACCGAGGTAGTAGAGTTTGGCCAAAAACCCTCAATTTGGAATCATCTATGGTGGCCTCCAGAAGCCGGCACCTGTCCTGTCCCTGTGCCTAAGGCAAGGAATCTAGGCTTCTTGATTGATAAGGACTTAACACATGCCCCTCAAATTAATCAAGTTACTCCGGCCTGTTTTTTCATGATCAAGATCCTACGGAAAATACTTCAGTTTATTCCTTTTTCTTTAAGGAAAACAGTCGTAGGAGCCTTGGTTCTGTCGAGAATTGATTACTGCAACGCGCTGTATTTGGGAGCTGGGGCAAGACAGTTTTCCAAACTTCAGTCACTGCAGAACGCTGCCGCAAGAATACTGCTGGACCTACCTAAACACCATCCGACGTCTAGTGGCATAAGGCAGTTACATTGGCTTACAGTCCGACGGCGTGTGGATTTTAAGGCCTTATGCCTAGTACATAAAGCTGTGTACGGAGGAGGTGCGGCGGATATTAGGCCCCTCTTTCCTCGGTATGTGCCAACACGTACACTAAGGTCTGGCAGCTTGGGGCTGGTATGCCTCCCTAAGACAAGAAGAGTCCGATGGGGAGGAAAGGGATTCTCATTCCAAGCGGCAAAGCTATGGAACTCCCTCCCCACACAGCTGCGACTACAAGCCAACAGGATCCTGTTTGGGAAGGCATTAAAAACTTGGCTTTTCACTAAATCCTAGATTCGCAGCAGCCACACCCTCATCCTCGCTTAGTGCCAAGACGCCTCGGCAATAGTGCGCTTAATAAATAATTCAGTCAGTCAGTCTGATACCCAACCCACTAATGTCCCAAGGAGTGTGTGAGTGGAAAAATATGAGCATTTTTAGAAAAGAGGATTTATCCTCAGATTGCTTCTAATGCTCCACAATGCAAGGACTGCACAGCTTATCTGCTCTTGGTGCTGCCACTCAGACCTAAAAATATATATGCTTATGCAGCTGCCAACTTGCCAAAGCTATGGTTAGAGTAATTTCATTGATAATTCGATATCTTCCATAACAGTGCATAGAAAAGAGGCAACGTTTAGCTTCTCCTGTGCCCTGCTTCCAGATAGGCCATTCACGGATAATAGGAGTGCCCCATGTCTCCAAGGGCACCATCCATTACCAACCAGTCACAAGGTCTGCCTCTTAGCTGAAAACCGTAGATGGAGGGGGAAAGCAATTCAACACTGTACAGTTCCTGCCTCACAGAAGCCCCATCCTAACAGTCTTGACTTGCAGCAAGTGGTACATTAGCAATGAGTTGGCGATGTGTGGTCATGCGCTGCTGCAGGGCACCAGCAGTCTGTGCGTGACCCTAAAAGTCAGTGGAAATGTTTTGTTTGTCTTTCACTTTATAACTCCATCAGCTTCCACTTTTACCTAAGCCGGCGAAGTTTTAAAAATGTGATATTTAAAGGCTACCGATTTCCAGCTTCACACATCACTGTTCTCCACCTGCTCAGACTATATTCTGCAGCTCAGGTTTAGTTTCGATGCAAACAATTGATTAATACTTTGTAACAGAAGTCCGTTTATCTTCATGATATTACTTGTTGCTGTTCACCCCACATTTACTCTACTCTAAGGCCCAACCACCTCCCAGCAACATGTCTGCTACTGGCTCACAGCAATGGGCTCCAATGTATTCTCTGGTTTACTCCATGTTTCTTTGTTGGGAGAAAATTCCAAAGAAGGTCCAACCTCTTCTTGATGTTCATATCCTCGAATTTCCATTTTTTATGAATTCAATATTCTCTTTGGTGATAAAGAGCTATTAGAGGACACAGCCTCTTGAATGACCACATTCTCCCCACTGATTGATTACTTATGGTATTGGGCACTAATCTGCCTAGTCCTATTTTAGACCACTCCAAACATTCCTCAGAATTTCTCCATAAAATGATCCTCCAGACTTTAAGCAAGACCTTAAAGCTTGTAGGAAATGTGGCACTGAAACGGCTGGATTATCCTATCTGAATTCACACTCTCAACTGGCACTGGCTAGGAAAAAAGACTTTGTGGGCCTCATCATTTCATCAAATGATACAATATTCCACATTCGTAGCCCTCAAAATGCATGGCATCTCAAGCGCACTACAGACCTTGACAATAACTTGATAGTTCCTGAAGGTTCCATCAATGATGCATGGAAATCAATAAAACCCTTTTCCTTTTAAATCCCCAAAAACGGGCAGTGTGTGGCCTTCCTTCCTCATTCATGGTGCATTTCTGCACCATGTTATTTTTAAATACGGGCCTCTGTCATCAGAATGCACGTGCAACTTAAACTTCATACTGAAGTGCATTGAGCTAAAGGAATGATTTAAGGAGTCGCACTTGAAAAATGCTAGTTTAAAGTTCTGTGTACTCGAATTATAAATATTGATGCTAAGCAATAAACACTTATGCATGTAGTATCAACTATATTAACCAACCATTTCCCAAAAGGAAAAAAAACTGTCCGAATGAACTTCCCTTTAAGCATGTAGGGTGTAGCTTCAGGCATTGTAAGACTTAAATGATTGTTTTCTGATAAAAAAAAGCTGCTTCAATGTGATCTTCGGAAGGATGTTTATACCAGACAAAAATAATTATATTTGTGCATTTGGCTCATCTTTGGAAATCTGTTGGAGCTTGTCTGACAGAAAGTAGCCAAGAATTCTCAAATGGATGGGCTCTGATGGATTGTAGTATGGCTGACAGCGAATTTACAAGGTCTTCTACATCCTATGTGTTGAAACTTTTAGGCATTTGAGAGAACAAAAAAAGAGTACTATTAGATATAACTAGGCATGATTTAAAGTTTGTTTACACAGACTATCGGAACCAAATATATCCTGGGACAAAATGTTGTGTTAAGAATATCGAGGACAAAAATATTGTGAAAGCAAGTTTCTATAGATAAGTAAAGTTTTGCTATATATAACTCCACATATATGTGCCTTGACAATATATAAATCTTCAAGGCCTGCAGATGTGATGTTCAGAATAGTAAATGTATACTTGTCTATTTGTATTTACCTTCTTGATATTTTGGTCCTCGATATTTTTGACACAATATTCTGTCCACACAATATTTTTCGTTCCGATATCCTTTCAGTGATCCCTGTGCTAACTGAGGCCTCAATTCCACCCATAGGTGCACACACCGAGTCACTTACATAAGGACAAAAAGCTGTTCCTTAATGTTTCTGATAGAGCTGATGACCTCCTCCATGCTTGAGCTGTTGAGCCCTCATAATAAGATGACACTGTTATAAGGTGGCGTTATGGTGGTCCACAGAAGAGCGGGAGCAATTAAGTATTGTAAAACCCCCTCACATACGCAGTGGATGAAGGACTGGTGAATGTAGTTGTGGGAGACTTACCTTCTCTCCATCTACCTTGGGTGCCGAGCAGCATTGTAACCTAAGGATGACCTGCTGAGGCATCTAATCTCCCACTCTCCACTACCAGAGAAACATGTGTTAAAAAATGGTACCATTTACCCAAGGCTGCACCTCCCATCACATGGAATAGCTCAATCTAAACACTCTGTATGAGTGAGCCTGTTTGCAAAGGATGTGTGCTGTAGCAGTGCCATGTCCAGGAATCTTGCCTACTGCACAGTGTAATACTCACAGATGCTTACAAATTTCTTTCTTTGGTCCTCATTGAAGCCTAGTTGCAATGAGTGGCACCTTCTGCACGTCCTGACCTTTTAGTCCACAGCATGTTGTATGTTTTGAAATGTAGTTCCATATTTAGGAAGTTAAAAGCAACCCTAAAGGCTTTGAAATATAAAGCACTGTGGGCTACAAAGCCAGGACTGGCTAAAGTTGACAGACAATGCATGCTGCCCTGTGTCATCATGCATTGTAAATTGTACTTAGGATAAGACGTTGATCAAGGTTAGTTAAAGAGTGAAAGCACTCCCATGTGCATAAGGCTGAAATTGTTTATTAGCCATGCCACATTCTAATTAAGTGATCAACTTATGGTCTGCTTTACTGCACACAACAAAACATTGTTTTTGTTAGAGTGATCAGCCAGGAACATAAAACTAGTTGTCTGCGATTGGTGGTACGAGGTTGGTTTTTCTCACTTCTTAGTTAATGGCATACACCACTGAATCTACCAGCCATGCCCTCTTGCTCCTCAGGCACCATCATGCTTACCTTGACTCTTCAATATTGACATTTTATTTTTGCACTTCACAGGCCATCCAGTCTGTAAGAAGATGGCTCCATAGTGCTCCAGCCTTTAGTTTAGCCCTTCACCCAAGACGGACAACACCAGAAGAATGCAGATGCACTATCCATTTGCATTCAGTATAGTTTTTCTTTTCATAACTAACTACAACTATTTTTGAACTGTGTGAGTCCTCCTTACTTTGCATTTTTCAAGCCATTAGTAAACAAATTGATTAGTTTACTTGAAAATCTGGGGGCTGAAAGACTATTTTACTTTTGGTAATTGAATTGGCATTTTTCTTCCACAACATATGTTATGGGCTCATTGACTTCATGAATGTTGTGTTTGCCTATCTCATCTTTCTATAATTCTACCCACCCATCCATTCATAAAACCCTTAATCCTTTTCCCCCAGGTTGGGAGATCAGTTGATCACTTGATGGGAAGATGTGGTTAAAGCAATGCCAACTGTTATAGGAGGTAGTAGTACCAAAATTGACGTTTGCCTATACCCTCCCCTCCTACCCAGTAGGAACAGGGATATCATAGTGCAGAGACTTTAATTACAGCAATGTATGTTCAAGAATAATTAGTGTGTCCTTTTCCACAGTCTACATCCCATGTATCTGTATGTATTCTACTGAAGGAACCTTCTACTGAATCCTCCTGATTCCTCCTGAGACTCGAGGTGTTCATAAGTAATGCTTACTTTAGTAAGTAACTCAACACTATGTAGCTAATTGTTGTTTTATAATGGTACTCTCAGTCTTGGATTTTCCAATCGTTCTGTTTTCTTTTAGTCTAGTTGGTGCTGTGATGCACTAGATCCCCTTACCAGGCTGATTTACTATGTCCTGTTGAAATCCCTGTGATGTTGCCCTGTTAGCGCCATTGGTCCACAGCCACTAGCATTAAGAAGGCCCTTTGGAAAACCCTGCATTAAGTTATGGACCAATTATAGGAGAGGTAGCAGACATTACTTTATGTACTCAAGTAAGGAAAGAATCTCTCGGTAAAGAGGGATTGTTGTTTTTGTTGACTGACCCTATTAGCGACTGCTAGTAGCCACAGAGGGTAGGGCAAGGGCAGTATTAGGTATGACTGGCAATGGGAGGGTGGGTGCTGCTCAGCCTCATCAAGCAAGGGTGGGGAGGTTGTGTATGGTCAGGTCACTCATGTTTGCGGGGGGCTCTGGACTGAATGAGGTAAGGTAAGAAGAGTAATTAACAAAACATGGAAAGAGAGATTGGGTAAGGAAATATTAAAACTTGAAAGGGGAAGGTGATGGACACATTGAACAATTGGCTTGTGATGGGACAGGTGCGGAAAAGAACAGTCTCTGTTGTCACAGTCTTGGTAGCACTTCTTTTTTAAATGTATCTGAAGCTATTCCAACTTAAGCAAAGGCATATACTCATGACAAACAAAAACCCATTGATTTAATTGAACAAAAATGAAATGATAAACGTCCCACCCTCTCCTCCCACAACAAGCCCTTCCCCTCACCCAAACCCAACATACCCTAAAGGAACCTTGTCCCCAACTGTCCTTCCTACCCTCTCCTCCCCACAAAAGGCCCACCCCCTCACACTCACCAAAATATGCCTACTGTCCTTCCTACCCTCCCCTCCCACAACAAGTACCACCCCCTCATGAAAAATATCCTTTAATAGCCGGTGCAACAGTTCCAACCAGCCATGCCTTAGTTCATCCAGGCCCTGCACAATCCTATCAAGCATGGCAGAGTTGGTGGTGGTGGTTGGCATGATGTCTTGGGTGGCTGGGGACCTTGGCTGCCTGCGATGGCAGAGATGGTGTTGTCAGTGTCACTCCGGCTGGTGGCCCGAGCTGCCTCCTCCTCCACTGCAATTGCCTCCAATTTCTTGAGACACAGCCGAGCAACTGTGTTCCATCTGCAGAGGGCCTCCGAGGCAGGTCCTTGGACTCCTTTGGCAGCAGTAGCTAGATGATCCAAAGAAAAAAGAACAGAAAAGGAATTGCAGTAGTCAACCCATTGTACAGTAGCCACAACATTGTATTTCTTTGGATGTTACTCTTTCTTTTTATGAGCAGATGGCAAATATTTCCAATGCATACTTCCCATGATGCCACAGCAGTGCGTGGTATGAATCCATGATCATATATTCACCATAATCAAAAATAGATATGTGTACTAAAAAGGATGACATGTTAAATGATTTAATTTCATGTGGTGAAACCTGCAACACAGTAGACACTCTGAATGTTTGTTAATTAATGAATTAACTTCCAAATATAAATTGATATTGCCATTTATTAACAGAGCACATTTAATTAATGCTGCACAATTTACTTGACTCACTGTAAAATTCAGCATTAATGGAGACATCCTGGAGGGGCAATATGTTTTTTTGGGACAGCTATTCGTGTGTCATGGTAAATTCCAATAGCTCTGCTCTTATTCTTCCTTCTTTATCCTCGGTCCCACCCTGAGTACGACTCCAAACTGAGTTCCTCTACAAATATGTTTTACATTGGCTATGGGGCACGTAAGTGAAAGTGTAGGGTAAGGTTAGGAAAGACAAACCACAGACCTTGGATTAGGTTTATTTATGTTTGGCTATGGACTGGTTTAGTGCATATACTAGTAGGCTTAGTTGCATGGTTAATGGGGGGTGGAAGATGGATCAGTAATGAAGCTAGAAAAATCGTCACTTAGGCAGAAACTGTAGGAAAAGCTTGGCACACACCAATACAGGATTACAAATTATGGGCTGGGTGGGTTATAGGTATATAATATTTTTTTTCCATAATGTTTGTTGGGACATGGGTCAGAAAGCATCAGAAAAACAAACAATGATGGGGTATGGAAAGTACGTAAGGTGATATGTATCCTGCCATGCTGTGCCGTCATGACTCATGACATCATGGAACCTTGTCTGGCATGACAGCCTGTTGGGGTCCATGATAACCATTTCTAGTCTGTACCTGAGCTATGGGCTGTTTGCTCAATAAAGCCTTTTATCAACCTACATGGTGTGTGTATAGTATACGTAGGCCTGTGTTCCTCTATGTGTCACCAACAATCTTCTGTTAACATAAGATACATAAAAGAGGGGCAAGATACATAAAAGAGGGGCGAGAGAAAGGTTACTAAAAAGGCTGGGGAAGTAAGCAACAAGACATGAGGAAGTCAGCAACTGAAACTAGAGGATTATAAAAGAAGACACAAGGATGCAAGTTTGCACGGTTAAAGCAGACATTAAAATAGAAAGGGGAAGGTAGAGAAAATACAGAAGACCCTTAACACATATTGGTTTAGAGGCAAAAATATATTAGGGGTGGACATAATATTCTGTTCCGCCCATGGAATTAGAGGAATTTTGGCCACTCTGCGTTACTCTTTAATGCAGACTTCTGTCCAAATTCCACCAATCACCCCAAGGCGAAGGTTTTTTCCTGCGGGGCTCCAAATATGCATGCTGGTGAGCGAGATTTGGTGTCCTCTAGCATGATTTTCTGATGCAGGCTGTCACCGGTGTTAGCAAGCAGTCGCGGTCAGAGGGCTGCCTATCGAGTACATTTTGCTGCTCGAGTATACTTTCAACTCGAGTGTCAGCAAAATCAACCTGAATGGCTGCAAGCTCTTGCACAGCGCATGGTGCCATTTGCTCTGATTTTCAGCGCTGCTCGCGCTACCAGTGCAAAAGTGCAGCGCGAGCAGTGCAAACTGCATATTTTCCTTCCATTGGCAGAATTCTGCAGAATCTCACAGAGTTGTTCTGTAACTCCACGGAATTCCACAGAGTGCAGTTCTGCAAGTTTCGCCCACCCCAAAAAATATTTAACATGAATCACCACCAGCACCAGCAAGAATGGCACAGGTGGAGTCTGCTTCAGTCCTATGGGACAAGTTGGGTTCTGCGGTGGTGGACTGCCCTTAAATGAGAGAACAAATTATTAGGTACTTTTAAAAAAAGGGGAGTATTTTAGAGGCAAACCAATCTAGTGCTTGAATAAGTTATCCTTTACTTCACTTCTGTTCAAACCTAAAGACAAAATAGTAAATTGTGCCTCCACCTTGCTTCATACAGTTTTGAAATGTTGACAGCTGAAAGCTATGGGCAAAGTCAGTCTGCCTTTGTGTACTGCACCACACAGAGATGGGGCAAAAATATGTACAAGAGGGGTGAGGTAAAGGTTTCTGTCACTCCAACAGTGGGGTGAGAAATAATATAAAAGCTACAGACAGGAGGCAGTGAACGGCGGGAACTGAATATAGAAAACGTAAAGAAATATGTTGGCATAACGAACATTAAAGGAAACCAAGGGAAGTTGGGGAACTGAAACATACAAAATGATGAAAATACACAATAGATGGGAATAGTTAAAGTAAGAAATAAATAAAAAAACATTACTTACCAGCTGCAGCAGGAACGCCTTCTGTGGACGGAGCACTACCAGCTCTATTGCCTGCATTTTGGGCCCCGGCCTTGCTGCTAGCAGCCTTCCCCCTTTTGTCGTTTTGGCTCTCTTCAGTTCTTCTGAAAGGAGGATAGATTAAGAGGACCATGTAGTAGTCTCTAAAAAGGGCAGCCAAGCATTCTATTGTCTGACTAACCAATCATATTCCTTCTTTCAAACTCCTCCCTAAATCAGCTTTCTTTCCTACACATTGTTTGTTTCCTACAATTGTATTGCTAATCCACTCATTTCACACAACTTTTCAATTAATGTGCAAATTCAGTGTCCGATCATGTACTGCACCTCACACAGATGAAAACTGTATTCGCAACATAAAGTCGAAGAGGATGCCAACCAACACCCCTGATATCAGGCTGTCCTGGTAACTAACACCCCATAAAGTCCACTAATTCCACCTGGCTCACCCTGGAACACAATCAGGGTTTTATTGTATGATTCACTTGATATCTACTCCACATCACTCCCAATCCTTTAGACCTACACCATCCCCTTCAGGCTGGCACAGAGACAACATGCCCCTCTACTCTGTGGACTACATGTGCAGTTCACAGTTCCCACCCAAAAGTATACAGAGAAACCATGCCCACTCCTTTGAAATAAAGACAGTGGATGTAGGCATGATATGATGCAAAAATTGAATTTATTTATATGAGTGGCATAATTAAACATTAAAAACCCCTGAAATGAGCCTCGTCCACTGTGAACATGGAGTAAATCTATGAAAATATCACACAACACTGCAAGACGATTTGCTGTGCTGTGTGACAGGGAGAGAGCAGGAATTAACCATATCTACTAAGATATTATGCAAAAGTAGTTACTGGTCTCTCCCTGCGCTGGCGCAAGAGTGCTGCCTAACGCCAAGGCAGGCTCCTTTGCACCATGATGCAAGAGTGTCTGCTTTACAGGCAAGATTGTTTTTGTGCAGACAGGGGCACCTTCCTGCACAAAAACAATCCTTTGAGGCGTTTTCCTACTTCCATGTGTGCTGTAGAATGCAGCACATATAGAAAAAGAAAGTAAGGAGGAGAAATAAACATATTTCTCCTCATTACACCTCAGTGGGGAAAAGCATAGCATTTTGCCTCATTCTCAGGTTCACAAGTCTTTGTAATTCTGGGAATGCGCCAAATCCATGGATGGGCGCATGAGAACACCCACTTTCCACCCATGGAACGCATTCCCAACACAGAATAACACAAAGCAGCGTTTTACACTGCCTTGCATTACTCTGGATTTATTAAGCCATGCAGAGCCATACAAAGTGACTTTGTGTGGCATAGTAACTCTCACTTAAGCCCTTACTATGTTGCCTTCCATAGCCTTGCGTGACGCACGGGCAATGTAAGGGCTTTGTAAATCTGGCCCGTAGTACGTCCACTCAGGTATATAAATGTAATTTTTGCACCTGAGGGCACATCTGTCCACATTTTCTGCTGCAAAGGAATGGTCAAATAAATTACTATTTGAAAAATATATTTTTTTTTTATACATATGTTTTGAAAGATGAATATATATAATATAACATACCTGATAGGCTAATACAAACAAATAGACGTACATCAATATACACAAACATTATTATTTTGGAATATTTATTCAAAAACGTTAATTATTTATCCATGGGTGCATATATTATGTATACATCGAACATAGATAGTATACAAAACCACAGTTAATTATATGATATGCACACACATTTAATTATATATACATATCTCTCTCTATATATATATATTATATATTATAATAAATAGCATATATAATATATTAGAAAATATAAATGTATATATTGATGATAACATGCACATTAATTATATATAAAATACTTTGATAAAGAAAAAATGAAGCATGCTACTACCAGAGTGGGTGAGCGTCTTCTATTAAGAAAATGATTTCTTCTTCTTTGACAATAAATTACAGGGTATATGATTGGCAAAGGACACTTTTCTTGATAGGCAAGGGATACCCCGTGTTGACCAGTATTGATATAATAGGGAGAGTGTATCCCTTGGACCAATTTATCAAGGTCTTCCCTCCCTCCCCATAGGTAGGGTTCCACCATGACCCCTACCTATTGTCTGAAGACACACACTTTGCCAGCACCTTACTTAGTAGACCCTTTACAAGCCAAGGCACTTGCCGCTCCTTTGCCTATACTTCATTCTGTGACTATGACATACCTCTTTATGAGTGGTTCCATGTATCCTTGAAAAAACTGCCTAATTCCAGATCTACTGTCTATTACACGACACAATGAAACAACACTGATTTTTCTGTTCAAACTATTTATTTTGCAAAGAAAGAATAGGGGGACTGCTCGTTGACACAGCGTTTCGCCTACAACCCTATGTGTAGGGCCGGTAGCGTAGGGTAGATAGGCAGTCGATAGGTAGTAGTATGAAGCACCACTAAACAGTATGGCATGCGGATCACACAGCAAGTCGCCTACAACCCAATGTGGGCCGGCCGCGTCTGAGAGTAGGTGCCAATACATGTCATACATATGGAAAGAGCAGATGGCAAGTCGAGAGAGGAAGGAAGAGATAGAGAAGAAGAGAAAAAAATAGGAGAGGCAAGGAGGGGGAGGTGGGCGAGGGAGGAAGCGCTAAGCCCCGAGGGGTAACGAATGGCATACAGGGAGGGGTCTATTCTATGTCCGGGGGGTAGACTGCGTCCTCAAAGAGGTGTAGGGCTCGGAGTTTCGGGGGCTGGAAGCGGGCGTGCTCCAGTTTGCAGAGATGGGTGACAAGTGGTTGCCACAGTTTCGTGAAGTGGGAATCACGGGACTGTAGGCGAGCAGTGAGCAATTCCATGGAGACAGTGTGCCATAGGCGCGTAAACCAAACAGTGATTGGGGGGTCTCCGGTTTTTCCAGTACAGGGCGATGAGCTATTTGGCAGCGCCCAGCATGTGGAGGGAAATGTGCCAGTCTTTGCGTGTGAGGGCGCGCAGATTATCAGGTTTAAGGCCTAGAACAGCTGTGGCAGGAGTGGCAGGCAGGGGAAAGCCAAGCACCTCTTTGATATGGCTAAGGATCTCCTTCCAGTATGAGGTCAAGAAAGAACAGGACCACCAAATATGGAGGAAGTCGCCCGTGGCGCTCGAGCACCTCCAACATAAAGGGGATGTCGCAGGAAACATTTTGTGCAGTCTGAGAGGCGTATAGTACCATTGGGTCATGGTCTTATAGGCGGTCTCCCGCAGGGAGATACAGCGGTAGACCTTCGGGATATCGAGCCATAGGCGGTTCCACTGGGCAGGGGCTACATCCAAGGCAATGTTCGTTTGCCATTTGCGCTGATAGAGATGTGGAGTAGTGAGTGGAGGGTGTTGCAATACGTGATAAGTGTGGGATATGAGCCCTTTAGAATCGTCGAAGGCGCTCACTAGGCGCTCAAAAGGCGTAAGTGGTCCAGTAGCTGCCTGCGTCCAGGAGGAGGTATGTATCCAATGTCGCAATTGGATATATTGCAATCGAGCTCCCTCCGAGAGGTGAAAGTCTGCCTTACACTGATCAAAAGTTTTAAAGGCGTCGCCCAGGAAGAGGTCCCTAATGGTCCGACACCCACCGTCAAGCCAGTCAGAGAACACTAGGGGACGTACTGCCGGTGGGAACTGGAGGTTCCCAGCAATAGGGGTGAAGGGAGACGGGAATGTGGTGAGGCCCTTAGAGATTGCAAGTTTATCCCAAATATCTAGTACTGTCCGAGTCGGGGGGGCCAAGTAGGCACTACGCGATCGTGAAGCCCGGTGCTGCCACGGGAGGTCCCAGATGGATCTCCCAGTCACCGCCCTATCCATGTGGAACCACACCTTTTCGCTCTGCCACGCCATCCACTCCGATATAAACCGGAGGTGCGAGGCCCAATAGTACTCCAAGAGGTTGGGGCAAGCCAGCCCGCCCCTGTCGCGAGGGGACATGAGGATTTTGTTGGAGAAACGCAGCCTGCGTCCTCCCCAGACAAACCTGGTAATGTCTCGCTGGAGGCTGCTGATCTGGTGGAGCGGGATGGGAGTCGGAAGGGATTGAAAAAGATACAGGACTTTGGGAAGCATCGACATTTTGATTGCGTGGAGCCGCCCCAGCCAGGAAAGAGTAAGTGATTTCCATGTTCGAAGGTCCCCAAGAACCGACTTCCGGCATTCCTGCCAGTTAATTTGCGACCATGAAGCGTGAGTGGGGAAGAGCTGCAGGCCAAGGTATCGTATGGAGTGGGAGGCCCATTGATAGGGAACTAAGGCCTGGAGCACAGGAATCTCGTCCTGAGGGATCGTGAGGTTGAGGGCCCAGGATTTCTCGTGATTAATTTTAAGACCGGACGCCAACTCGAATGAACGGAGAAGAGCCAGGAGGGCCGGGAGGGAGACGTGGGGCTGAGAGAGTGTGAGCAGGAGATCGTCCGCAAAAAGGGCCACTTTATGCTGTTGGCCTACAAGGGGAATGCCGTGGATGTCGGAGGCCTGGTGGATTAAAATGGCAAGGGGTTCCACTACGAGAGCAAATAATAAGGGCGACAAGGGTCACCCCTGCCGGGTACCTCTGCCTATCGATATAGGAGAGGATAGCCGGCCATTAACCCGCACCTGGGGCCGTCGGGGACGAGTAAGGAGCCATCATCCGAGCTATCATTAACGGGCCGAGCCCGATTTTATGTAGGACTGCCCGAAGGAAGGTCCAATCCACCCGGTCAAACGCCTTCTCCGCGTCTAGCGACAGAAGGCAAGCCGGGATGCTCCAGCGATGGGCCTTGCTCACCAGGTGTGCAATATGCCGCACGTTGTCCGCACCTTGGCGATGGTGGATGAAGCCGACCTGGTCTGGTTCAATGAGGCTGGGGAGAAGCGGATCTAGTCGTTTGGCTAAAATTTTCGTGTAGATCTTCAGGTCCGGATTGAGCAATGCTATGGGACGGTAGGACGAGCAAAGTGCATGGTCCTTGCCCGGCTTAGGAATGAGGGCAATTTCCGCCAGCCCATAGACTGGGAAGGACCAGCGTCGGTGGCGAAAGAGTTAAAGAGACGGACGAGGTGCTTCCGAAGCTGCGGCAGGAACATGCGGTAAAAAGAGAGGGGAAGACCATCCGGCCCCGGAGACTTTCCGATGGGGAGGTCCTTCATGGCCCCAGCGAGCTCCTCGCAAGTAATTGGGTCTTCCAGTTGCTGGGCATGGTAGCTACTGAGTGGGGTCCAGGGGCAGGCATCAAGCAGAGTCCGTATCAGGTCTGGGGAGGGCGAGGCGGGGGCATATAGAGAGGAGTAGTATGTTTGGAATGCGGCGCATTTAGAGGCTTCCGTGGTCGTGCGGGTGCCGTCTCCAAGTTGAATATTAGCAATGTGGGCCTTAGCTGTGCGTTTCCGCAGGCGCCGAGCCAAGACCGTGCCCACCTTGTCGCCCCCCTCATAATAGCGCTGCTTCAGTGCTAACAGAGCACCCTCAGCCTTGTTGGTGCGATGAGCCCGCAGCTGACCACGGAGGGTAGCCAGGCTCCGCTTATGGGCAAGTGAAGGGCGTTCCTGGTCGATCCTCTCAAGGGCCTTCAGGTCCCTAGTGAGATTGGCTTCGAAGAGACGCGCCTCCCGAGCTCGCACAATCGCGATGGAAGTGATGTGGCCGCGGATGGTGGCCTTGAATGCGTCCCACACAACAGGGAAGGGGGTTTCGGGGAGGTCGTTAAGCTCAAAATAGGAGTCAATGGCCATCCACAATTCCGCCACATCCACGGGGTCCCGGAGGACGCGTGGAGGGAGGTGCCAACGAGGCGGGAGTGGGGTGCGTGCAGAACTATGGCGAAGGAGAAGTTCCACGTGAGCGTGGTCAGAGACCGAGATGTCAGACATGGAAGCGGAAACCGTCTCGCCGATAAGGGCATGCGAGATAAGGATGTGGTCAATACGTGAGTATGAACGATGCACGTGTGAGTAGTATGAGTAGTCACGAGCTTCGGGGGAGTGATACCGCCAGGAGTCAAGTAGCGTAAGATCCGTCAGTTGCTTCTTTAAGGTGGAGGACATAGCCCCGGTGCCCTGAAAGGAGCCGTCACTACGGTCCAGGGCGGGGTCCCAAACCAGATTGAAATCGCCCCCAATAATAAGCGAAGGGTCGTCCTGCGGTACTTGTTCCCTCAAGAGGGCACGAAGGTAGGAGTCCTGCGCCTGGTTAGGCGCATAAATACTGCACAGTGTGAAGGACCGATGTCCGATCAAGACCTCAGCTCTAAGGAAGCGGCCATCTGGGCTGCGGAAGGTTTTAGATTTCCCCTGCCGGATGCCAGGGCCGCAGAGTATTGCCACGCCAGCTGTTTTGGAGGAGGCCGAAGCCCAGAATTGGAGGGGGTACCGGGGGTGTGCCATGCGAGGACATCAACTTTCAACAGGTGAGTCTCCTGTAAAAGGATTATATCGGGGTGCTGCTGAAGGAGGTATCGCCATATCTGATGCCGCTTATTGGGAGAGTTGAGCCCCTTGACATTGAAGGAGAGGATTTTCAGGCAGGGAGTAGTAGCCATGGTCTGTGGGGGGTGCGGTCTGGCCTAAGCATCCCACCGGGGGGCAGGGCGGGGCAATGGCAAGGAGAAGGGGGAGAGCCGCTGTCTTCCGGAAGGTGAAAGAGAACCACAGGAGGCGCCCCCGCCCACCCAGGAAGGAGAAAAGGACAGAGAAAAGATGAGAGAGGGAAAAACAGAAGAAAGAGGGACAGACATTCAAAACGAATACGATCAACATTGGCCAACAGGGCCACGGTGTCCTGTTCCAGTCTAGGGACCGTCGAGGCCCAGGGGCACAGGCAGTCCCGGAGAAGTCACTCTCCCAGGAACAGATGGGGGGCGAGTCGCCGGACACAGGAGATGTCATCTGGGCAGGTGGTCCGACGCCGCCAACACTGCTTACAGGGAGCTGGGAGGCTGTCGAGACATGAAGCTGCGCGTCACCACTTCAGGCACAGGGAGAAAGTTCATAGTCCGGAGTGATCCTCCACCAGCGTGAGTGAAAGCCTTGTCAACTAGGTAGTTAGGGACGGAGGGCTGGGCGAGGGGCGATCCCCCTCCATGGAGCGGATATGTTGGATGATGTCATCTTTGGCTTGTGAGGACGAGTGCTCTCCGGGGTGCAGAGAGCGCCGGCTACGGCTAACCTGGGACCAGTAGGGTTTGGCGGGGGCCCCGGCACGGGGCAGCAGGCGTGCAGGACTTGAGGGTGGCGTGAGAGAGAGATGGAGAAGATTTGCCGCCTCCTGAAGGGATCGTACCATCCGGCGCTTGGATTCCCACTGGAAGATTAGCGCAAAGGGGTGACCCCACTGGTATTGGATGTTCAGGCTGCGCAGTTTGGCGGTCACAGGCCTAAAATCGCGGCGTCTCCGAAGCGTCGTGGGCGCTAGGTCCTGGAAGATCTGGATGTTGGCTCCCTTGTAGGTAAGTTCCTGCTTGGAACGCGCCGCCTTCAGGATGGCCTCCTTTTCCGTGAAAAAATGAACCCGGGTCAGGATGTCAGGGAGGAGGCCCGGTCGACCAGGGGGGCCAGAGACCCGGTGTGCACGATCCAGCGCCGGTGGAGAGGCATCGTCGTCACCCCATACCTCGTGGAGGAGCTGTGCCACGTAGGTCATAATGTCCGACCCCTCGGCCCCAATTGGCACCCCCAGGATGCGGAGGTTGTTGCGGCGGCTCCGGTTTTCCAAGTCCTCCTGCTTTAATTGCAAATCGATGTGTTGGTCCTCAAGGGTAGCCAGGCGCTGCCAGAGTTGCTCTTGATCCTCCGTACGCGCATCCACCGTCCGCTCAAGACCGTCCACTCGGTCCCCAAGTTCCGTAACCTCCCTCCGGAGTTCCCGGACACAGGAGTGAACCTCCGTGCGCAGGGAACCGATTTCCGTCTTGAGTTCTGCCATGAAGCCGGCCATGAAGGACTGGGTGACCGGTGGCGAATCCCCTCCATTTTGCGAAGCCATTGCTTCAGGGGCAGCAGCGCCCGTCTTGCCCCGGAGCGCAGCGACAGGATTGTCCTTTGGGGGTGCCGCTGTGTCCTTCATCGCCTTGGTGCGCGTCATCTCCCGGCAGAGTCCAGCACCTCCCAAAGCCAGGCTAAACGGTGAGAGGAGGGTGTAGAGCTGTGGAAGGGCAATTAAGGGGTGCAGCCGTGCCTACCCTAATCCAAAACTGCACGGGTCACGGCAAGAGAGACCTCCCAGTGAGTGTGAGCGGGCGGAGGGGTGGGCTAGAGCGCCGCCGCAGGCAGGGTCCCCCAGCCGAGCAGTGCAGGCCAAAGTATTCCCCTAAGCAGGCACCGGTAGGACACCAAGAAATCCCCAGCGCTCCGACGCGGAGGTAAGGCACCCCGGCACGGCAAGCGCGCCCTGACCTCGGGAGGGGTGTGCAGCAGGGTCCCGGCCCAACGCCCAGCATCCACGCACCCCTATGCGCTGTATCCCCAGTCCCGGGGCCGGATCGTTGCAGGGTCCAGGGGCCGCCAAAGGAGAGCACAGAGGCCCAGGACCGCAGGGGCGAAAGCGGTGCAGAGAAGCCAGTTCAGCGTCCCGGTCCCACTAGGCCACAAAGGTCCAGGCGGTGTCAGAGGCAGTCCGTTCTGAGGGACGGGCACATCCACGCCAAGCCGGTCCCCCCGTAGGCCTCAGCGGAATGGCCAAGTGCTTCAGTACCCAGTGAACCGGGGCAGGCCTAAAAGGCCGCAGGCGAGTCCCCCTCCGCAGTAGATTCAAAGTGGGGCCTAGCGCTCTGGCCGGGGCAATTCGGGCAATGCGCGCGGCCTCCGCGGGGGTCCGCACCGAGGGGTAATGCACCAGCACCCCCCCGGTCCCCAGCAGGGCCGCAGCGCGGCAAGTCCGATGTGCCTCACAGCAGGATCAGGTCGGGGCCCCTCCTCCGCCTCTGCCCATCGCCAGCCACACAGCAGCACCACTCACCCCCACCGGGTCCGGTCCTCGGGAGCGCTCCTCGGCGGCGGCCCCCAGGCGATCCCGGCCACCACCGGGCCTGCACCTGTCTTCAAAATGGCAGACAGCCGGGGCAACAGAGAGGAGCCCCCGGCGAGGTCAGAGGACGCCGATGGCTGCCGCAGGCCGTCTCCAGCGCTGTCCGGCGCCTCTGCTGATGGGGCGCAGCACCAGGGGGGTCCGGGAGATTGTTTGCAGGCCGTGGAGGAGGCCCGGGTTGGAAGGCCCCAAGATGGCGGCCGCAGAGCCGGGAGACCAGCGCCAGGCCACAGCCTCACCGTCACCAGCGAGCCTCCGCTGTTGTCCGCTCGTTGGTGGGGGCTCCTCACCCTTCGCGACCTGTGCACCCCGAAAAGTGGCGCCGATTGAGCCCCAGCTCCGCGCTAATGGCTTTAGAGTGTGGCGGTCAGTCGGAGCTCCTCAGCGTGCGTCTCACGCCATTGACAGCGAGACCATGCCCCCCACAACACTGATTTTTAATGACTGGTTGCAGATCATATTATTGACATGGAGCCACACTTGCTGGGCAAAAACTTATTTGTGCTACAATGGTCATATTCTACACAACCATGACCAGTACTTTGAGAATTGAATTAAGGTATGCCCACACGTTCAAGGGTGTAGATCTATTAAACACATTGCAGGATATTCATGACTTAGTTTGCTCCATGATCAACTCAAACATCTTACAACTACATTTGAGTGGTTGGAAGTATGCCATCCTACCTTTTTTCAAAACAGATTGTGTGACAATTGACACAACAGTGTGGCACAAATAGTAATGTTGTCTGACACTATGTCAATCTTGGTAGAACTCACACTGCAACTGCATCATCATCTTCATGAAAGATGTAAAGAGCTTACAATTAAAGTTCCCTAGGTCCACAATCTGCTTCACACATACCTATTCTTGATGCATACCCTGAACCAATGAATATAGCTAAAACAAATTGTTCATTGTCACTTGATAATCAAAACCATCTTTTTACTGAAACTTTGTGGATGAACTTTGAAGGAAAAGACATAGATGAGCAACAGGGAAACATGAAAGTAGATAGACAATTTCTGTATCCTTTTTTCCAGCAATCTTGTACCCGTTTGTTAAAATACGCCTACTCTTGCCCACTTTCGTCTTGCTATCTAGTAAGTGGCGAAATCAAGATACCTATCATTGAATGCAATTGTTGGCTCGTGGGCTGAGGGAAACAATTACAGGATCAACAATTCACCCAACGGCATACCTTCCCAGGATTTTAAAGGAATAGCTGGTTATATTTTAGGCCTTCATTGCGCATGGCCTCCTAATTTCGGTAGGGCTGATAATAGCAGTACTAATTTCACACCAATCTCTGTGTGAATTTCTAAGGAAAAAACAGGAATTACCAGGGAAATCAGATCCTGAATTATTGATTCCTCCAATAATTCCTAATTTCTTAGTAGAAACTTTGGGTTTAACTCATCTTGGTCTGGATTTTCCCTACTGTGAGAAAGTGGACCTTTTTACATGGTCACCCCATTTTTGTGGACTGATGTTGCTGGTTTCTGAACTTTGCACACTGGGGCACTGATGTCCAGTGCTCAGTGTATATGCTGTGTCCCTCAAAACATGGTGAAATTAGCTAATAACCAAGTCGGATATTAAGTTTCTGGTAAGGCCATGATATATGGTGCACGAAAATATGTTAATGATATGGAAAGTTAAATGTTATCTATGGACTGCAGCCCATATTTTGCCATCTACTAGGCTGACAAAGATAAACATGGTTTCAGGCCTACATGAGTAGCCTGACATGCAGGCAAAATTGTCAAAATAACTGCTTTTGACAGGAAAGAACCCTACTTTTAAATACTAAATAAGTCACCTCTAAATAGGCCTTACATCCCACAAGGTAGAATGCCTTGTATTTAAAAGCAGCTCTTGCAAAAATATAGTGCTGACATGCCCCAAAAGCTAATTTATCTGCACAAGTCTGTAGCTGCTCCTGTGACGAAAACTAAAGTTCCGATAAAATGATATTTCCGGAATATTTGGTTTGGGGCCAACTACTGGCATAACTCAACTACTATTTGTAATGTTTATTAAAGATCCAATTCACTAATGAAGTCAGATTTTTAATAAATATTTAGGAAAAGTAACTCTTAAAGATACATTTTATCTGCCTGAACCTCTAGTAGGCTCATTAACATTAGTTTGTCAGTAGCTGGGCCCCTTAATGAGCTGTCAACACTGCTCCCAAAGCTGAAACGATGGCCTAAGCCTTTTGGCAGGAAGACTTGGGTGTGAAGTATGGGACTGCTATCAGCTCAGGAAGGTCAAAAAGAGGAGAAAAAGAGAAGACTTTGTACCTGGGCCATCTGTAGCCAGCTTGGCACCAGCTCAGTGGGGTAGAGGATGGTTCCAAAACCAGGATTGTGTAGATTAGGAACAGGGGGCTATCATTTCCCTTAACACAGTTCTGGCTGGCATACCAGCAGGCTCCTAGGGTAAAACAATGCTGACATGTTGGATTTGCCTCAGAATAGTGTACCGTGGGATAGTTTACTGTAAGGCAAACAAGCTGTGCCGCAAAAGTGTGAAGGGTTGGAATTGGAGACTTTTTTCTCATTGGTTAGGGAGTGTCCAGGAGTCTTCCCCACCAACTGGCTAATGAATCCTACAAAAGTGTCACCTCAACCACAGCTTACCAGAACACATCTAGACCTGAGGATGAATAGAAGACGGCTGGACCTGTTGTCTGCTATCTGTGTGGAGACCTGAGGGACAGGACCTTCTCCCACTTGTACCCTGAACTGTGAAGTAGACCCCAAGGTAATCCGCGTCGCTGACCCAATTGAAGAAGGACCTTAAGACCTGGCACTTCGAATGATCCTACACCCAGGAGGACCAGCAGCCCCCCACCCAGCACCTTGAGACCCTCACAGGTGAGAAGCAGCGCTATACAAGCCCCTGATTGATTGATTGCTTGAAGGGTTAGTTAAATGACCACCTATGTGGATGCAGAGACACAACAAGCAGTACAAGGTCTTTTTTCCTGAAGTCACCAGCTGACCAGTAGCAACTGGCCCCTGGCTTGACCGTTTGGGTGGCCTCTGCGGGAGTGAGTCCTGGCCCCTACTTGCTCTCTCTAAGGTCCTTGTAGACTTAAAAGTGACTATAAGGAGCTGTCCAGAAAATTTGAAAAGTTTTTATTTTTTAGATTTCCAAGGCCTCTGGAGCACTAGCTGAACTTTGCCACTAAGATATCCAACTTTGAGTGGACTTAATCGGGTACAGCTTCAATGCTTGCCCTGCTGGAAGATTTTAGCTCCAGATAAAAGTGCTAAGTCCGAAGATAGAAATCTTGACCAGGGGGAGGCTCGAAATGTACCTGCCAGATGACTTTCTCAGCTGCAAAATTTATATTTTTCCCACACTGTGCTTTTCCCCTGAAAACCAATGACCAGCAGTACCCCATCCAATGGGTAGTCAGCTTTGAGAAGACTTATCCAGATACAGCTTCCAATTTCAGAGACTTAGTCAGAAGGTTAAATCTTTCACCAGGAGGGCCTCTTTTGTGTATCTGACCTCTGCACCATTGCAGTCTGCTTGACATTGTGACTAGATCCCGGTCAGCCACGAACAGTGACTTTTAATTGGTGCTTTACTCTTCTTGGCAACTTCTTTGCCCTAAATCTGTAAAAATTACATTTCCGGTTCCCTTGTCGAATTTTAGTTGTTTAAGGTGTAATTTTTCTTACTAAAAGTTTCTCTATTTTTAGAAATTGGTTGTGGGATTTTTAATGATATAATATTTACGGTTTTTAATTTCTTCGGTACTGTTAAATATTTTACGAACATTTCCTTAAGCTAACCCTGTCTGTTCTGTGCTATAGTTATGAAAGGTTGAGCCCAGGTTTAATTATTGAACTTGTGTGTTGGACCTAAAAAGAATTTGGGCTCATTACTTAGGAAGGACTCACATCCTCCCCAACTAATAGCTAATTTTGTTGCAAACTCAAATATAATGGCATGACTAATAAAGTTTTATGGATGCAGTTGAGAGTGCCCTCTGTAGGCTATATTTAGTGATGCACATGCAACATATGTGCAACGAAGAGCATGGGATTCTGTGTGAGTTACTTCTATGTTTTATACCTGATACCTAATCCCCAAGCAATATCATACACTTCAAGGCTTGTGATCAGGATTCTAATTTGTATGTCACTTTCTAGTGCCATAACAGCAATGCTTACTCTGGACATATCGAATGACTGGTAAAGTTACATGAAAAGAAAATACACATACATTTTCTGTTTTAGGCAGCTCTCTATTCGTTGTGTCCTTTACCATTGTGTCTGACATGTTAGGTGAAGATGTTCCGTATGGCCTATGTTTGACTAGTGTAAGTACTGAGCTGATAAAATGAGAAAACACATGTGAGAGAACATGTATGTATTGAAAGACGTGTGCATCTGCTGGCAAAGACTAAACAAGACATCACATAAGTCGCGGATGTGGTATATTTATATTCATTCCCCTCTACATCGACATGGCATATTTTACTATGGGGCCACCTATATAGGAAGATTGGTATCAGCTTAGCATGGCGCCCCCTTGCTGCAACACTGCATTATTTTCTTGTGCACCAGACAATCATGACAAATTAAACCTCACCTGTGTGTATTCCTAAACGGCGGTCCTCATACTTTGAAGTATAATATCCCTAAAAATATTTGTGTCACATACTACTGATAAACTAAATGGCACCCACGTGTTCTACCCTGAGGCAGTTTTATAAGCCACTATTTAGTAGTACAATTTTGTGTATCACATTGATTTGCTCACTTGTTAATCTCTTTCTGAATCTAGATTTTCTTCCAGTTGTTCGCTTGTCAGACTGAAAGCCACCACCTCTTCCCATTTTCGCTCATTTCTTGATTTTTCTATAAGTGGTTGTTTGACTAGAAGGCATATTTGGTGGTATTTGTTCTTCAGGTTTCTAATTTATACTGTATTTGGCTGTGCACTAAATCGTCAGAGGATGTGATTCCACGGTATATGGTATATGTTTTCCACCATTAACACTGGAGTATCAAACACAAAATAAACTTTATTGGATGATAACGTCAATTTGCGGAAGTGTAGTATTTGGCTCTTACATACATGCCTTTTATACTATGCTTTAAAGGCCATTCGTGGTTGGTGATGGGGGCCGCTGCTTGTGATGATGGTGTCAGTGGTGGTGCCTCTTTGGTGCTGGTTGAAGTGATGCCAGCATACTTTTTTCTATTCTGCTACCTCCTGCTGTGTGATGTGATGGGCTCTGCTTGGCTTTTGAGTTACATTTTATTGCACATGCTGGTCTCATTAGGGCGATGTTGTTATCTTATAAATCGTTGATTTCTGTAAACAATGCTCACACTTCGCAATTGCTGTTGTCTGTGTTTGTTTGCTTGCCTATTCGGAATCTTGCAGACGCTCCTTTTATGAGGATACTTTCAAGAGTTTTGCTTGAGTTGTTTTTTTTTAGTGCCGGTCTGTAATCTTTTTCTACTGTAATCAATTTGACACTATGGCTTATTGACACAGTGGATGTTTGCTTCTTACATAATGGAGGTGTTTTGTATGTTTATCATGTGTTTCATATTTTTTTCATGCAGGAGCATATGGGGCCACTCCTTGGGGAGTGCTGCGTTGGTTCTCAAATAGCAGTTATTACTCATGAGCCCCTCCTCAGTCTATGTATGATGTGTCATTGCCAGTGGATGTGGTCTCGCCTGTTAAATCTTGCAATTGACATCCTGTTATATGCATATTCTCGCTGATTGGGTTATGCTGGTATTGGTGAGCTGTGCCCCGGCAAACCCGTTGGTGGATCCCAGTTGAAGGTTGGGATTCCACCCAACCACAGTGCAACAGTGGAGATGGCTGATCCCTGGGGCATAACAGCTTTGAGATCACGTGTCATGTTAAACAAGAACAATAAAGATTGACATGAATGTCCATGGTATGCAGTGCACATTCGAATGCAGTTTCCACTGGCTATATTTACCATGTTGTGGTCTTTGTGTCCCTGCATCACCATGAATATGATGCTGCATAGACTTTTGTTTGTCGCCGGGAGCCATACACTTGGAGAGTTGGTCTGACAGCTACACGAGTGGAGACCAGAAGCTGAACAGGGAAGTCTCATGCTTCTGGTGGGGTATCCTGAACATACCTACATTTCATTGCAACTGATCCTGATGTTTCTTAAGCGCTGCCTGTTCTATGAATAAAGAAGCTACCTGTTTGTTCACTTTGTTTACTGTGATCATCCCACCTCATTACACATGGGGTGATCCTAGGATTGATTGATTGGCACTATCAATCTGCCAATTTGACTACACACATGACTAAAACCCGAATTTTTAGGACGCGATTTTAGTAGGTTTTTTATTTTGTGTTTACATTTGTTCTGTGCAAGAGAATGCTTGTTTGACCAAATGTAGTACTATCCATTGGAGATTCCTTTTGAACGCTTTTAGATGTGAAATTCTGCACATTAGTGTTTGGCCATAGTAGTGCATCAGCTGGTCAGGCCATGCACATATGCACACATATAATTAAGTGCGAAAGGGGACTCTTTTGCCTTGATATATTCACGGATTTAATTTTGTTTGGTGGGTTTGCACCTTTTTTGTTTGTATTTTGCAGCGAATTTGTCTTTGTCAATATTTTGTGAGAACCATGGCCCGTATTATGATAAGACTGCAATTTTCCTGTTTGTGCCATAATGTACCTTAAAAAAGGTGAGCCAGGGCAAACAGGGAAAGTGCACCCTATTATGGTGAATGTGCTGCCCCCAGGGCAGCCTTAACATGCTCTACCCTAAGGGCAGAGCATTCAAGTGCAATACGGAGTGGCTGCTTTAAAGCAGCTCGGAGTTTACAGTGCAGTCGGCACCCACCCGCACTTTCAAGAGGGATTAGAGATCTTCTTGCAGGCGGGTGCAGTGAGTGACTGTGCCTGTCTGCAAGGGAATGTCTAGGGGGGTTCTATGGGACACCCTTTCTCCCCTCCAGAGGACTTTCAGTGTACCTCCTAAAGGCATGTTTGTCTCTGCAACTGCATCCATAATGCGGCGCGGGTGTAGGGGTGAACAGATTTCCTCATTTGCATGGGGCCAAGCACCCATACAACTGAGGGAACACCCTCTTGAGATAGAGCTGTTGCTACATATGCACCATCACTATCAGTATTACAGAAGGGGCTGCACAAGGGTCTGCAGCCCCTTCTGTAATACCAAAGTGTCCCCGGGCGCACAGAGCAGGCACACGTGCCCGTTGCATCCCCTGCGGCACCTTCTGTATTATGGCACCATGTGTGTTAATTGCTGAGCGACTGCTGACAATGAGCATTTGGAGATTACACCACTGTTAACGTCATTTGTAATCCGCTCATGACATGAACACACATTTATTGTCTTAAAGAGGAAGAGGTGTGGCGCAGCGGCCAGGGTGCCTGACTCCGGACCACGGGGTTCACGGTTCGATCCCCGGTGCTGGCAGGTGCTGGCGGCCGGTTAGCCCAGCACCATGTGACTCTGGGCAATAGCTCGCTTAATCTTCCCGAGGGCCCCCAGCGCCGGGACACCTCTCCGGAGGTAGCTGTGCGCTTTACAAATACTGGTATTTCATTTAAATGGGCTCAAAGTGTATTATTTTATTTGACATTTTTATAGCGATAGAAGAAGTATCACAAGTACAATGTTCTCTACTATTTAATTTTACACTGGGTTTCCTGTATCTAGAATACTGAGGAACTCACTCAGCTTTGTCTCGCAGATTTAGATACTGTATGATAGTCACGCGTGCCAGTCTATTTGTCAGGCACACCACTTCCTACTGGAGTAACACTGTTATAACTTTTACAAAGTGATTTGCAAGTCTACTTTGGCAATCAAGCGCTGCGTATTTCACTTGAAACACAGCGTTTCCAAGAATGTTAACCTCATCTACTGATACACACGCTTTGTGTATGATAACTAATACACACAAAGCCATTCACAGTGTCCATGGTTGAACAAGTTGCTTTGTTGAGTTGTGTCTGCAGATACTTCATGCAGAATGATAAAAAACATTACAGCAGTAAAAGAAGAGAGACAATCTGTTCTGGGGCTTTGTTCCACTTTCAAAGGCTTTCTTTGATAAGGCCTAGAACAATGTTAGAAACATGCTGGTGGGAACCAATGTATAAAGGCGCATTTCATCTCTGGGGCCATTATCATCTCATGAGCTATGTTAGTGAGTTAAAACAGTCAAATGTAGTCCAGGGAACCGGGGCCGAGTCCTGAAGACAGATAGCATGATATTATATTTGGCTTAACAACAGAGGAATGCGAAGAAAGCACTGAAGAGGCATGGATATCACTCAAAGAAGAACTGAGCCAAAACTGTTTCCTCTTATGTACTTTTAAAACAGCCTCTTAAATCTCCACATAGAATATGAGGTATACCTATGGCAAAGTATGATTCAGTGAAACAATATATATATATTTATAATAATCTATTTTGAACGCTTATGTTTGCTTATGAAAAATATATATTATTAAAAAAATAACGTGCTTGATTGACAAAGTTTTTCCGCATGTTATTACAATTTAGCCCTCACAGCGAGTATAGCAGCTTAGGGTGGGGTATTTGGTAAATTCCATTACCCCAAGGTGAGGTATTTACCACATGTGGCAATTCCTCAGATTCCTAATTTTTAAATGGAAAATGGGGCATAACACGTGGAATCAGTTCTTAACACAAAAAATTCTGCACATTTTGCCTATTGCTGGGCTTTTCCCCAATGAATTTCAGCTGGTAAGACCTGCTGGAATTTATCAGGAGGAAAATTGTGAGTTTGTGATATTTATCACACAATCTATGTGGAAACACATGTTTTAGCCCTTAACTCGTAAAAGGGGCCTAAGGTGCATACTATACTTATTTCGTGAGGGCGAACACTGATTACCAATTTTGTCCCAAAGTTGTATTTCCTCACATGAAAATTCCACCGCTATGGTGAGATGTCCTTGAATATAGTCGAATTTCTCTGTATATACATCAACTACAAGGGTTGTAGTATGTACAAGAGTACTTCTGAGAATTTGCAATGCTCTTAGATTCCCAGAGGAATGCACAGTATTATTTGGGATTTTAAAAACCTATTAAATTTGAGCCAAAATGTAGAAATTACCCAATGGCAACAATTTTCTTTTTTTTCAGGGTACTTTTCTGAATTAGTCCTGAGTGCGTGAAACGCAGGAAGATTGTTGATTTTCACATCAGAAACCTTGATATCATTCTAGAAATAATGGTATATCACAAACGTTCATCTTCCTGCACTAAAATATTGTAATTAAATCTATGCAAACATTCCTGTGCTCTGTTACGTCATGACAAGACGTGATTCTGATACAAAAAACAAAGCCACTGGAAGGTATTCTTTAGATGGAGTCAGAAACTTAACGAATAGGTCTTGTTTACTTCCAAACAAGTTTAAATAAAAATTTACATTTTGTGCTTGATTACACATTTTAACGTGTTCCATCATGAATTAACAGTTGCTATGTGAATCCTTTCAGATACAGTAACTACCAGCTTTGACTACTTTTTTTTTTTTTAAACATCTGTTTATCAGATTTTTTATGAATACAGATCTACAACAAAAAAGGTAACACAGGTGGTCAGTCATATCTTGCTGCTTCTCAGTGCAGCCATGTACATGCTCTATTTCACACACAGTAAACATGTTTGCAGTTTCTTGTCTTCGCGTCTGAATGATCATATGAATATCCTTATTATTACAAGTACAGTTCAGTGTCCAGCATGCCGCCTCTCTTCCCTTATCGCGCACTCTGGTGCAGGTTGTTGTTGATAGCATTTATGTTTTAGGGGCCCTTCTCTCCAGTAGCTCGTGCCTCCCCTTCACCTCCTCTATCATCTCCCGCATGCAATGACTCCTTTTGTGTGTTCTTCCCGGAGCTATCCTGACCTGATTGGTGTTCCATCAGGTAGGTCCGCAGTGGGTCCCATATATCATGCGGTCTGGAGGTAATCAGCATTAGCTCTGCGTATGTTAACAGCTGATCTTGACAGTAGATAAGGTCGCGCATCCATTCCTTAAATTTAGGCGCTCTGCCCCTCCCCCATTTGCAAGCTACTCTTCGCTTAGCTAATAACAGCCCCAGCGATACATATTTCCTAACTGAAGTTTCTATCTCCGCTGTATATCCTAGCAATGTTGTCAGTGGAGTGTTCGGAATTGGGGAGCCAATCATCTGCTCTAGGGCTTGCAAAACTTGTGTCCAATACCCCTGAATAGCCTCGCACTCCCACGCCAGGTGTAGGAATCCTGCTCCTGCTTTATTACATCTCTCGCATCGATTGTTATCTCGGATTTTAAATCGATGGAGTCTAACCGGGGTGTGATATATGCGGTGTAAGTATTTGAAGTGTATGATGCGTAGCCTAGTGCTTGCTGACACTTTTCCGGTTTGCTGACAGCCGTATGCCCACTGATCATCACTAATGGGAGTCCCTAGGTCCTCGTCCCAGTGGGTGCGGGAATTCTGTTTCAGATCGGGGCTATTTGCCTGGGTGGCGCGGTATAGCATGGAAACCACATGGGTAGGTGTAGTGCTTTGGAGCAGGATATGCAGCGGAGCTAACGTCTCAGGCTAAGTCTAAGTCTTAGTCTCTGTGAGCGCCGTCTGAAGTTCATCCGCGCCTGAGCTCCGCTTTTTGCTAGCTTGGGAACATCTGTCCACGCCAAGCCACTCAGCCGGTATTCCGCCATCTCTACCGCTTCGTTTCGATTCGAAATGCGGGCATTTGGGACAGGATAATGTTGTTTTGTTTTCCCGGGCGGCAAGAGCCTCACACCAGTGCGGCCATCTTGCTCGTGTGCCCTCTAGCACCCCAGCTGCAGCTTTGACTACTTTGTGTGACTGGGGAGCACATAGCATCAAACATCAGGTCATGTGTCCCTGTCCTCAGACTCTTAAGGATGTGGATGTCAACCTTCCTTCCACAAAAATGCACATGCGTCCTTGTCCCTGGGAGGCTCTGAGCTCAGCACCTCATCCAAAGGGCTCCACCACCTTAGCACATGGTTATGTCCAGCAGTCTCTGGGACCAGGCCTTTGGTCAGGACCAGCATTCAGCTCCTTTTCCCCCTGATTCTACTGTGCATGACCAATGACTGTGACTGATCTCTCCAAACACAGTGGCCGGACATGCTCTGAGATTGTTGTCCAGAGCCCACAGAGTATGGCCTTTGGTTTTAAAACTTCAACATCTGGGTAGCCTACATGATTATAGTAGCAAGGCTTTAATATCACTGGCATTCAAAATATGTGCCTAAGAGCAATCCAATTGTGGCTTTAGTGTTGTCATCAGAAATGGCATAGGTGATGTCAGGAGTGAAGCCCTTGATTATTGTCATTTACGTTAGGCCAGACGGTTGATAGATGCCCTAGCCTTCAACTGTTGGGGTTGTTGAATTTCTAAGAATGGCAAATGGAAAGCATATAAGTGTGTTAACTCTGATAAAAAGTTTGATGATGATTCGACCTGAGGCCGTAATATACATTGTGTCTTGGGGGCACAATGGACGTGTGCACCCACTTTGTTTTCCCCCGGGGCACAATGAGTTTACAGAAGGGGCTTCAGATTCCTGTGCGGCCCTTTCTATAGTACTGATAGCTCTGGTGCACATGTAGTGTCAGTGCTATCATGAAAGGGCATGCCCTCATTTGCATGGCAGCTTGGCCCCATACAAATGTGTGAATCTCTTTGCCTCTGCACTCGCGCCATATTATAGAACTGGGCACAGACATAAACAGGCCCTTTGGAGGAACAATTACAGTGCTCCACAAAAAGGTGGTGCACTGTAAGTGCACCTTCTAAAGGCAGCCTTTGGAAAGGGGAAAAGTGGAACATTGACCCCCAGACATCACCCTACAGGCGGGTGCAGTAACTCACTGCACCTGCCTGTAGGGGAATCTCTTTCCCCTTCTCTAAAGTGCAGGAGTGTGTCGCCTGCACAGTGAAACACAGAGCCGCTGATTAAAGCAGCTGCTCCATATTTCACTGAATGCACTGCCCTCAGGGCAGCCCCGAGTTTGTGACTACCTTGAGGGCAGCACATTCATTGTAATTGGGAATACTGATACAACACTGTTCATGTTTGCACCCAGCGCACGTTTAAAGGTGCGCTGTGGCACAAACATGAACAGTGCGCCCGAAACGTAATATGACCCCTGGTGTTAAACTTGGTATTTGCTACTGATATCATGCCACTCTGAGTTGGTGAACTGGCATCGAGTGGCAGTGACCCATTGCATATCATGTGTGATTAGTTTGTAGACAACTTGCTTTGCTGTGATAGGTCCTGTTTGTTGAAGTGCCTCCTTCGGGTATGAGGTAATGCACTGACTTTTCTTTTTACTGTTATGCACTTGCTTGCCTTCCTTCTTTACTGTTGATGATATTGACGGTTAACTTCTGATGGATACCCCTGTAACTTGTTGTTATGTTTAGGTTAATAAAAATATTTAAAATGCATTAAATAAAATAGGATAATGGAAATTAAGAGAATGAACCCCCCTAATCAATATGATTAAAATAGCACAAAAATATATACTTTATTTTTGGCTATTAACATGGAAAAATCTTACAGAGGTGAAATTACGTTTTTATCACAGCAGTGCAATATTTAAGAATTGTTTTGTACGTTTCCCATTAAAATTACCATTTGAGGCCAATGGAGTAAAGGCTCTGCTGGCAGCCGTGTTTGGACCAGGAATTTAGAAGCAAACTCAGTAAAACCTCTATTGAAAACTGAAAATCATTTTGAGCTCAATACCAACCATTTATGTAAATCACAATGGGGATAGCAGATAGGGATTCAAAAGCAGCTATTTAACCATCAGGTACTTGATTAGGATCTAGAACACTCAGGGACGATTCTAGAAAAAAGCACAATGGAGAGGAATTATATCCTGGTTAATTCTGTTTGCCAACCTGACTCTTTAAAAACACCCAAGACACATGAGGCAGGAAATTCTCCAAGGGTATTAAGGTCAGATGTCTCAGGTGGACTGCAGTTTGGAATTGCACTGCCCACCATAGTGTCTTTAAGAGCATGACATTGCATACCTTTGTACCCTTGAATGGCTAGAATGAGAAATTGCAGCTGACAACTGACTGCCACCTACTTATAAATAATACTCAAATTGTCTGGGTCATACTAGGGATTAGCTACATAGGTAGTGGGCCAGGTCATAAAAACGTTTGTCTGGTGGTATCCCATGTCCCTGGTAGTAAAATAAAACAGTGCTTGATGCAAACACCTTTTAGCACTATATTATGAAAACAAGATTCTGAAGGTGTAATATGTGACAAGAACATCTGTGCACATTTGCTGTGTGGAATTGTGTTGTAGTGGTGATGCGTTCTGTTGTTTTGTGATGCTGTGATTATGTTGTGAGGTACAGCAGTTGTAATATTGCAATTTTGTTTTGAATATATTGTTGTGATATTCCATGTTATGTTTTAATTGTGTTCTTTTGTTGTTTTGTGTATGGAATTATGTTGGACTCTGTTACTTTCTTTGGACATGTCAAAGAATGCTGCTATATTTTTAGCCAAAAGCAGCCTCGAAAGTACCTGTGACAAGCAACCATTTACCACCGTCTAAGGTGGAAATATACTGCTGCTCTAGCTCTTCAGCTATTTAAGCCACCAGACCACCTAAATCTGTGGCAAAGACTGCATCTTAACTTAGCGTTCCCAGTGCTCACTTTAGGTGATAATGCGCTATATACTGTTGGCCCATTTATCAAAAACTATTCATCATTAGTAAATATAGAATTTTGCTGAAGATACTCCAATGACGAATTAATAATCCCTTGCTAATGTATACCTGAACACCTGGACAGTCATTAAACCTCTTCTGCCAGCTCATCCTCTACCAGTAGTGTAATTAACACACTAGCTCTGCCAATTAGGTGTGTTCCTGGAAGAATACAGATACATAGCAGGCCAACAGATTTTTGGAAAAAATGGCAGAGGTGGGGGTTAATTACTGCATAGTATCTTGGAATGTATGGGGAAGGAAGTGAACAGTGACAGCAGATGGACACTACAAAAGACTGGCTGGTACTATCACCAGTAGTGAGCAAAACCTTAGTTTGAGGTTTATCGTTGATGGAGGCCTGCGTCAAACTACATCTCATGCAGGTGAAGAATGAGAGGATATCATTTCCAATGTTCAACCTCTGCAAGGGTCGAGGAAGCTCCCTGCCATGGGTATTAAGTACAGACTTTTGGAAAGACATCCCAAAGATGATTTTTTAGGATTTTTTGCAGCACACTGAGAGAGGTACTTTAGGAAAATGCTAGCTTCACTGGGAAATATGTTAGAATATAATTAGGATATATCACCAATCATACTATAAGTACCTAAGAAACCCAATCGGATTTAGGGAAGTTTAGAGGAGGAAACACCTGATGTCTGCATCTCTTCATGGAAGGAGACTTAGGCGTGGCGTGCTTTCCCCTTGTGCTAAAGAACTGGTTCCCAGAAGCATAATAGACAAGTAAGGCATCTGAAAAAAAGAACCTACAGGCCATTGACCTGTGACCTGAGGTGGAGTCCTGGAAGGAAAACATAAAGGATATGCAGGGCATTCTATGGGGAAAAGAGAATTTGTGTAATTTTGTTCAGTGAAATTTGATGAAAATTTTGCAAACTTACACTTAATTATGTGAAGTGTAATTTTCCAGGTTCTCACTTGACATTTCTAAATGAGGTCCCAAATCACCTAAAAAGATCATGTAATGAAGAATAGTAGCTTGTATTAAAATTGTCCCTCAGTCATGATTTTACCATTTTGTCCAGACATCTGTTTGAAGCAGACTACAGCCAGCAGAACACGTGAAACTGCATGATCCACATTTTCATGTAACGGGTAATTTGTATTTTTTGCAAAATTAACAAGCATAATCGAAAGGTCACCCAGGCCTAATCTTTGCAGAAGAACCAGCAGACCAGTGGGAGCTGGCACCAGTGCTGAAGTCTTGTCTGAAGAGAGTGATTGACACTGCCACTGTTATCTGTGCCCTCATATCGGGGAAGCTATACCTTGCAGTTTAAAATCTTTACAAGTTGTTGAAAGGAAGATATTCAGTGGTGTAAGAACCTTTGGAGCAAATGAGTGTACCAACCTAAAAAAGTAACTTACTCTAGCTCTGGTCTCAACGCCTTTATGAGATAGAACAGATTGCTGGTGTAAGACATTGGGTTGCTAGTTAGGAGGGGTGGAAGCCCCACTCGGGTAACAACAAAGTCCTTGTCAGGGTGAACCAAAACAGTCACTCAACCTACCTGTGCTTAAGCCTCTGGTAGCTTGGCACAAAGCAGCGAGGCTTAACTTAAAGGCAATCTGTAAAGTATTTATGCAGCACGCAAACAGTAATGAAGTGAAAACACAACACAAGAAAAATCCCAAATCAATTTTGAAAAATAGAGTAAATCTTAATGAATTAAATTAATTGAGAACAGCTAAACTCCAATCAGTAGAACAAGATATAATTAATTTTAAAGTTTTTAGTGAAAATAGAACTAAGAAGAAAAAAGCACCACTTGCAGTTTCATGGTTGTGTTGAACTGGGGGAAAGTCACAAGTTCAAGCCTTCTGCAATGGAGTGCGGACCGAATACAGGGACCAGGTTAGATTTGACTTACAATTCATTTAAGTGTAAACATCATTTCTCTATATGCTCCCTAAGTTTACACTTATTAATCGAAATAAGGTAACCTAGTGTTAGCCTCTGTGAGAAATGCACCTTACAACAGTGAAAAACTACTTTATGAGTTTTTCACTGTCAGAACATGTAACACTTAAAAACACAGGTCCTATTTTTAAAGACCATGCACTCTGTCCTATGAGCTTTTAGGGCCTACCTTAGGGGTGACTTAGGAGTATTAAAAAGGAAGGTTTAGGCCTGGCAAAAAGTTTATTTTGTCAGGTCGAAATGACAATTTAAAACGGCACTACAGGCTATTACAAAAGGCTACTTTAGTGGGTGGCACAATGAGTGCTGCATTCCACTAGTAGCATTTAATTTACCGGCCCTGGATACATGCAGTATTACATACTGAGGACTTACAAGTACATTAAATGTATCACTCAGGTGTAAACCAAATTGCCATGTTTTGGGGAGAGAGCACAAGCACTTTAGCTCTGGTTAGCAGGAGTAAAGTTCATAGAGTCCTAATGCTTAAAATCTGGGGGTGATCCTCAGGGGCGGCTCCTCCACTAAGGAGGAAGAGCGTCACCCCACTGTTCTCGGACCAGTGGAAATAGGAAAAATAAAATGATAATAACAACCTTATTGTCATTTTATTTTTCGTAGCTGCGGGGCTCGGTTAGGGAGTGGCGGGCTGGTGTCACAGGGAGGAAGAGTGGTTTGTGCACAATAAGTGTGCATGACGGTTTGGCCGGCTGTAGGAAAGTAGGATCTTTTTTCATGGTCACTCCCACTTTCTGTGGTGTCATTATGTTTTAATGATTCCTAATTCGGCCAGTCTCTGTGCTTCTTCCTTAAATTGGACATGGTGAGTACTTAGGTGCACTCCAGATTGGCTACTGGTGTACCCTTATAAGTCCCTAGTATATGGTACTAAGGTACCCAGGGCATAGGTACACCAGAGTCTCCCATGGGCTGCAGCATGTATTATGCCACCAATGGGAGACCACTCAAATTGTGACTACAGGCCTACCATTGTGGCCGGTGTAAGCTGGTGCTAGCACCACTTACGACAGATATAAGTTTCCTTATATCTGGGGTCACTGCACTTAAAACCTTTAAGTCACCCCTAAGGTAGGCCTTTCAATCCTGAAGGCAGGGTACTCGGTTCTAGGTGTGAGGGTGCCTCTGCATGAGCAGAACCCCTTTACAACCTTCAGAGTCCATTCTCCCGGGTTGTAAGTGTATCAGCCATTAACATACATAGAGTGGCCATGCGTCATTATGTGATGACCATCTCTAAACTGGCTGTAACAAACCCTGTCATGTTTGGTATCAAACATGTTTGAATCATATCCCCACACAGCAAACGGTGTGGGAGGTACGATTCCATGCACTGTAAATCTCCTCCGGTAGGCCCTCAGTGCTCCCGGTACCCACACAGCAAGCTAGGGCTGCTGCTGACCAGAGACACAATTCTGCCCTCCTGCTGCTGAGCCAAGCTCGAGCAGAGGAAGGCAAGACAATAGGTATCCTGTCACAGGGAGGTGTACCACCTCCCAGACGGGATTTAGTGTATTGGGACAGGGTGGGGGTGTTTGCCAGCGCCACTGAGACTGCTTGAAGGGCACATTTGGTGTCCTCCTTGCATACTCCAGTTCAAACCAGTTCAGGGAGCTGTTGGCTCCCAATCTAGCACAAAACTGCACAAAGGACATGGGAGTATCCTCCCCACTGTCCAGCCCCTCTTCTGGGAGGGACCCCTGAATCGTTCCAACCCTTTCCTTAGGATACTTAAGGGCTTACCCGTGGGTGGGTCCCTAGATTCGTCGTGGGACAAGATTCAGATCAACTACCACTTCAACTTCAACCATCTGGGCACTCTGGACTTCACTGGACTTCGCTTTGGGAACCGAGATTGCAACTGGGAAGACTCCTGCTGCTCCTGATCTCATCGTCCTGCAAGTCTGCTGCAACGTCTGTGCCTGTGCTTCATACAGGTTCTTCACAGGGCCTGTGGACATCCAAGACACCCAAAGAAACCTCCCTTGGAGTGAAGGAGTCACTCCCCTGCATCTACAGGCACTGCAACGCAGCTGACCGGTCTGCTGATCCTGGGCTCCCACGGTCTCCGAAAGGCTTAGCAACACAGGTAGTAGTTCTGCAACTCCCTTGAGGCCTGCACTGTCTTCATACCGAGTTTGAGGCCAGTATCCCTCATTGGAACCACTGGAACAGAACGCCTGTGACCACGTTGACTTGCTGTTGCCAAGGTTTTTTGACTCTCTCCTCCAGAGATCTTCAGGCTCCAAGAAGCTCCAGCCCCAAGCATCTCCTGCAGCCAAGATCTTTGCCTGCACCGCATCCTTTGCACCATGAGCCTTCATCCGTTGGTAAGCTGCTCGAGGTCCTCTTCTGACTGCTGTGCCTCCGGCCTGTGGGTCCTCTCTAGGGTCTTCTTTCGCTCCAGTGGGCTCCCCTGCTTCCTTCGGGCTTGCTCTGACTTACCTGCTCATGGTGAGTCACTTGGACCTTGCTGGTCCCGACACTGCATCTTTTTCGAAGACTACGTTGTTTGCCACTGCCAAGGCTTGTTGGTGCCCCTGCCGGACACTGACCCCCTGGCTCTCGACATCCGATGTGGGATAGCTCATGAACAGCTCCTGGTCTTCCATAGCTTTTCCTGGTCTGTACAGCTGCAATTTGAAGGGCACCGTCAACTCTCTTGCATCCATCGACATCGGTGGGCATTCGTCTTCTGTGCCTCCGGGTCACTCATGAGTGGCATAGACTCTGTCCCGTCTGCTTGCAGGTTCTTCTCATCTTGAATCCAGCTTTGGGTTCCACCAGACTCCTTCATCTTCTTCTCCAGCAGCATCTTTTCGGAAGTCCTCCATTGTCGTCTACGGCGGTTTCCAACGTCACGTCACACCTATGCACCTGGCTTCCCTGGTGTAGGTATCCTGGTTCCTGGGGTATCCTTGGGTGGGGTGACACTCCAACCTTCCATCTTCCACGGGGTTTCTTTGGGGTCCACTGGGAAGGGTCCTTCTTCTGTAAAACTGCAACCACGACTTACCCATAGACTTGTGTGGATCACGCGGTGATGTTCCTGCTCTGCACACGGCCTCCATGGGGTTCCCGGGTACTTACCTTGGGTGGCTCCTTGGGTCCCCAACACTTCTACATCTTCTGGGTCCAGTCTTGACTTAGGTCGTGGTTCACATTCCACTATTTTAGTATATGAGTTGGTCTCCCCCTGGAGAACACTTTGTATGTGTGTTACGTACGTGTGCTATTTCCTAAGTATTTGTGTGTATCGTGTTTATATCTCTGAGTAGGAGATATTGCTATGTGTTAGTGAGTGTTAATAATAAAATACCTATTTTTATAACTACACTGTGTGGTTCTTTTTCACTTGACCTATAGCATAAGATTAAGTGCTGGTAAAAGAAGCTGCTTTACACTCCTTCTGGACTAAGCCTGAAGGCTGTTCGCCACAGCTGCCACTTAGAGAGCTTTCTAAGGTTGTCTAAGACCACTAAAATCATCATAAGGGTTGTCTGGATTAGTGCAGGGTGCTACACTTACAGAAGTGAGCATCATATAATAAGCCAGCCTCCTACATTAGTGTGCAGCAGTTGGGATTCAAACCTGCATTGTTTTACCAGCTAATCTAGGTGCGGAATTATTGAAAAATCATCACTAGCATTAGGCACATATAATGTTTAGATAGACTAAGTAAGTTCTACTGAACTTTTAGATTGGTCGTTAAGGGTCTAGCACAACCCTTTCTCCAATCTTAAAAAGTGTAGTTTCCACTAGGGAAGGTAGGTGCAACACCACACTACACCTATGCACCTAGACATGTCTTTAGCAATGGACCTCAATGGGGCCCAGTCTTCTAGATACAGTGGTCTTAAGTTCCAGGAACTAAGGACCCTGAGTACTTCTAGGTAGTTAAAGACAGGTAGCAATCCAACCACTAAGCATCTCTTTGAGCTGCGTATCATAGATGATCTCCAGAACCCTGACAGGTTAGGGTATCAGGATAAAGTGGGTTTGGATGCTCCAGAAGATGGGTGAGGAGGGGTTGCCCCTGGTGACCCTAATTCTGAGCATGACCAAGAGGAGTCTGAGGACTCCACCTTGGTGAACTTTGATCCCCCAGGGAATAGTGCAGATGATACAGAGGGAGTCCCTAGAAGTAGGTCCCCCTTTATTCCTCCTGGGAGGGTTCAGAGCAGACAGAGGAGATCTAGGTCTCCCTCTGCTGAGTCCAATGCTTCAGGACATTCCATAGGGACCTCAATCTCTAGCCAGAGAGAGGACTCCTTGGAGAGGGAATACCACCTGATCAAACTTGAGAAAGTAAGACTCAAGCTCAGGCGAGATCAGTTGGCCCTTGACAAAGAGTACCTGGAAGTCCAAAGAGCTAGGAAAAATCTGGGACTAGAGTCCCTTGGTGGCAGCCCTAGTGTCCCTAGAGTCAGGGAAAATTCTTTTGATACTAGGAACCTGAGCAGGATAGTCCATGCTTACCAGGAGGGGGATGACATCAAGAAATGGATCACTGCTTTAGAGAGGGCCTGTAAAGTTCAGAAAGTACCTCAAGGGCAGTGGGCAACTATCCTGTGGCTCTCCTTTGCTAACAAAGGTAGAGGTTGGCTCCTCACTGTTAGAGAGGAGGATGCTGACAATTATTCAGTCCTGAAGAGTGCCCTTATAGATGGGTTTGGCTTAACCACTGAGCAATACAGGATTAAGTTCAGAGACAACCAGAAGGCACACACCCAGGATTGGGTAGATTTAGTTGATTGTGCTATTAAGACTCTGGAAGGCTGGCTTCATGGAAGCAAGGTACAAGACTATGAAGGATTGTACAATTTGATAATGATGAAGCACACCCTTAATAACGGTCAGCACCAACTTTTGCACCAGTACCTGGTGGACTCCGATCTGACCTCTCCCCAAGAATTGGGAAAGAAGGCAGAAAAATGGGTCCGCACCAGGGTAAAGCAGAAAAACCATGGTAATGGAGGTGACCAGAGGAAGCAAGATTCTTCTAAATCCCAGGATAAAGGTGGGGACAAGGGGAAAGATAAAATGGAGTCTTCTCAATGTCCACAAAAACCTACATCTGGGGGGGAGTCCCAAAATTCCAAGAAGGGTAAAAAGAAACCTTGGTGTTATTTGTGCAAAACAAAGACCCATTAGACAAGAGATGCTGTTTGTCCAAAGGCCAAGGAACCTAATACCACTGCCCCTAAGGCAACTGTGCCCCCTAGCACCAGTACAAGTGGTAGTACAGCAACCAAGGGATTAGTTGGGTTAACCTTGGGTTCTGAGTCTGCAACCGCGACTTACCCATTGACTTGTTTATCATGCAGTCATGTTCATACTCTGCACACAGCCTCCATGGGGTTCCTGGGTACTTACCTTGGTTGCTTCCTTGGGCCCCTGTAGGGCTTGGCCTTTTTGGCTACAGTTCCTTAAACTTTTTTGCTTTTCCCCTAGACCATTTTCCTGACATAAAGTTGCCAATTTAGATGTTTGGGTACCTTGCCACTGCTGATCAGTGTCAAAGGACAGTGTTCCCTATGTAAAGTACAATGGTAATTGGTTGGCCATGATGGGTATGTTTGCCTTACTAGTAAAAGTCCCTAGTGATGTGCACTGTGTGGGCAAGGGCTAGTAATGCAAAAGCGTGCAGAGGAGGGAACACAGGCCTTCAGTGTAGGGCCCACGTACAGACTGCTAAGTTAGCAGGGTGTCCTGACAAGTGCAACCGCTTGTCAGGTCTTACTTTCCCTTTTAAGTATGCTATGGGCACCCCCGTGGTAGGTCCTGGGTAACCCCTGGGCAGGGTGCAGTGTAGGTAAAAGGCAGGACATATACTGAGGGTGTGTGCTATGTCCTGACAGTGAAAAAACACTCCATTTCGTTTTCACTGTTGAAAGGCCATTCTGCCCATAGGACAGAATGGGGAGGCTAGGTAGTGTGTTTATTAGCCTTGTTTCCTTTAAGTTTAAAATGGAGAGTTGAAGTTTGGTATGTATGAACTCACAGTGTCATAACACATCTTTCTATGAAGGTGGTTTTGTCACTGTGTGTTCAGAAGCCACTCTTTTAGAAAGTGGCTAAGTTTGTGCTTTAAGCATTTCTGTGTGTCTCTGCTGAATGTGAATTGCCTGTCTGGATCTGAGATGGGAGGGGGTGAGATGGCACCTGGCTGACCTGCATCTGGAGAGTATGCGAGGAGGAACCCCGGGAGGTGAAGGGCGCCTGGGCTGCAGCCATAAAACAATTGACCCATCTCCTGCTGAGTGATACAGTGTCCAGAGCCCCAGTATCAAAGAGAGAGGTGACACTGGGAGGGAGACACCCAGAACTGATTTAGGAGAGGGGTCAGGGACCCCTGAGCACAACGAACTTCAAAGACATGAAGGGGTATAACTGAGAGAACTGAATCCCCTAGAATTTGGTGTAATTTTGAATGGCGAAATGGACAGGTCGAGTCTGCAGAGGCTATGACCTTTTTCGTGGTCAAGAAGAACCTCTGCTAAAGAAGAAGTTGCTGAATAGACTGCTGGATAGGACTGACCCTTGCTTCGTGATCTGGAGCTGGCCTGCAGTTTGTAGCTTTTACTAAGGAAGAGACTGAAGGGACATTGCAGTGGGTGGTGTCCCCCCTTCTTGAACAGGACTGTGCTTTGTGCTGTGTCCTGAACCACAAGGGCCCGAGGTGAGCTGGCTCCTTGTTTGAAACACAGGAACATAAAAGTTTCTGGAGGAATCCCAAGCAACGCGGTGTGCGCGTGCTTTTGCAGCTTGAGATCCTCAGAAGTTGCGCCTTGTGATCTTGGGCACGAAGGAGTAAACCGAGTCTCGGACGCGCAGGGAGCGTGTCGAGGTGCAGCTGAGGAAGTGGTGGCGATCGTCTGGTCATCGCGTGCACAGGGAGGTGAGGTGAGACTCTGATGCGCAAGGAGCGTGTCGTGGTGCAGGCCGAGGCGTTGGTGAGGAGTGCCAGGGTAGCGGGTGCACCGAAATCGAAGTAAGTCTACGAGTGCTGAGGGCGGGTCTTGGTAGCCACTGAGACCGCCGAAAGGAGGGCCAGGTAATCGGGCCCTCGGAGTGCAACAGCAGCGGCCCAGACCGGCAGTCCCGGAGGAGCGAAGTCGCCGGCCCGAGCTCGCAGTGCCCATTGAGGGAGTTCTGGATCAAGGCCCAGTAGCTGAAGGAGGAGAGGAGAATGGGGTCGCGCCACCACCCAGGTAACGTGGATCACCACCTGGGGTCGGGTGCGGGCTCGGAGGGACACTCTCTCGGCCTCTCGCTCCTGGCAGCTGTGTGAGCCTGTTGCTTCGGCTCGGATCTAGGCCCGTGCTGGCCCAGGGAGGGGCAGTACTGGGGCTGGAGTAGAAGCGGTACTTTTGTGTCATCATTGATTCAGGTCGGGGGAAACTGTGAACGGAGCACCTAGACTGTCATATTACACTTTGCATTACTGCTGCTAACGAACTATCGAACTGTCGTATGACGCCTGACTCAATTTGTGCTTAACGAATGGCAGGCGGGGTACGCCCCGCACTGCGTTATTTCTTTCCCTCGCAGGGTACATGTTTGTAAGTGTGGCGCATTGCCTGTTTTCGTCATCCCACCGTACCTGATTGGAACATGGCGCATTGTATTATTTCTTCAGTGCACAGTATATGATGGTAGTGTGACGCATTGTTTGTTTCTTCCTTGTACAGGGCATGCTGGTGGTGATACGCATTTGCATTATTCCTTCTATTGCAAAGTACATGATTGTGCGCCACGTGTTGCATTGTTTCTCTATTGCACAGCTCAGGAGTATATCGTTACGCATTGCAGTATTTTGTTTCTTTTGCAACGTATGTGATTCTAGCAATACGACCTGCCTAACCTTTTGGAAACGGTTAGAAGTCAGCTTAACTGTTGGTTAGAAGCGGTGGTTGGGATTAGAACCTACTAATCCACCGGAAGAAATACTACCCATTATTATATGTTGGTTTTGTAATGTGTGGTCATATCGTATATCTTCTTGTATAAAGATTATACTCGTTTTATAAAAACTCGTGTGGAGTCCATTTGTGGTAACATCCTTGGGTTGCTGTGAGTATGGTTGCACATACTGTACACTCGTGCCTTGGAGATAAGCCTGGCTGCTCGTGCCAAGCTACTAAGGGGGTGAGTAGGGTTATCTCAGACGGTGTCCTTACTTAGCCTAACGTTGAAATGAGGGGTAGATCCCGCACCCGGTTACAGTGGGATGGGACAGGGGCTCCCGCCTCCAACATTTGGTGGTGGCGGTGAGGGATTAGGACCCCCACTTCCAACAGTCCCCAACACTTCTACGTCTTCTGGGTCCAGCCTCGGTTTAGGTCGTGGTTCGCATTCCACTTTTTTAGTATATGGTTTGGTCTTCCCCTGGAGACCACTGTGTATTTGTGCTACTTACATGTGCTATTTCCTAAGTATTTGTGTGTATTGTGTTTATATCTCCGGGTAGGAGACATTGCAATGTGTTAGTGAGTGTTAATAATAAAATACATATTTTTATAACTACACTGTGTGGTTCTTTTTCACTTAACCTATACAATAAGATTAAGTACTGGTAAAACAAGCTGATTTACACTCCTTCTGCACTAAGCCTGAAGGCTGCTCTCCACAGCTACCACTTAGAGAGGTTTCTAAGGTTGTCTAAGACCACTAGAATCGCCATAATGGTTGTCTGGATTAGTGCAGGGTGCTACAATTACATAAGTGAGCACCATATACTAAGCCAGTATCCTACACCGGCCATCTTGGGCCGGCCAAACAGTCATGCACACTTTGCATGTTCTCTACCGACTGTATTGCACAGCCTGGGTGGAGAACATGCACAAGCTCCCACTCCCTGTCTGAGCGCCGAACCACAGTGCTCTGACCAATCAAGATGCTGATGTCATGGTGACAGCAGCATCATGATTGGCTTAGGGGAACCTATGCGGTTCCTGCTTCCGGACTCGGAGTCAGAAAGAGAAGCGGAAAGATGACGGAGGAGAGACAGCGAAAGAGGTAATTGTTTTTTGAAAATATTTTGTTATTCTCAACCCCGCCACCACCGTCCCTACCATCCGCCACTGGTGATCCTGTTAAAAGGGCTAGGTCCAACAGCTGGTAACTGTTTCCCATTTTTGGTGCTACGTTTTACTCTTGTGGCCACTTTTGATGATGCAGGTCGACTGACATTGTGCAGTTACGCACTGTAGAAAGGCACCCCAATGTGATCATGCACATCTTTCTTTCTTTTTCCTCATCATATGGAGAACATCTTTCCCAGTGGAAAAACATCATTCCGTTACATCCCTTCAATTTTGGGGGCGTTTCATGCCCTCTACCTCCACCCCAGAAAGGCAGTCATTCCAGTCTATTGCTGAGTTAGAATTCTACCTAACTCAGCAATAGACTGATTTCTGAGTCTATTGGGAAGATCTTGATAGAAGATTGCCTATGCTACAAACTAACAGGTTTGTCGGCATTTGCCAACTGATAAGGCAAACCAAACCTTGATCCTCCCACTACCCACTGCTGATGTAAGATTTACTACTGTTTTATGAGCTTTGTGTTTTATGGGTTGGATTTTGCTGTTGACTTCCCTGATGATAAAACAAACATTGCTTCAGCAAGATGAAATCCATGCAGGCTTCCATAGCATGCAAAACCCTTATGCAACGTGCTCCTACAAGTTCAAAAGTGCCAAAGTTTGAAAACATGGACTATTTTTTAGCTATCTAAAAAACTAATGTGGATCACATAGATTTCATTACCCAGGCCTATTTTCTGTCCTAGCCCAACCTTGTAGAATGGCATTCATATTCCTGCAAATTTTCCTAGATATGTGGTATGCTGATGCTTGAGGAAGGTTCCTCATCTACATGCAACATAAAACATTATGGGCTTCATTACACAGTACCTGCTGTGAGGCCATATAACTCATCATGTGGGAGGTATAACCAGAGGCACAGTAAACCCTAGAGGGGGGGAGTTAACAAGGATTGCAAGTGGAATCCTGATGCCTCCCTTAGAAATTACAGGGAAAAATCTGAGATTCTCACTGGTAATTAATTTCTTTGTGGAGTTTCACTGGGGAGCTGTTAGAAATTGGGCCTTTAGTTGGCAGAGGTATGCACCCTGTCCAAGTAGGGACCACATTCCTAATCAGGGTAAGCTAGATATACCCTTAAAGATAACCTGTGCTCACCCTCTGGTGGTCTGGTACAATGCAGTCAGGCTTATCTAAAGAGACTATTTGGTACTTGGCAGGGCAGGACTCACAGATGGCAAAGTCCAGGTGCTGTTGCAGAGTTGCAGGGAGTCATTGATGGCAGGGCTGGACTGGCCATAGCTGGCACCGGGCGTTTCCCTGGTGGTGGGCCGCCAGGGTGGGGGCCGGTTTTGGGCCCCTGGGGAGCCGTTTTTGTTACTGTGGGCCGGCAATATCGCCCCCCTGTAACAAAATCGGCCAAAACCAGCCCTTGCAAACAGCTCGGACGCACCCCACTGCCCCCCAGGGGGGCCGGTTGAGCAGTTTGCCAGGTCCGATTTCGGTTCCCAGTCCGGCACTGTTTGATGGCCCTGAGACTTCAGAACAGGGGCAAGCCAGCAAGCACTTGGAGTCACTCTGGTTCAAGTGAGATGGGTCAAGTCCTTGTCCTTGAGATCAGCAGGCAGCAGGCCAGCTCAGCAGAGCAGAAAACAGTTCCTTTAGAGCAGCAGTCAGACAGAGTGGCAATCCTTGTAGCAAAGCAGTCCTTACTCCTGGCAGAGTTCTTCACATGCCCAGTAGTGTAGTGTCTTGGTAGGGTCAGAGCCCCAGTACTTATGCCCAGTTGTGCCTTTGAAGTGGGGGTGACTTTAATGTGGCCCTTGACTTGCACAGTACAGAAAGGGAGTGGTCCCAGTCTAACAGTTCGAAAAAATACGTAATTAAATGCCAGCCGGCATTAGTTCAAATTACACAACAATAAAGTAAAGCGTTCAATATTATTTAATCATATTGAGCATCAGAATAAATCTGGAACAGCATATTATATCAAGTGCCCCACGAAGTGGGGGAAAGAGGGGGGAAATAGTAAGGTGCGCTTTGTGAGGATTGGGGAAGTGAAAGAGAGAGGTAGTGACATCAAATACATTACAAATAGAACCGGCTTCACTCGGCTATACAATAATCATGGAGACATTTAAAAAGCCATTGTTTGCAATACACTAACACAGTGAAGCAAGCACTGTTGATCAAACTGGCATAGGGCAGTGATGTAGTCGACGTTTCGACCCCAAAAGGTAAGTAGGCTGTTTGGGTCCTTACGCCGGGGTCTACCTCAGGACTAAGAAGGGGGTGAATTGCACAGACATACCTTTCATCCCAGCCCTGTCTGGGGTAATCAGCCCTTTGTGTGGGACACAGGACACTGCATATTCAGGTGTAAGTGTCAGTTCCAACTCCCTCTTCCTGCCCAGGAAGAACTATTAGAATGTAGATGAATGCAGATGAGTCCTCTGTTACACCCACCCTCCCTGTGTTTGTGGCTGTCTAGAGGGAATGCACAAAGTGTAGCTGTCACCCATCCTAGATGTGTATTGGAGACAGACTGCAAGGCACACAGAGCAGTAAAAGCAGAGAAATACCCACTGTGTAAAGGTTTTATGAAAATCACAATGGTTCCGGAAGAGATATCTCATAAATTATGTGCTAAAGTTAGACAAAAAAAACAAAAACACAAGTGCCCACACAAAAATATTTTCAAAGCAATAGAATTATTATTCAAAATACGTATATCACAAAAATAATCACAGCACATTATTCAAACAATCAATTTTTGCTCACCATATTACACTAAACGAACATATAAAGACAATATACAGTGTAAACAAACAAAAATAACCCTGGCAAAGCAGCTTAAATTCAATTATGTGGTCCATGTGAAAAATAGAACCAAACACGACCAAAGTTCCTTCCCAATTTGCCAAAGATGCGTCTTTGAAATCATCTCTTCTGGAGCCGTTGTGGTTTTAATAAGATTTAACAGGCCCAGGTTCTGTATAAGCAAGGCTACCCCCATTGTGTATAACCACTTTCTGAAAGTGATTACAACAAACAGGGGCAGCCCTATTCCCCAGAACCTGGGGCCAATAAACAATATTACAACTACAGTGGTTCAGGGAGGTGATTTATATGAAAGAACAAAAAGACAATATTGATACTGTGAAACAAAATCACTCAATACATATAAAGCAGAAAAAATAATAATAAGGTACCCACAACAATTATTTGGAAAATCATTTGTTATTGCAAAGTATTCAAATTCACATTCACAGAGCACTAGAGTGATCAGCTATTCCATATATGCGGGAACTGATGACCAATTTGCCACCCCTTCTCTGCACTCTAAAACCACTGAAATGCTGCAAATGTACGCTATATACCTCTAAATATATATGCAAAATAAATGCTACAATTTGATTGACTACCATATTGAACAGAAAGGCTATACATGAGTCTCACAAATCATTCAAATGTAACCACTGATGGTATAGGGTGTGAAAAAAATAGACAAGCAGAGAACAATAGGTTGTCACTGGAAATTCATGGGTAGTAAGGAACTTTTCATTCTGCAGTATAAAAGATACTCAGGCCAAGAAGGTATTGGTGAGATGAAACTTAGGAGAATGTATAGAGTCAGTAATGCCCCACGGATGTCAATTTAGTGTAATCAGGGTAAAAGCTGCTACCTCTCTCTTGTGGCCCTTTGTTTCCCTTAGACACTGCCTTTGATACGCCTAGTCTCAGGGGCCTTTAAGATAGAGACAGGGACTGAAAGTAAACTCCAAACGCCGTGTTTACTTTATGTAGTGTCCACTCCTTACCGTTTCATTGGCCCCTCAGCAGCTAATAGGAGCATCTTGAGGAGCTAAGGGTGGGACGAGAGGTAAACAGTGTGATGTCATTGGGTTTCCATGTATTTTAGTGAATGGTTACTCTGGTGTTCAGTGGCAAGGTGTGAATGTGATTTGAACTAAGTATGGTAGAAAAAGGGTACCTGGTGGTCTTTGAGAAGGAATTAGTGTGAGAAAAATTAAGACTGTTTCTGACCATTATCACCTCGTTTGTCTTCGTCATCCAGTCCTTTCAGGGTGAGTTTATCTTCCCAGCTCGCAGACATTGTTTACCAAGCCTGACTTAATACTTTTAACAATATGGCCGCTCCATTACCCAGAAATACTGAAATATGTCATTTCATGAAAGACACTCTGTTTTATTTCTTCTGCTCTCGCAGTGAGGCTCTTCCTTCCCGAATGAGGAAACTGTTATTTTACAAATCTCCAAATATATTTATTGTACTTTCTCCTTTTTACAAGACAAGCTCTTGCAGTTTCTCATTTAGCATCAGTCATAAGTGTCTTGCCGAGCAGACACACACTGTAAATGTTGCCGTCAGTCAACTTTGCCATATTGCGGTTTGCGGATCAACCCTGCTTCACGCTACTGATATCAAGAGTTCCCTAAGGGGTGATCCAGCGATCCGGGACTAATAATTTTCCACAAACTAGGCCCAATTTCATTATCCACAAGCCCCTTCACGCTGAGATTAGTGAACTTTCCAAACCAATTACCAAAATCCAATTTGTGTCTTCATTTCTATTATATCAATTGTGGAGATGCGATCTTTATATAGTTGACAGGGTTTGGCAAACCAATACTTGTTTCTAGAATAATCATAAACTAGGAAAACACCTCTAATAAAGACAGACACATTTGTATATTTATAATGTTTATCTAAAATAATGTGAAATACATGCTCATCAATACCAAAATACAGTACAAATCATAGATCATCACAGAGCAACAATATCAGTGAAATATTGATAAAAACACATCTCAGCATAACAATGCATAAAGGAGTGGAAAGGCGAAGAGACAAAAGGTTCAGAGACAAAATACATTTGCAAATGATTATGCAAATTCAGTTTTCTGTCTATACTAACCCAAATTGAATAGGAAATCTACTCTCTGGCCATGAGAGCAGTAAGGCCCCTCAAGTAGAGTTGAAGAGGCAAAGACTAAGTCAGGAATCAGCAGACAGGAACAGCCAGCTCAAGATTAGGAGACAGCAAAGAAGGCCTCTCCTCACGCAGGTAAGAAAGCAAGCCACCAACTAACACCAACAGACTCTCCAACAAAGCCTAAACCCCTCCCACCAGGAACCTTAATTATACCCTAAAACCCAAATGTCCTACCCACACTTGTGTCAGAACATAGGATTTCTCTACACATGATTGGTTAAGGAAGGGGGTGTACTGTCACCCCACTCTCGTCATGTCCGTTAGCTCATCTTCTTTATTGTTAATTTATTCTGCATATCTACTTCCACCCCAGGAAATACAAATTCGAGCCTCTGTCATAACATTCGTTTCCTCCATCTTAGTCATATAGCAAATTTTGTGTCATTCATCCGTTCGTGCTGCATTGTAGAGAAAATGTTCTTTCACTCAAGGAATATTTTATTTTTATCAGTTGTCTCTTGGCAGGCACACAGGACTGGCGAAGGACACTTGTCTTCCACTGCCATCGTTTTTTCAGTATTATTTTGCAGAGTTCACAAATTTTCATTTAACCCCGTGTTTTCCCACAGAACAGAAAACCATGCTTCTATGAAAAACAAACACAGACATTATTAATCACGTATAATGCTTTTCATTACGTATCCACCCCATGTTGCATCAATCCATGCGCAACCCACGTTAATATTATTTTCTAGCAAACGTTAATAATGTGCACAAAAGCAGCATAAATCTTTTATTTTTGTCATGTCAAGAAGCATTTGCAACCTACTTCAGTGCTTTAGTACGCGCTTGCACAATAGCATTTTCCCTTATGTTAGGTTCTTTTCCACTTTAGTTTTTCACCGCACACAGTTAGTAAATGTTACTGAGGGTTCAATTCGAGCAGGTTTTATTTCGCGAAAACCCTGCTCCATCAGGGGTTTCTCTGTGACCACAGGCGGTGCCTGTTCCAAACAAGGTGACTCTTGTGTGATTACATGAGGCCCCGTTATTTCAGCTACTATAGCAACCAGACAGACAGGAACTTATTCGGTGGTTGCTGTAGTGGCAAAATGGAGCAGCAAGTGATGGCAAGTGATCCCGCAGGGGCAGATCCTCCTGCTATTCCCTCCTCAGAGGCTCACAAAATGGCAATGCTGCAGAGAATGATTGAGGCAGCAGTGGAGTCTGCCTTTCAGGTACGTGAAAATATTCCTCACCCTCCTCCAGCAAATACCAATGATGTGCCTGATGTAGATCCTGACGAAGAGGAGGTGAGGGATCATTTCATCCAGGGGTCAGAACTGCCTGAGCTTTTACAACACCTAAGAAGCAATGTGGAGTTTGATCCCCGGGTCGCGGATAAAGACGACAAGGATTTTTTCTTTCACTACCAGGAGGTGGAACATTGCCTCTTCGCTTTAAAAATCTATGCCTGTCACTGGCAGAATTTCAAACTCTGTGTGATGATAAAGACTTTTACTCTTCATCCTGTGATCCTGCTAAGGTCTTAGACTTTCTCAGGGATGGTTCTCTCCTAGAGTTGGCAGTATCTACAATTGAGGTCAAATGGGCAGCTATTCAAGCTTTTAAAGAGGCAAGTGCATGCTATTGTACCCTTAGCCAACCGTTTGCTGAAAAGTTTTTTTTCCTCAGGAGACCAGCTGTACATCCTCCACTACCCCCTGGGATCTCCCATTAGTTCGACAAGCTTTGCAGTTTTCCCCAGTTGAACCACTTTTATTCGTGAATCTTTAAATTTCCCTCAGCAAATGTGTGTTTTTTGTAGATAGTTGCTCGGGCAGAAGGGTCAGTGAAATTGCTGACCTTTTGTCTTCGCCTTCATTTTTGAAATTTTTCCTGATAAGGTGGTTCTAAGGTTGAGTCCTCAGTTCTTGCCTAAGATCCCATTTGCTTTTCATCGAGGAGAAGAGTTAGTGCTGCCTGTTTTTTATCTAAACTCCATTTCAGAGGAAGAGGCTAAATTACACACCTTGGACGTGCACATGATAATTACCATCTATCTGAAAAGAACAGCTTCTTTTCATGATGTTGACTTCCACTTTATCCAGATGGATTAAGCTGGCCGTTCCCAAAGCGTATTATATCTCAAGGGAGAAAATTCCAGCTCAAATTATGGGTAGAACTACCAGGGGGTAGGGCTGCTTCTTGGGTAGCCTTTAAAGGAGCATACTTATGTGACGTGGGTATCCCCGCATACATTCATACTACACTATCGTTTACAGCTGCAAGTGAGGTATTTGCAGATTTTGGGTCACATGTATGATCTTCTGTTCAATATCCTTAAATATATTATTTTTCTGGTGTGGGAAACCAGAATAAATATTCACAGGGTTTCCATTCAATTCTATATTTTTCTTTCCTTTTCAAATGTGTGTAGTAAATCAATCAATATCTATTTGGGTATTTTCTCACCTGTAAGGACTGGCGAGGAAGGAGGATGAGGCTGTAATGACCCAGTTACTTGCTGGTAATCTTCATTACTCTGAATCTTCCTCATTTCAGTTCTGATTTCCTCCCACCCTCCAAATGGTTATTTATTTATTCATATCTCTAGCTTAATTACTACAGGAAGTGTCTTTAAGGAAATGACATATTTCAGTACCTCTGGGTAAGGTGTAAATGACATATTGGGAGAAGTATTAAAAGTCAAGCTTTGTAAAAAATGTCTGCTAGCTGGGGTGATAAACTCGCCTGTAAGGAGTGGAATGAGGAAGACCTGGACTAGGAGTAATGAAGATTACTGGTAAGTAACTGTGTCATTCATCTATATTCAAAGACACTTTTTAAACCTGCAAAATTACACCGACTGTAGGGAATTGTGTTTTTATGGCGTTTTGACATCATGCAATGGAAAAAAATATATACATATATTTTCTATTCTGGAACATAAAAGCTTGCTACAATATCTGCAAGCCAGTTTTTTTGCTTGCTACCTTTTAGATAAATAGCTCTGGTTGAATATCATTATATTTAAGGCAGATATCAAAATAGAGTTTTAAATTGTCAGTAGCAGCAAGCCCATAAAAGTGCTTGTAACTGTCGTTGAGTTCTTTGAAGATCAGGATAATTATAGTATTACAGGATAACAGAGAATATAATAAACTGGCATTCAAAGCCTTTTCAACTAATCTGCTTCTCTTGACAGTCGTTTCAACGCTATGTTTTAAAGTGAAACCTTAAAAAAATGAGTGACTTTCTTATTAGCTATTACTGGAATGTTTTAGAACTCAAAGCATTTCGCCCATTACTGTGAAATATATATGTGTATTACAGTTAAGCAAATGGAATCACATTCAAATATAAGCTCTTAAAAGTAGCATAATTGTGTATTGGCCCATGGGGACGAAATAGACTTTTGCCTAGTGGCTGACAGAGTGCATTGAGTGTTTGTATTTATATGCAGGTGCAGCAACTAGAGGCTCCGGTAAAAAGCGCATTATTTGGTTAGTAATCAACCGCAATGGAAGCTGTTGCCCAGAAATAGCAGAAAGAATAAAGGGAGTTATTTACAAGCCCCTTGCACCGCCAGTACGTCACATATTTCCCATGTTAAAAGTGGCACAAGGAGCTTGTAAATAAGCCCCAAAGTATTTAGACAGGCTTGGCTTTACCGTTGGTGACACCCAGTGCGCCAGTCTTTTTTGGTGCCCCCCACAATGACCTCCTTCACCACGGATTCCCTCACTATCACCCTCCAACAGAGCCCCTCATCTCTCTATAGTCCCTCTCTCACATACATTTCATTCATTGTAAAGTGCTGGTTGGGGTTGGTTTTACCTAATAGGAATGTATTTCTACCCAAACGAACAATTTTTAGAAAACATCAGGAATAGATCATGAAAGACTAGGGAAAAATAAAAAAACATCAGGGGCCACATCCACGAACATTTTTAGTGGTTGCAAATAGAGATTCAGGCCATTTGTGAGCGCTAAAAGGGTTGTAGCATGTATCAACACTATTTTGTGAGTCAGTAACCTGTTACTGACTCACAAAATAGGGTTTGCAAGACACTGTTAGGAAGGGGTGTGCCAAGGGCGTCCCTTCCTAATAGCGTGTTGCAAGTTCATGTACGATTGTTTTGCACTGTGGTCGCAAAACAATTGCAGTATACCGCCTACTGCAAGTAGGTGGTAAGCCACTCACAAACAAGAAGGGGTCACCTGGGGACCCCTTCCCCTTTGTGATTGACAGCAAAATCTTTTCTTCAGAGCAGGCAGTGGTCCCATGGACCAATGCCTGCTCTTAAAAAATGAAACTGAAATGTTTAATTTTTGTTTATGAAATGCATCCCGTTTTTCTTTAAGGAAAACAGGCTACATTTAGAAAAAAAGTTGCTATATTTAAAAAGCAAACACAGGCATGGGGGTCTGCTATCCCCAGCAGGCCACCAAATCACTGTTATTGCCCATTCCCAATGGGTCACAAATTGTGACCTGCCTCATGAATATTGATGAGGCAGTTCATTTGAAACACATTAGTAAATTGTGTCACTAAAATTTGAAAATTGTAAGTCGTAAAAGGAAATGGTCTTACATGTGGCCCAATGTCCTAACCTTTATGATGCAGTATGCATGCAGCTCTTTAATGTCAGTTTATAAGTCACTATGCTATATTAGGATTGTAACTTATAACTGCAAATAACAAAAGGATGTCTGTGACAAAAGCAGTAACACACAGAGCTATCCACGTAAAACACAGTTTTGTGATCTGCAGGGTACAGGTTCTTTTCAGCAGGCATATTAATCCTCTGCACTACTTTATGGAGAGTCAAACTGCCAGTTGCCAAAACTCTAATCCCACTCCAGCAAGAACATTAATCACCAGAGTTATCTTGACATTCTTATTGTTGCCTGAAAACTGCTGGACAAACCGGGAATTCTGCTGCAGGTGCTTTTAAACCCATAAGTTATTTCTAACACAGCACCCCACGAGCTCAGTGCCAGATACGGCTGCACTGGTAGCACTGCCCTAAAGCTGTCCCTGTATTTAGATCTTCATTTGAGATGCTTTAATTAAGGGCTGGATAGGTACCTATTCCAGCTGCTAGCCCCATCCCTATATCTAGTTATCATGAGGAAAAAGTGCACAGAATGGGGAGCAACCTGTGAGACCCACCGTTATCACATCCTTTCCAAAAGATTTTCCCCAACTCCAGGGACTTTTCCACTCACATTTTCCACTGTGGGGAAGAAGGGTGTTGACTGGAAGGCAAGACTGCAGCACGGTGCTTCTCTACTGCTGAAAGGTGGATAGTGGCACTCTGTTTGTCCCATACTCTGTTACCCTAGGTGCCCAGTGGTTTTACTAGGTGCATTTTCACTCCGAGTAAAATGGGGCCTGGTATTCTCATACCTAGTAATTTTACGTGCAGAAACTCTAGGCCACTCAAAATCATTCTGGACAGTATCCCTCTAAGGAATTTCCTCAGAGGGATACTGCTGTACAGAATGATTTTGAGTGGCCTAGAGTTTCTGCACGTAAAATTACGAGGTATGAGAATACCAGGCTCCATTTTACTCGGAGTGAAAATGCACCTAGTAACCAGCCGCGGTCCGTGCAGGTAACAGCGGTGAGGCGGTGGGGCCGGGTAAGGGGGGGTTTCGAGGGATGATGCAAAGGGAAAATTCAATAATTAATACATTTTCCCTCGGCATCGGCCCTCGAAATCCCCCCTTATCCGGCCCCACCGCCCCACCGCAGTTCCCTGCACGGACAGCGGCTGCTGAGGATGCAGCTGATTCGCAAAGGCCCCTTAGGGCCAGATACTCGAAGCTATCTGTGTGCTTAGAATTGCATGTACAAATAGTCTTATTTACGAGTTGTGAACCACTTTTCCTCTCCGGAAAAGTTGGTTTTATACTCTTAAATGGATTTAGAAACTCAAAGATTTTAAACTAAGTAAACCACCGACCAGGTTTCGAATGGGAAGGGAGGCATTACAGGCAGGTAATTCCAAGTGAGTTTGTGATCCCACATACCTTATTGTTTGCTAGGGGATAACAATCTGCTCTAGGAACCTGTTCTACTCTGTTAAAGGTCAGAGATTTATTCTTTTCAATGCCAGGAGTAAATCACTTTCGAGTGTAGAAAGCAGAAGAACACCTCCAAATTTGATGTGAGTATAGAATAAAGAATTTCTCCATTGGAAAGATTAAACGAAAATGTTAGAATGTTAATTTGCATTTGCAGAAGGTGTTTTGACATGGAAATAACCTCATGTATATTTCCACATGCAAAATTGTCATTTCTAAAAAAAGGTGTAGCAATACACCTAGACACTGGTGCAGATTTCTAGGCATAACCTGGAATCTTTTTTGAATTCTGAAAGTTGGCCATTCCGCATCCATGCGAGGGTCTAAATCTTTGTGAGTAGATTTACTTTTTTTATGTCAAAGCTTTAAAGATTTTAAAATGCTCCGGGTGGGAGTAGGTACTCTACGGGGCTGAAACAGGATGAAAGCTACTTCCATTGATTCAGTTCCATATGTTTGTGTTTTTTAGGAAGAAGAAGAAATTCTCAGAGCACATGTTAGGCCCCTGGGTTGCCTGGTGAGAGTGCACTCTCTGTTCTAGGATGGGGATAACAATTCGATCTAAGTCTCTCTCACAGTTCAGAATTTTGAGATGTAGGGTTTATTTATTTTTTTAAAATATATTTTCTTTTAGTTTTGAATTGACATAGGGTTGTCAAATAAATATTGCAAATAAAAACATAAATAAAACAAATAACACAAATTGCTTACAGCAATATTTGGTCACATTTCTCCCTGTTTTATCCCACACCCCTCATATTCCGCAATATACATTGGTTGTATCACCTTTTGGTACTTTTCCCTGTAACATTTCCTTTCCTAGGATGTAGGGTTTATTTTAATAACAACATCCAGTGAAGAAGTCTTTTCTACTATGTATTCTTGCACCAACAATATTTTCTGACCAAATAGTATCATTTCTGTTTTTCTGACTACCTATACGGTAATTATCCCATAAAGGCATTGCAAACCTCGGTGTAATTCCATAAATATGTACTCCATAGACTCAAAGGCATCTCACAGATGCATGGACTGCAATGTGACCTGCAGTAAAAAATGAATCCCAGGGTTTCAACGCTGGTTCAAATAAGAGTCACAATATTTCTGGTGACCAAGTAAGATGTAAAATAGTCTTACCATCCGTGATCTATCTATGTTTGAAAAATGTTTTATGGAATGTAAGGCTACAGGTTGGCAAATATTATAGTTTAGGCAGTTTGACTTCTTCTTCACCTGTTGTCCTGTTCTCCATTTGGTAACCGTGTGGACTGTGGATTGCAGAGAGCTGAACATACAATGTATTTATGGTGACCCAGCATGCAACATTGGCAGCTGGTAGGATCAGCAGGTGAGTCACTGGTGTACCATGGGTCTAAGCATAAACAAATCAGCAGGAAGAATGGGAATAGGTAGAGGATCTGTGAAGGGTAACAAAGCTAAGGAGACAGGTGAATTTTCAAGTGGGAGTGTTAAACGCAAGTATGTTTCCCACCATGAATGGCTAAAAAGACGTATTTTATTGAAGATTAAAATGGGACAAATACAGGTAGCTGTTCGCAGATATTAAATGTTAAGGCCGACTCCAACTGTTGGCTTTTGCCTGTTCTGACCTTGCTGTCTGCAGAATGTCAAACCCAAAATTCCACATTCCACAAGAGCACAGGTGGCACGAGCCAAAAAATACAGCCCCAGAACCCGTAACCCAAAGACACAACAGTGAGGTCTGATGTATATTGTACAAAATTGGAGAATTAGTTCAGGGGGTGAGAACTACCTCAAATATTAATCACAATCCTTTTCAGAGTGAACCACTAAAGTCACTAAATAAACCTGTGCTTAACCTTCTGGTAGCTTGGCACAGAGCAGTGAGGCTTAACTTAGAGGCAATGTGTAAAGTATGTATGCAGTACTCAAACATCAGTAAAGTGAAAACACCACTCAAGAAAATATCAAACCAAAGTACAAATCTAGAGAATATTTTAATAAATAAAATGACACAGAAATGTCAAAAATCCAAAAAGAAGAGGAGATATGAATTGTTAAAGTTTAAATTAAAAGTAGTGCCAAAAAGCACAAAGAATCAACTGCGGTTATCTGGTCGCGATACACCTGGTCAAAGTCCAAAGTTAAGGACAACCGCGATGGAGAATGCATCAGAGACAAGGACCAGGTTAGCCTCAGTAGAAAGTTTACCTTCTGATTTGGAAACATTTATGGAGAAAGAGTGACTGTCAATGAGTCATCGGCAGGGTACGCTGTAAGCTGGATTGAAGCTGGGCTCGATAACGGTGGGCTGTTGAAGCACGGGGTCCCGGTGCAGTTGCAGACAAAGATGGGAAAGCTCCGATCAGTTGAAGTCCAGAGTCCATCCCAGGAAGGCCTCAGTGTCAATCAGTTTCAGCTCACATTGGTTATGGTGAAGCCCTATGCCTGCGGACTTAGAAACATTTCTGGAAGTGTTATCTCCTTCAACGGGCAACCCAGCAAATTGAGACCTACCGGCGAGTTGACATCGATGGCTGTGACTTCGATGGTGAAATCAGTCTCCATCAGTTCTCCAGGCAGAAAGTAGGCAAAAAGAGTCTAAGACCCACTTCTTGCAGTTTGTGGGACAGGAGGAGTACACTCATAACACAAGTCAAGGATATAGGAACTGGGGATGACCCCTTGGGGGTTAGGACTCACTCCAACAGAGGACAATAGTACAGTCCAGGTCATTGGTGATGGTTAGCTGGGCCACTGCAGGGAGACCTTTGGAAGTTTGTTGTGTCCCTGTAGCTACAACAGAGAATCCTCAAACTGACCCAAGACAAGCAGGTCCAGTCTTCCTTCCAGTCTCAGATATCAGGGCAGTCCTTCTTCTGGTCCAGGACTGTTCTGAAGAGAAGTATGTGGGGTCACCCTTTATGACCTCTGCCAGCCTGTGGGTGGTGGGCTAGCCTTTGTTTCAGCCACTAAACCAGTTCTTATAATTTCCTCTACACTCACTGGGTTTAGTGGCAGCATGACGAGAGAGACAAAGGAGAGGCAGGCCTGGTTGTGAACTAAATCTGCCAGTGACAAGATAGGTATCATTTGAAGGACAGGAAACAGGAAGGTGTTAGTCTCAGCCCCCCAGGCTATTCTGTCAAGGGAGGACTCCCTCAACCCACACTCAGAGCCCTTTGTTCACCATCTGGGAGTAATACACATCTCACCAAAGGGGAGCCATCAGGGGTCGGATGACAGTTGGATACAGGCATAGAAACCTTTTGGATTTAGGCAGGAAAATGACAACTTGTCAGAGTGTCATTTCCAAAATAGTAATATAAAATCCAACATGACCATTGGGTTGGATTTTAAGTTACTAGTAAATTGAGTCCTTGAACCATTTCTCTAACTATTCCCTAACAGAAGTTAGCACTTATTAAATGTAATAGTGTAAACCAGTGTTAGCTTATGGGAGAGCCAGCCTTGCCACTGTGAAATATGACTTTGGAGTTTTTTCACCAACCAGGACATGCAAAACATTAAATATACTTGACCTACTTTTTAAATAACATGCATCCTGCACCATGAGCATTTAGAATCTACCTTAGGGTGTCTTATAAATTTTAAAAAGGATGATTTATGCTTTGCAAAAAATGTTATATTGCAAGGTCGAAAAAGCAGTTTCAAACCACACGACCAGGCTGCAGGAGGAAGCCTGGAGCCAGGCTTTTACAGAACAGTAAGGGCAAATTCCCAACATTTATAGAGCATGATAGTCGGTCAGTAGATGGCTGTCATACTTTGTGCCGTTGGGACGACCTGCTGCTTCAATATTAGAAATTAATGTTGTCTGGGGTAGCGTTATATCACATACCAACTGAAAAAGTGCTGCTAAAGAATGGCTTTGAGGGTTGGGGGTGCCTATGATGTACAGGTTCCTGTAGTACAATGCTTTGTGGGTGCTATGGTCTTTGACTAAATAGGTTTCTTTGTATGTTTATACAGATGAATGTGTCTTCATTTCAGTAAAAAGCGTAACATTTTCTGAAACAAAAGCTAAGCCGCAGTTCAACTGGTGCTTTTGGACGTGGAGGAGAGGAAGGAACAGGGCTACCAACACCGGAGAACTTCCAGAGGAGGAGACTACAGCTCCCATCACCCCTTGTGCACAGGTCGCGCATAAAGCGACACCGCCGACCCGCGGCGCGTGTAGCCGCAGTTCCACTGGTGCTTTTGGACGTGGAGGAGAGGAAGGAATGGGGCAGCCAACACCGGAGCACTTCCAGAGGAGGAGACTACAGCTCCCATCACCCCTTGTGCACAGGTCGCGCATAAAGCGACACCGCCGACCCGCGGCGCGGGACGCGCCCGGGCCAAGGGCGGGTCCGTCCACGCCCATCAGAGCCCTGAGGAGGCTGGGCTGGGCCCCCCTCTAACAACTGGCTTTCCAACAAGGTATTGTGCCCAGTTATTTATATTTTGTTATTACACCTAATCCCAGAGCTCTCTTCAGGATGAGCAAGCGCAAGGGACAGAATGACCAGTTGGGCGGAGGCATTGCAGGAACCCTTGATTCCTCTCTAACAAGGGTGATGTCAGTCTTAGCACGCGAAATAGAACTGACGGAACGCCGCCTAACTCTGGAGCCCATTCCCCAAAAGAGATCTCCTTTGGGGGGCGAGACATCACTTATTACCCCTAACCAACCTTCCCCACTAGACCAGGAAGTAGTAATAGAAACATTTACGGGAACGATACCCAGCGTTGATAAGCACTACGAAAAGAGTATCCACGAGGACCGCAGCTGCGAAAAAGCCCCTGGGAGCAACCTGAACATCCAGTTAAGAGAAAAAGGGGTGGTGGGCCACAGAGACAGAAACCAGCGAAAGTCTCCAGATCGGCCAAAACAAGGGGTAGTGACGAAATGGAATCTGTACAAGGTGGAGCAAGTCCACCGGCAACTCCAATCCCAACTGTGTGCCTCTTGACAAACGAGGACATGTGGCAGAGACTAGAAATTTTGGTTTCTACCATGTTGAATCCCATCTCATTAAAGCTAACCCAGATTGAAGAGAAGTTAGCTTGTTTAGAAGCCCAGGCCACTTATAACTTCTGTGCATTTGAGACATTGTTTGCTAGGACCGGCTCAAGCACTGGCCCAGAGACCCAAATGCAATTATCTTCACGCAGATTAGATTTGACCACGAACTGTCCAAATACTGTGCCCGCACCCGCCGACTTGGTCAACCTGTCACATCCCAACCCTGATATTCACATCGGTATAACCCCCGGTATAACCCCACATACCCAGGCACACCAGCAACACTCCAACGCGGGGGAGGATACAATAAACCATCAAACCCACCACCCCAACACAGTCTCTACATACCAGGGTATAACCCCGCTAGGGCAGGGTGGACGAGCTGATCACCGGAGGGCTGAAAGACTTAATATTGGAACCACGGTGACTGGATCACAGACTCTACATCTCCCCCCGGCTGCATCCCCATTGGTACTGGTGTTGGGGAACGTACCACCTTTGAGGGAGGGCCAACCAGAATCTACAGTCCAACTGATGTCTAAAGCCCTTCATTGGATGACGCAAAAACTGAAAGAGTTGGGCGGTAGAGGCAGGAACTTCCCAAGGCAAATGATTATGGCTAGAAGGATAGCCAGGGTGGGCCCTGCAAGGAAAGAAATGCTGGGAGATTGTGTGGTTCTAAATTTTAATAATGAATTTGCTGTCAGATTCCTACCAGAGTATGTAGGTAAAGTTTCCTCCAAGAGTTCCCAGATTATTGTGTTATCACTGGGATATTTTTATAGACCCTTTCTTCCGCTGGCTGCAGGAGGCAAATTACAGCAGAGGGAGGGCCAGGTACGGAGGAACTCATGGGGAAATTCTGGGGCACTGGGTCTGAGGCTGGAGAATAGATTTGCCCCTCTGTCTGATCGAGAAACATGCGATTGACTACACTCATTTGAGTTAAACTCTCAAGTTGAGTGGGAGAGTCAGGTTATTCCAGCCCCTGTCACCAGAGAGAGCCTAGCATCGCCTAAATTACAATGGGGGGCAAACAAAATGGTGTTTAAGATAGCCTCGTGGAACGTGGCTGGTATCGCCCCAAAATTGGGTGACAATAATTGGCAAAAAATCTGGCGATTTTACGATATTGCATGCTTCCAGGAGACCTGGTCTACGGAGCCAATATTCATAAACGGATATTACTCTTTTCAAACTCTAGCTAAACCCTCTGTCTCAGGGAGGGCCAAGGGGGGCATCCTGACTTTAATTCCAAATAACTTACCGGTAAAAGTAATAAAGTTCGAATCTTCAAACCCAAATTTCCATATGCTCACACTTGAGGTACATCAGGAAGGCATGTGGCTCTTCATTAATTTTTATAACAATGAGTTTGGCCCAAATATGCATTCTATTGTTGGTGAAGTCAATGTGGCATTAGACAACCCCTTATGTAATATCAAGAATGAGGCAGTCAACATCATTTGGCTGGGTGATTTTAATATACATCCCTGCAAACACAACGCAGTCCCTGTATGTGGTTTAGAGGACATGGGGGGAAATCCCATATATCATTTTACTCATAATGAATATGGTAACTGTTTAAATAGGATATTATCTTCCTTAAACATGGTAGTAATCAGCGATTCAGACCCTCTAATAGGCAAATCAGGGGGGACCTTCCAGCGAAACGGGTCTGAGTCAACGATTGACTATATACTACTTACTAAGGGCCACTAAGTTAGAAAATCAATTCACGATTTTTAGTGACCATGCCATTCTATCCCTACAGTTAAAGGTATTCATAGGGGACCCACCTTGCCATCAGAATGTTGGTGCACCAATTGTGGCAAGGAGAAACGGAGTCCAACTAAATTGGGCCCACATTGATAAAATAAAGATGATCCCAGAAATCATATCAAACATACCGGGAAATATATTAATATGCCTAGAATCAGATGCTGACTCAGGGGCAGTGGTGTCCGCCTTTTGTGGCCTCCTAGAGAAGGTAAAACTGGCCCTTACACGCACAAAAGCGTCAAATTCAGCAACTGGCAGGGGCTGGTTTGACTCTCCCTGTACAAAAGCAAGGAAGGCTTTGATGTATGCCCTGAAAACTAGACCCAGAATTCTGGATCAAATAAAAGTATTGCGGGCCACCTATAAATTAAAGCACGAAGAAACAGAGAAAGAGCCATTAAGGAGGAGACTTGGGCAGACCTTGAAGAGGCAGCCAGGACGGGCAATAGCCGCAATTTCTGGAAGTTAGTAAATGCACCACACTATAAAAATCCCAGAGACCCAACAATAGACATTAATGTAGATGAGGAAGCATGGGTTGCCCACTTTGAAAATATCTTTGCCCCAAGCGCTCACTCATCAACACCACTTTTCACCACAGAATTAAACCCTAATGCTTCTCTCATCTTCTCACTCACTGAAGTGAAAAAAGGTCTGATGTCATGTAGTACGGGAAAGGCCCCAGGACCGGATGGTGTCCCAATTGATTTTTTTCTGGAAACTCCGGACCTATGGGCACCCCTATTAACGAACGTCCTGGCTAGCATAGCTCTGGTAGGTCCTCCCCCCTCATGGTCAGCGGGTGTTATTGTACCCATCTATAAAAAGGGGACAGGGCCAACCCAAAGATCTACAGACCAATTTCTCTGCTGGATACCACATCGAAGCTCATGGGCCGGCTTCTCCTGTCTAAATTACAGGGGTGGGCCAAGGAGAATAACATCTTAATCTAGGCCCAGTAGGGGTCCCAGCAGGGAAGGGGTACTGTGGATCAGTGCTTGAATTTAGCACTGATAAATAGAAAAATATACCAGAGTGAAGGAAGAGAAGATCAACATGGCTTTCATGGACCTGTCGGCAGCGTCCGACTGTGTGGTCCATGCCAAGTTATGGAATATAATGGAGGAGATGGGGGTTGACCCCGCTATAATAAATTTTATCAGACAGCTGTATTCAAACGCCACGGCTTCAGTCCGCTTCGCCAAAAACGGGGACTGCACACGCCCATTTAAAATCGCCTGGGGAGTAAGGCCTGGTTGAGTCCTCGCCCCATTCCTTTTCTCCATTTATACAAATGGAGTCGAGGACGCACTCACTGTGGCCACACGGGACGTCCCCGTGTTTGATTCCCAACTGCTACCTATATTGGCTTACGCGGACAACGCGGTGTTGATCACTAGAACAGTGCTTGGCCTACAACGTTTGATAACCGCGTATGTATCCTTTAAGGATTCAATAGATCTGAAGGTAAACCAAACTAAGTCCTTTGTAATTATAGCCGGGGCAAGAAAAAGAGATAAAACCCCGTACTTACACGTAGTCTCTGAAAGAATAGAGGTGGTCGACACCTTTCCCTACTTGGGGGTCCTCTTTGATAAAGATCTATTGTGGTCTAAGTTGGTGGAAGGAAGGAAGCTGGTAATGGAGATAAGTCTCTCGGTCGTAAAATCCTTCGCCCAAAAACTGGGTGCAAGACCATTACTACCGATAAAAAACATCTATCAGGCCAAAGTAAAGGCGGCAGTAACGTACGGGGCTGGAGTCTGGGGTATGGCAGCGATAAATGCACTTCAAACTATTGAAAATAACTTTTTTAAATATATAGTGGGCCTTCCTCTCTCTTCCTCTAATTACATCTTACACTTGGAACTGGGCCTGCCCTACATTGCAGATTCAATACACTTAGCCCCAATTCTTCTGTGGCATTCAATCTGGCGGAGGGACACAGTGACATTGACACAAACTATAATAAGGAATTGCTTGAGCATGGATAACCACAGAAGGTCCAGGTGGCTCAGCTATGTAGAGTCAGTCCTGAAGGATATTGGGCTCACTGAATTATTTAAGGACCCACTGGCATGCAGAAAGGTTTCAAAACAAAAGGTCACCAACATGTTTTTTTTTATGGCAGAATATAAGCGAAAGGAATATCACAGAGAGAAACAAGCAGTCTGTACCTATCGCCAGAACCCCCATTGATAGAGGGAGGGTACTTCTATTTAGTAAATGTTACCAGCCCGCAACATAAATTCATACTACTGAGGTTTCGTATGAATATGATACCATTGATGTTAGGTTATCCAGAAAAAAACTTATAACCACTCAGATTTAAGTGTGTGCCCATGTGATAACCTCGCAACACAATCCGAACTGCACCTAGTTCTATTCTGCAGGCTCTATGAGAAAGAAAGGAACGACTATCTTAAGCCAATCTTAAAGCGAGGGAATTTTAATCAATGTCGGGTCGCATTATATTTTTTAAAATCGTTATCTGATCCCTTGGTATGCTTTTCAGTAGCTACGTTCTTATGGGCCTGCATGAGAAAGAGGAAGGGGGGGGCTGCCAAAAGTATTGGGCTCGCTATGCGGTAATTATTTTTGCACAACATTATGGGGCTGCTCATGAAACTAGAGTTTTTTTTTTTTTTTAGTATGTGGAAAGATTTTGTTGTGGTAGATTTTTTATCTAAGATGAATTACGAATTATTTATTGTTCTTATTCTGTATTTATTTGTGCTTTTATGATCGCTTTTAACTGGATCGAATAAAGAATTGAATGAATGAATGACTAAATAGGTTTCTTTGTATGTTTATACAGATTAATGTCTCTTCAATTCAGTAAAAAGCGTAAACTTTTCTGAAACAGAAGCTAAGGATTATTTACATCCTCAGTAATTTCCCCTTTAACCATGATTGATCACCTATCCAAAATATCGCAGCTTTGGGGCCTATAGCATTTTGAACTACCAACAACAGACAGACAAGAAAAATGTTTTTGACTGATTATCCAGGAATATTTGTATCAAATGAATTGTTACTTAGAACTACGTTCAGTGATAGTCTCGAACCTCGATTTAACAAGGAAATCAGATTGAATACCCCAGCTGCTAGCAATGTAACTGAATAACCAGATGATGGAGTTTTGAAAGAAAAGCATTCAAATGTATGAGAGATGGAGTATTAATACGCACACAGGTATATGATACAGATGCTACTTTACACGGTAACAACCAAAATGAAAGCATGTTTAAATTGGATGAATAAGATAATGTGATCCGTTAGGTAAAAGGAAATTGATGACCTGGCTAATGTAGGATTAATAGAGCAAGACGCCTACTTGAAGACCATAATATGGTGAAGCACTGAAACAAAGTCAATGCAAGGATATGCAAGCAAGGAATACCTATACGCCAACATATTCTAATTTGTTAATAGATAATAGGTTAAAATAAAATGTTATATTCTTTCTATAGATCTCTGAATATCTTGTTAGAATGATACAGTTAGTGACGATGCACAATGTATACTTCTTCTCTGCATTGTTATGCCATATGGGGATCTCCGGCGTAGGACAGAAAGATTTGTAATTTTTAAGAACAAGCCTATTTCATTATAATAAGAATGTAATTGCCTTTGAGCACTTCTTGGAGTAGCATATGGCAGCTAGACAGAATAAATCTGGGTCAGGATTTGACATTGACAATTTTGAAGAATTTAACAAATACATACAATAAATCACATTAAGTATCATTGCTCAAGTAAGATGCATGTTACTCAGATCAGGAAATCCATTGAATAATTCTGGGTTCAATGAAAAAAGCGTTGATATAAATTAAGAACGCCCATACATACTATGGTTGGAAAACATCTGCAGAGTGATACATGATATGGTGTTGGACAATGCAGGAAAATGGAGCTGGGCCATTTATTTATTTGTAGACTTTTATATAGCGCTAACTAGACCCAGAGGTATCAGAGCGCTTTACAATAGAAGTGGACAAAATAGTTACATTAGTTACATAAGAGTAGAACCAAATAAATAGGAAAGGGTTGAATACGCAACAACGATATACAGTTAGCCAGTGATGGAAAATATATAAAAGAAGAATAGTAATGAAGCGGTTACAGGAGAACAAAAAAAACAAAAAACACAAATGCAGGAAACGGTGAACAAAAAGAGTGGTGGGGGATAGGGAATTGAGCCAGTAGCAGGAATGAAATTCAAGTCCCAGATACCTGCTACCAAAAAGGTTAACATCAGGGGTCCATTTCAAGTCAAGTAGGCAGACCCTTAATCCGGTCAGGGTCGCGGTATCGCAGCACCAGGGGCTGGTTTTGCTCTCCGAGCTGGAGTGATCTGGCCGCGGAGAGGAACTCGTAGAAGGGGACAAAATGGCCTTCTCGCAACAAACCATCCTTACCGATAGGATATCGGCAAGGTTTTTGATGGGGGAGACCGTCTTGAGGCGTAAAACAGGCTGCCGATCCTTAACAAAGAAAGGCTGCATGCAGCCTTCCCGCATACGAATTTCACCGCCAAGATGGAGGACTCCGGTCCCAGTCCCATAGACCTCTATCCTTGAAATGGTGGCTTGCAGATCCAGTGGACCCCAACCACAAATCAGGGGAGGAAGCCCAACTTCAGGGTGCTGGATTACATGGCGGGGCAGTCACGGGGAAGAGAGGGTGGTAGATGGGAACTCGTTGCTCTCTCCCGTTTCGTTAGGGAATCGCTCGGGGATACAAGGGTGGCAGTAGCTCGGAGATTCTCTCGCTGCTTTGTCTGTGTGAAAGCGTTTCGGGTGCAAGGCAGCTGCTACGGGAAGCGTAGAGAGAGGCAGTCCTAGCAGGATGCAGAGCAACCATGGCCAAGCCCGGAAGGTAGGTGGCGGCCGTGGATTACTCCGGAGGGGTGATCCTAAGCCCATCTCCTCTCAGCTGCTTTTAGCAGCTCAACCGTGCATTCAGCCATCTTGCTAGGTTTCCACTGTAGACTGTCTTTCTTGCTTTTGATTGCGGCCATGGGGTCCAGAGTTCCGGAATGGTGCTCTGTGGGGGTCGGAGCTTAGAAAAGGGATCTTGCCAGGGAGGCAAGTGGTCATACAAGACAGGTCATGTTGTGGTGTCAGTTTTAATAAAGTTAAAGTGAAGCTTTGAGTGGCACAACATTGCAACTTGGCATACCACACCCCTAGTGATGCTTTTGTGGTAAGTATGGCTTTGCTTTTGGTATATGCAAAGGGAGATATAATTTAGTGAAATCTGTGACGTAGGTGGTGACTTTAATCCATGTTCTTGGGCTAGTTTGGTAAGGCTACACAGCATTCTTGGAGGGCCATTCATTCACACTCATAAGATGTTGCATGTTCCCTACCAAATATGGGAGTTGTACAATAAAATGAAAAAATATGTTGTTACTCTCCTATTCAAATTGTACTAAAAGTTTAAATTAATTATATTTAACAGAATCAAAAATTGATTTATGAATATACATTATTGTATGATTTGTGTAAGAAAATAACCACCTACTTCAGTGCTAATCAATATGGAGTTAAACTGACAATTTGTGGTATATTCGTTATACGTCCATAGACTTTGCTTTCTCTACATTTCTGAACAAATCGAATTCTCAAGTAAAACTTAATTAGACGTCCTTATTACGATTCATGAGGCATTGTAAAAAGAAAGTGCAAACATATTGGAAAACAATCAATAATATATTGCAGGATTTGACCATGATTTTCAAATAAGCAGTTAGTTTGATTTAAACTAATAGTATAACATAGTAACCATAAACTATGTTTATGGTTTATGTCAATATTTCACATTATTGAGTTAAGATTATACTGCTTTCAATGAATGCATGCTGGCCCTTAGTTAACTAGTTTCAATTTAGCTTAGTGGAAACTTAAAACTGAAGACTGACATGAAATTATTTAAATATATAGTGAGCTGCAAAACCAAAGACAATTACAAATGTCAATCTCGAGACCTTTAACACGCAGTCTATTAACAATGACTGACTTTCATACCATTAATGGTTTCTTGTAATAATATGAAATCAATTCACTTATTACACCGCAATCAGCATATGCAAGTTTATTATCTGTGATATGTTGTAGTCACAGTGCAAGTAATTCTTATCAATTTAGACAACTCGGATGGTAGTTTTAGTGATGTGGAAGCATGCCCGGCGAGAACGTGATTTAAGTCCTTGGTTTAAAAGGCCCGGTAATAGTATGTCTGTCAGTAATATATTTTCCTACAAAACGAGAAGTATGCATTTTAGAGGGCATTTCATTATGATGGCATATTAATCTTTCAAATGTAGTTAGAATTTCTTTCATCAAATGATGACACATAAGCAAATTGGTTGGAACTTAGACAGACTTAGGTCACATGATTGTACCGCGTTCTTCCTATTTTAGTTGCACTAGAAACGTTTGTGAGTACCCCACAAACAAGCCAAGAGTTCGTCTTTGTCATTCTCTGACATTCGCACTGCTTGCAACAGGACAAATTTGGGTCTGGTAGTTTACATGATAAAACAAATACAGAGGGTGGTTCTTCCTCCCTGTCTCTGCAGTCAGTTGGTGGTTGATTTGAGCATGGGAAACGTCATGGATAGAAGGAGTTTAGTTGGTGTATAATCATGGTACAAGTTATTTGTGCATTGCTTTCTCTGTTGAGGATAAACATAGCATTCTAAAGACCCAACCTTATTGGAATCGGAGTAACATTTTGACACAGAACTTTAAAACCTGTATCTTTTACCTTTCTCGTCAAAAGGACAGGATAACGAACTCAAACAATATCTCTGAGGTGAATGGGAGTGTGTATCACGCTCAAGCCTAGATATGATAGTTGTATGGCGTGTTCAATGAACCTAATATCTTGTCACATCATATCCTTCTCAGTTCATAATATGACAATTGGTCATTTGTCATTCATGAACCAAGAAATGACTCCAAGTAGCATATATTGCATTGTGAGCTGTGGCATCCCCTTTGGAGTATGGCTCCTGTCCCTAATTCCAACAAGAATTGTCAGAGACAATCAGTTGCCTTTTAAAAACAAGTGGTGAGTTATTGGCTTTGCCAATGCTTGCTGCATTTGCCAGAGTGGAAAAGGGTAAGATAAAAAATAGTCGTTGTAGCTTGTGCATGCATTTTTGATGCCACAATACATCCATGCTACAGCAGGCATTTTGAAAAAATATTTATTCGAGAGAACACCATCCTAATATTCCAGTGGTGTTTCCCCCAAAAAATCTTTTCCAAGAAGGCTGTTGGTGTATGTGTTTCTGCCACAAAGCACATGCAGCCATTTTGAAATTAAGTGTAAGTTTAATTTGCCTTTTGAAGATAGACAATGGCCAATTTTCTACAGGGAATCTAAGAAAGTATGCGCAAAAAAAAAGACCAAATGGTCCTATAGCAGTGTGAGCTGCCAGGCCTTGGGCAAAAATGTATATTTTTAAAATAAATAAATAAATGGATCAAAAAGGGAGCGGGTGGTGGAGCAACAGTTGAGCTGAGCTGCGAGGGAAGAGAAAGAAGCGAGCCTCCCTGAAGCAGTGGGCAGGTACCAGACCTTTGCAAATAAAGGGTCTTTTTTAATAAAAGAAATGTGATGATTTGGCTCCTGACCCTATTTAACCATCCAAATTGTTTTTGCTACTGGGCCACCTTGTTTTTGGATCTTTGCTCAGTGAGTATACTATCCGAGTTTCACTCACTGTAAGCTCTGGTACAACAGATTTTACTGCTAGCCACCAGAGCCTGCCTTTTAAAATAAGGTCTGCTGCTGTGTAGCTGTGGTAGCTTTGTGCTAGTTACAGATGATGAAATGGGCATTTCTGAGCTGTGCGAGTGGGACTACTGTCTCAATCAACCCTGTATCTATGCACACGTAGCCTGTCTCAAATGGGACATTAAACACATTGATTAAGGCCTGTGCTGACCTTACAATTTAATTGTCATTCAGAAAGAAATAGCCCAATTTATTTTTCACTATAATGTGCACTGTAGTGCTTCGCTAGAAGTCTGTATTGCTTTACTTTGTTAACACAAGTTACAAGATGCAGTAAAAACTAACAACTTCACATTCGTTGAACCTATAGAAAAATGTAATGTCTCTTTCTATAGGTAAACAAAAATTAGGTAAGCAAACATTTGGAATGTAAATATATTATTACTTCAGCTATATCTGTACTCCATTGTGTACTTTGTTGTATCTTCCTGAGTCAGCCCTTAGTGAGATTCAGACTTTGACCATCCTGCTGGCCGTAGTTCATGCTCTGCTGACCAGCAGGTGGTTCAAAGCCTCCCCCACACTAAAGGCCCACTGGGAGATGATTATCCTGCTCTCTGACGAGGAAGAACATCGGGAGAAATCTGCATGGGTCAATTAACCTACACAGACTCACAAGCCTGGGCATGCCCTGCCCTAAAGAAAAAAGGGAGTCAACAAAACCTCTGGCTAAACACACAATGGAAGGCAATTTCCTTTGAAGTTTTGGAAGCAAGGACCCATCATGCTGTGTCAGTTACGGGAGGAGCTAAATTTCACAAGGGTTGGTCCTGCCATATTGAAAAATGTGATCATGCAGTGCAGGAGGGGTGGATCAGTGGTGGAGGGACGATGTAGCACCTTTGGATATGGCAGAGATGCATACTTTCTAGAACTATCCGGTTCTGCTTTTCAGCTCTTGCACAAGTAAAGAACTCTGAGAAGCACTTAGATCTACTGAAGAAGACAGATGCAACCCTTGTGGAAGAACTACTTTCTAGGGTGTAGTGTCTTGAACTCTTTTGTATCTGTGTCTTTAGCATGAGTGGCACCGGCCTCCCCACTCCCTCTGGGAGACAGTAGACGATGAACTTGTTATGAACCTTAGAGAACAGGGCTTCTCTGGAACTTCTGTGGACTGGTCCAGTAGAGGGTATCCTTGGATGCGACCCCTGCCTGCAAGTGTCAAGCAAATGGCTAGGGGGCCATGGGTATGGGAGTGCAGAATGGGAGCATATTCTGTCTTGTGAACTACAGGGGGCTGCTGAGGAAGTTTCCAGGTCAAGGAGATTACTAGGACCCTAGACACACCTGCTGGAGGGGGTCCACTGGAACTACAGGAGAAGCCTTTAAAAGCAGGCTATGAGCTAATAAGAGCAGGAGGGCATGCCCTCTGTTCTCCCTTGTTGGTGAGAGAGCAGTTAAAAGGAGCTTTGTAAAAATAGCAACATTTGCATATTTCTGGCACTCAATAGAGCTAAGTTGTGCAGGGGGCATGCAGAAGCATTGGTTCCCCCTTCATTAACCCATGCTCGTCCTCTTAAATTCTTTAAATGGTAGCCCTCAGTCTCCTACATGCAGAACATGGTGACTTGAGTAGGTTTATCTACAATTTGTAACAAGGTTTGGAGATGGGACATCAGAAAACAGTGTTTTCTTTCTAGGATGTGTGGCCCTTCGTTGGTATGTCTATTGCTGCCTTGCAGACAGGTCAAAAGAAAGAAACATTCCTACACTATTATTGAACTTTTGAAACGTTATTAGCGTGCACAATTTTTGACAATATACTAATGCATATACTGATGAAGATGGTATCATCAGGAAATGTTTCAATGTTGATTGTACTGTTTTGACATTTTCATTTTGTTTCTAATTATTGTGGTGACATCTTGACAATAACAGTTGGCCTGACATTTACTAAATGCCCTCTATATGTTATGTTAGGCATATGGGTGGTTACTGTGTATTTAGGGTTTGAGCTTGCTAGTATGGAGACCAATATTGGCTCTCCAGCACCTTTTTTCGACGCGTGCACTGAGGGATGGGAGCCAGAGGAGGCCTACCTTTTTTGAATACTTACAAATTGTTTATTTCATTAAGAATATGAAAGGAATCTTTGACACCCCGAATAAACTGGTGATAGCGCTCTTTGGGGCCAAATTAAGTGGGGTAGGGAACTGGTACCGTTTATTGCGAAATCAGGGCCAACGTTTGTTGATTGAGAACCATCTGGAAAAGGTGGCCCGCGAAACGCAATGTACATTTTCCATCCCGAATGGGAAACTTTATGCCTTCGCGGAAGTAAGTCCTCGAGAGCAGCCAATTATAAAAGGATGGCTTTTCTATCCCGGTGGTTGGCCTACCTTACCCCGAATGCACTTAAGAAAAGATATCCGGATGCCGAAGATAGGTGTTTCCGATGTCAGGCGGAAGGAGAAGGGGGCTGGCTCCATATTTTCTTTTCATGTCCTAGGTTGGGGTTTTTATGGGAGGCAATTTTTTCGGCCCTGAATCGGGCGTTTGAGAAGAGGCTAACGCCGGAGGCCGAAGTTGCCCTGTTTGGAGTGTGCAAAAATAGAGCATTTTTAACGGAAGCCGAAGCAACTTTTTTTTTTATTACTTGCTCAGTGGCCCGCTTCTTATTTTTACAAAATTGGAGGTCCCCACCTATGACAAATGGCTGAACAAAATTAAAAGGACGCTGGCTTTTGAAGAAGCTTACGCAAAACGGGTGGGAGCTTCCAGAAAATTTGAAAAAAACTGGAAGTTCTTTAGCAAGGTGGAAAACCCAACAGAGGGATAGTACTATTAGGAAGGCAGAATTTGAATCGATGGTCCTTTTTGTTTAAAATATTTGGAGGAATTAGAAATATATGCTGCAAGCACTATTGCACTTTAATACTGTGATTGTTTTGCATGTTTTGCACTAGCATTTGCACTTTTCCCTTGCACTTTTGCACTTTGGTATTATAGAAGTTGTAATTACCCTGCTTCGGGGATTTCTGATAGCTGTGTCTTAAAAGAAAATAGAAATATTTTTACTGCGCCATTGTTTGTTGCCTGGTTAGATGAAGTTAACGATTTTTGTGCCAATGAAAGTTAATATGTGTTTATATGTTATTTATTGCCCTTGATGCTCTGCTCAATAAAAAAACGTAAAAAAAAAAGAAGATGGTATCATCAGGAAATGTTTCAATGTTGATTGTACTGTTTTGACATTTTCATTTTGTTTCTAATTATTGTGGTGACATTTTGACAATAACAGTTGGCCTGACTTTTACTAAATGCCCTCTATATGGTTACTGTGTATTTAGGGTTTGAGCTTGCTAGTATAGAGACCAATATTGGCTCTCCAGGACCTTTTTTCGACGCGTGCACTCAGTTGTCTGTGAAGCCATTTAGATGGCTCCATCATAGGTTTTTCACTTCCATTTATGTATATATTTGTATATTTGTGAGTAATGTTTAATACTGTGTATAATAAACTACATTTTCTTTTTATAAGAAAAAGTACTGCTGGACAATGATTTATTAAGTGTTGTTTGATATGTTGCAAAGTTCTGTGTGTTTAGCCCACTGCTCTCCCCAGAGTAAGTCTTTGAGTGCTCTGCCTTGTTACCCTGACAGTCCAGCACTAACAGAAAGTACTTGGATCCCAGTTAGGGGTTCCGCAGTCCAAGGGTCTCAGGACAACAGTGGTGAAAAAACTCAGGGGCTGATTACTATGGTGGTGAGACCACCACCGACAGCCCGTTGGTGGCGGTCTCACCTCCATTGTAAGCAAGTTTCCTGCCCGCCATATTACAATGGCGGGTGGTTTGTTGGTGGTCGAAAAGACCCACCGCCACGCATCTGATGGGCTCCTTGAGCCCGCCGGAGGGTCGGAGGGGAATCATATCCCTACAATGGTGGCGGTGCCTACCAGGCACTGCCATAGGGATTATGATGTCCCTTTCTGCCCGCCTTTTCATGGCGGTTATGCTGTCATGAAAAGGCAGACAGAAAGGGACTTTGGGGGCCTGCCTTGCCCCCTGGCCCTACGCTGTGGGTTTTGGGGGGCACCATATTGCTGCACCACGTGGCAGGCACAGCATGGTGCCTGCCACGTAGTGCAGGGATATGTCAGGTGTCCCCATTTTGCATTGCGACGGGTGCTGCAGCCAGCAGCACCTGCCACAATGCAAACGTTTGGCTTTGCGACTGCTGTGGTGGCGGTGGCATTGTAATGCCTCTGTCAGGACCGCCGACAGCCTGTCGGGCAGTCCTGTGTCCAATAGGGTTTGTCCGCCCGCCATCCTAATCAGCCTCTCAGTTGTTACAATTAGGGCTCGTACCCCCTGCATGCTGCGCGAACTGTGACAGATATAAAAAAGCATTGGAAGAGTCGAGTAGGTTGGGCCTGCAAACACTGAGAAACATAGTAGCAATAAAAAAGTAAATGAGAAATGGAGAGGGAATGAACGGATGTGGGAGCATTAAGGAAGAAATGCAAGGAAATTTATGATCTAAATTAAAGGGTTGAAACTCGAAGAAAAAATAGGTCTTCAATGACAAAAGTTGAAGGACACAAGTCATCCAACCAGAATGTGGCAAGAAAAGAAATACTCCAGAGGCAGAACAGACAACAATAGAGAGAAAAGTCATTGCTTCAAAAATAAGTAGATGAGATAGATAAGGACATCATCCAATCAAGTGCAAGAGGCTGTCCCAAAGTCCACTATAGCCACAGATTGTAATAGATTAGAGATACTAGGTCTTCTGACTGCAGGTGAGACATAAAAACCTCCAGTAACTGCCAGTCTGTAATGTATCATAATGATAAAAAGTATGCTACTTTGTAAATATACTGTGTACTCACTGTACCTCTCTTTTGTTCAAATTAATTTTGAAGATTTCTGCTCTTAAGCCACGCTTCTTCAGAGGCTGTGCCACTTTAAAACATTAAAAACATTTTTAATAATAAGAAAAAGCCTAAATTCTTGCTTCTATGAGCATTTTCTAGGAATAGCAATCATTCCACTTAAAAAAGATATATCAGGTCGTAACAGGTCTGGGTCAGGATCTCAGAAAGAAAAGTAGAGTAAATAAGACTCTAGTGAGAAACATGAAGCCACCTCTCAACTTTCAAAGCTTGTTTTCATATTTAAAAAGTTGTAAATAGGAAACATGCATCAAAGATGTTAAATTATGCCTTTCATCAGTGCAAACAGAAAGATTACATGGAGCCCAATGTGACTTGTTTTCCAACTAACACAGGAAACTAAATATTTGCACAATTGTGTTTCAATTATTCGAATTCTGCTTTTAAAGTATTAATTATTTGTACATCATTCACAAAGTTAAAAACAAAAGCATGACCAATCAAGGTGACAGCAAAAGGTGAGTATAATCTGATCCTACTCACTACCTTGCTGACTCAACCACCCATGCCCTTTTAGTTCCGCACATTTTTTAATCAGGCAAATTGTTAGGAATGTTGATATTTTTATAGGAGCCTGGCAGTGTAAGAGACAATTTTGTCAAAATTATTTTTCTGGAGCCTAAAAAAAAAGAATATTAAAAGAATAACGCTAAACTCTGTAGATAATCAAGGCCACAATCAGGTAAATAGATTAAATACTAACATAACATGTAAATAAAGAAAATCATGCCAGACTACAAATGTATGAACCACCAGGGGCCAACGTACATTGCAACTGTGCCTGAACAATCATCACATTCTACTTTCTGCCTTAGGTGCTGTCAACCTAAACTCATGAGCTGTCAATCTACACCCGGATTTTAAAGCGGCAGATAAGAAAAGGTTTCAGGGGTCATTAATGTGTTATTCGACACTAGTTTGAGGTAACGAGCATTCTTACAATTCTGGACATACTGTAATTGAGCATGATATTTAATTCATGAGAAAATATTCCCACCCACTGTCATCGAAATAAAAAGAGGTGTGCATTTTTACATGGGTCTGGAAGTCCAAACGCGTCGGCAATTTTACACGGAGGGGTGTTGATGTGCCAAAAGCCTCTTGTGATTGTCAGCTGATTGCCGCCAGAGAGTGCACCTCATCGGTTAGGGCAACCTATTGTTTCAGATATGTGTGGCCGGCCCAGGTCACGAGGAGCACCACCCCGAGTTCCGAGGGGGTCCGCAGTTGATCACAGTGACTACAATGCAGAGCTGGCGGAAGCTGCTTTAAGACGAGAGCCTTTGGAGTGCGTCATTTAACCTCACTTGAAGAACTTGTTTTTATTCATAGGGAATGCCGGCGACCCACATGGGGATTATAATTGGCCTTCCAGACCCATAATTCCTAGCGATGAATACTCACCTGATGTCTATCGCATGTATAATAAAGGGGATGTTCTTGGAGGTAACTGTTTGCCATTCTCTGTGATGTCTGCCTATGATGAAGGGCGTTCCAAGCCCGAAACGCATCGGCAATTTTACACGGAGGGGTGTTGATGTGCCAAAAGCCTCTTGTGATTGTCAGCTGATTGCCGCCAGAGAGTGCACCTCATCGGTTAGGGCAACCTATTGTTTCAGATATATATATCTATATCTATATATATATATAGATATAGATATATATTCACTTAAAAAACCAGAGGTTTCAGGGACGTTATAGTTAGGCTGACATTTCACTCGTACAAAACCAGAGAAATTCGGCCGTTATAGTTAGTTGAGCTAACTATAACTCGCGCCCCCGCAATGCACTGCTGATGTCACATATTACATCACTTATGACATGGTCAGTGACATCAATGATGACATCACTGATGACATCTCAAATGACATCACTGATGACATCATCCAGTGACTGTGTGTTTCTGAAAAGTTTTAATATGTTTTATATATATAATTATGCCAAGGTGTATTGAAGAATGAGTGGGTGTATGAGTGTCTGAATGGATGATTTAGTGTGTGCGTGACTGACTGTATAAGTGAGTGATTAAACGTGTCTTACTGAATGCATGGGTTAGTGACTAATCTGTGTGAATGTCTGTATCAGTCTGTCAGTTGGTGTGTAAGTGGCTGCATGGGTTGGTGAGTAGCTACATGAGTGTCTATATGGGTTATTGATTGGTTGTCTGAGTACCTGTATGGGTGCCTGAGTGTCTGGGTGGGGGGTGTGTGACTCCCTGCATGGATGTGTGAGTGGGTGATTCACTGGGTGTATGGGTTCAAGAGTGCGTCTGTGAGGGGCTGTATGGGTGAGTGAGTGTGCGTATGGCTGTGTTGGTGAGTGAATGGATGTCTCAGTGGTACATGTGTGAGTAACTACATATGTGAAAGGCATTATATGTGAATGTTGCAGTATATAAGTGTCTATATGTGAGAGTGAGTGATTGTGAGAGTGGCTGTATGGATGAGTGTGTGCTTGTGTCAGTGATTGTATAAGAGAGTAAGTAGGTGTTAGTATCTGTATGAATAAGTGAGGTGGTGTGTGTATAACTGTATTGGTGAGTAAATGGCAGTGTGATTGAGTCTTTGGTGACTGACTAGGTGTGTGAGTATCTCTGTGGATGAGTATCAGTATGTGAATGTCTGTATGGGTGTATGAGTGCATATATCAGAGGATGTATTGATGAGTGATTGCATGTATGAGTGACTGTATCAGTGAGTGGATGTGTGTAGACCTATGAATCAGTGAGTGGGTATGTACTAACTGGTATTGGTGTGTCTATGGTTTCGAGAATGGTAGTCTGTATTTTAGAGTGGGTGTAGAAAAGGTTATATTAGGGTGTGAGGAGGTGCATCAGATATTAAGTGGATGATGTCATCAGTGATGTCATCAGTGATGTCATTTGAGATGTCATCAGTGATGTCATCAGTGATGTCACTGACCATGTCATGAGTGATGTAATATGTGACGTCATCAGCAGTGCATTGCGGGGACGCGAGTTATAGTTAGCTCAACTAACTATAACGGCCGAATTTCTCAGGCTTTGCACGAGTGAAATGTCAGCCTAACTATAACGCCCCTGAAGCCTGTGTTTTTTGTCAGTGAATTTCCAAGGTTTTTTTAGATGCTTATTTCTAACTATAACGTCCCTGAAACCTATTTTTTTTCAGTGAATTTCAAAGGTTTTTTAAATGCTAATTCCTAACTATAACGTCCCTGAAACCTCTGGTTTTTTAAGTGAATTTCTAAGGTTTATAAAAATGCTAATTTCTAAATATGCCCACATAGGTAGGACATGTGCGTAAAGAGGAAGAAAGGTGCAGAAAGAAGCAAGAGAAGTGCAGAAAGAGGCAACAGAAGTCCAGAAAGAGGAAGAAAGGTGCAGAAAGAAGCATTAGAAGTGCAGAAAGAACCATCAGAGGTGCAGAAAAAGGCCAACTTTGACTGTACCTTACAACAGACTCATACAAAGTAGCCTAATCACTAATCCTTCTACCAAGATGTCTTAAACCTCACTTTTCTCTTGAAGGTTCACTATTAATCGACTGCTCAGAATGTTAGCCCTAGCTACCAAATATAAAACAGCAATCAAAAGCATATCACTGTTGTAAGTCTGACCAAGTTTGTGAAGGTATGCATGCGTGTCTCTGCTTTTACAGAGTGACATGTTACATACAAATAAACATAGAAATACTTAAATACCTGTGTTTCAAACAGCATACTCTGTAAATATGTGTACAAAAAGGTGTATGTATTTCTTTCTGCTCATAATACAGGGCACATGGATATTCAATAGTATATTTGAGGGGCTCTATAACACCTATTTTCATAAGACATGTCTGCCTGTGCAACTGAATGACAGAGCAGAACTGAGAACATTTAACCACCTATAGAAGAAGCTACCCTCTTTTTAAGCTACCATCTTCAGATGCATAACACATGTGAAAATACTTATAAAAGTAGACATATACCTCAGTCACTAGAGCACGCAGACCTTTAAACTTTACAGCTTGCACTTCCAATTTGAGTACAGAAAGAGGAGAGAGAAGTACAGAAAGAAGCAAGAGATGTGCAGAAAGAAACAAAAGAAGTGCAGAAAGAAGGAACAGAGGTGCAGAAAGAGGCAACAGGGGTGCAGAAAGAGGGAAGAGGGGTGGAGAAAGAGGCAAGGGGCTGAAGAAAGAAGGAAGAGAGCTGCAGAAAGAAACAAAAGAAGTGCAGAAAGAAGGAACAGAGGTGCAGAAAGAGGCAAGAGGGGTGCAGAAATAGGGAAAAGGGGTTCAGAAAGAGGTAAAAGGGGTGCAGAAAGAAGCAAGAGAGGTGCAGAAAGAAACAAAAGAAGTACAGAAAGAAGGAACAGAGGTGCAGAAAGAGGCAAGAGGGGTGCAGAAAGAGGGAAGAGTGGTGCAGAAAGAGTCACAAGGGGTGCAGAAATAAGCAAGAGAGGTGCAGCAACAAGCATGAGAAGTGCAGAAAGAAGCAACAGAGGTGCAGAAAGACAGGTGAGGGGCGGAGAAAGAGGCAAGCAAAGTGCAGAAAGAAGCAACAGAGATGAAAAAAGGGGGAAGAGGGGTGGAGAAAGAGGCAAGAGGGGTGCAGAAAGGAGCAAAAGAGGTAAGAAAGAAACAAATAAAGTGCTGAAAGAAGCAACAGAGGTGCAGAAAGAGGCAAGAGGAGTGTAGAAATAGGGAAGAGGGGTGCAGAAAGAGGCACGAGGGGTGCAGAAAGAAGCAAGAGAGGTGCAGAAAGAAGCAAGAGAAGTGCATAAAGAAGCAACAGAGATGCAGAAATGGGGTAGTGGGGAGGAGAAAGAGGCAAGACGGATACAGAAAAAAACAAGAGTTGCAGAAAGAAAAAAAAGAAGTGCAGAAAGAAGGAACAGAGGTGCAGAAAGAGGGATGAGGGGTGTGAAAGAGGCACGAGGGGTGCAGAAAGAAGCAAGAGGGGTGCAGAAAGAAGCAAGAGAAATGCAGAAAGAAATAAAAAAGTACAGAAAGAAGGAACAGAGGTACAGAAAGAGGCAACAGAGGTGCAGAAGGAGGGATGAGGGGTAGAGAAAGAGGCAAGAGAAGTGCAGAAAGAAGCAACAGTGATGCAAAAAGGGGGAACAGGGGTGGAGAAAATGGCAAGAGTGGTGCAGAAAAAAGCAAGAGAGATGCAGAAAGAAACAAAAGAAGAGCAGAAAGAAGGAACAGATGTGCAGAAAGAGGCACAAGGGTTGCAGAAAGAAGGGGCAGAGGTGCAGAAAGAAGAAAGAGAAGTGTAGAAAGAAGCAACAGAGGTGCAGAAAGGGGGAACAGGGGTGGAGAAAGTGGCAAGAGTGGTGCAGAAAGAAGCAAGAGAGATGCAGAAAGAAACAAAAGAAGAGCAGAAATAAGGTACAGATGTGCAGAAAAAGGCAAGAGGGGTGCAGAAAGAGGGAGGAGGGATGCAGAAAGAAGCATGAGTGGTGCAGAAAGAAGCAAGAGAGGTGCAGAAAGAAGCAAGAGTAGTGCAGTAAGAAGCGACAGAGGTGCAGAAAAAGGCAAGAGGGGTGCAAAAAGAGGGAAGAGTAGTGCAGAAAGAGGCATGAGGGGTGCAGAAAGAAGCAAGAGATGTGCAGAAAGAAACAAAAGAAGTGCAGAAAGAAGGAACAGAGGTGCAGAAAGAGGAAACAGGGGTGAAGAAAGAGAGAAGAGGGGTGGAGAAAGAGCCAAGGGGGTGCAGAAAGTAGCAAGAGAGCTGCAGTAAGAAACAAAAGAAGTGTAGAAAGAAGGAACAGATGTGCAGAAAGAGGCAAGAGGGGTGCAGAAAGAGCCAAAAGGGGTGCAGAAAGAAGTGAGAGGTACAGAAAGAAACAAAAGATGTGCAGAAAGAAGCAACAGAGGTGCAGGAAGAGGGAAGAGGGGTGCAGAAAGAGGCACGAGGCGTGCAGAAAGAAGCAAGATAGGTGAAGAAAGAATCAGGAGAAGTGGATAACGAAGGAACAGAGATGCAGAGAAGGGGGAAGTGGGGTGGAGAAAGAGGCAAGAGGGATACAGAAAGAAACAAGAGAGGTGCAGAAAGAAACAAAAGAAGTATAGAAAGAAGGAACAGAGGTGCAGAAAGAGGCAAGAGGGTTGCAGAAAGAGGGAAGAGGGGTGTAAAAGAGGCACAAGGGGTGCAGAAAGAAGCAAGAGGGGTGCAGAAAGAAGCAAGAGAAATGCAGAAAGAAACAAAAGAAGTACAGAAAAAAGGAACAGAGGTGCAGAAAGAGGCAACAGAGGTGGAAAAAGAGGGAACAGGGGTGGAGAAAGTGGCAAGAGGGGTGTAGAAAGAAGCAAGAGAGGTGCAGCAAAAAACAAAAGAAGAGCAGAAAGAAGGAACAGAGGTGCAGAAGGAGGCAAGAGGGGTGCAGAAAGAAGCACGAGTGGTACAGAAAGAAGCAAAGAGGTGCGGAAAGAAGCAAGAGTAGTGCACAAAGAAGCAACATAGGTACAGAAAGTGGCAAGAGGGGTGCAGAAAGAGAGAAGAGGGGTGCAGAAAGAGGCAAGAGATGTGCAGAAAGAAGGAACAGAGGTGCAGAAAGAGACAAGAGGGATGAAGAAAGAGGAACGAGGGGTGCAGAAAGAAGCAAGAGAGGTGCAGAAAGAAGCAAGAGAAGTGCATAAAGAAGCAACAGAGATGCAGAAATGGGGACGTGGGGAGGAGAAAGAGGCAAGACGGATACAGAAAAAAGCAAGAGAGTTGCAGAAAGAAAAAAAAGAAGTGCAGAAAGAAGGAACAGAGGTGCAGAAAGAGATAAGAGGGTTGCAGAAAGAGGGAAGAGGGGTGTGAAAGAGGCACAAGGGGTGCAGAAAGAAGCAAGAGGGGTGCAGAAAGAAGCAAGAGAAATGCAGAAAGAAATAAAAAAAGTACAGAAAGAAGGAACAGAGGTGCAGAAAGAGGCAACAGAGGTGCAGAAAGAGGGATGAGGGGTGGAGAAAGAGGCAAGAGAAGTGCAGAAAGAAGCAACAGAGATGCAAAAAGGGGGAACAGGGGTGGAGAAAGTGGCAAGAGTGGTGCAGAAAGAAGGAAGAGAGATGCAGAAAGAAACAAAAGAAGAGCAGAAAGAAGGAACAGATGTGCAGAAAGAGGCACAAGGGTTGCAGAAAGAAGGGGCAGAGGTGCAGAAAGAAGAAAGAGAAGTGCAGAAAGAAGCAACAGAGGTGCAGAAAGAGGGATGAGGGGTGGAGAAAGAGGCAGAAGTGCAGAAAGAAGCAACAGAGATGCAAAAAGGGGGAACAGGGGTGGAGAAAGTGGCAAGAGTGATGCAGAAAGAAGCAAGAGAGATGTAGAAAGAAACAAAAGAAGAGCAGAAAGAAGGTACAGATGTGCAGAAAGAGGCAAGAGGGGTGCAGAAAGAGGGAGGAGGGATGCAGAAAGAAGCATGAGTGGTACAGAAAGAAGCAAGAGAGGTGCAGAAAGAAGCAAGAGTAGTGCAGAAAGAAGCAGCAAAGGTGCAGAAAGAGGCAAGAGGGGTGCAAAAAGAGGGAAGAGTAGTGCAGAAAGAGGCACAAGGGGTGCAGAAAGAAGCAAGATATGTGCAGAAAGAAACAAAAGAAGTGCAGAAAGAAGGAACAGAGGTGCAGAAAGAGGAAACAGGGGTGAAGAAAGAGAGAAGAGGGGTGGAGAAAGAGCCAAGGGGGTGCAGAAAGAAGCAAGAGAGCTGCAGAAAGAAACAAAAGAAGTGCAGAAAGAAGGAACAGATGTGCAGAAAGAGGCAAGAGGGGTGCAGAAAGAGCCAAAAGGGATGCAGAAAGAAGCGAGAGGTGCAGAAAGAAACAAAAGATGTGCAGAAAGAAGCAACAGAGGTGCAGGAAGAGGCAAGAGGGGTGCAGAAAGAAACAAAAAAAGTGCAGAAAGAAGCAACAGAGGTGCAGAAAGAGGGAAGAGGGGTGCAGAAAGAGGCACGAGGGGTGCAGAAAGAAGCAAGATAGGTGAAGAAAGAAGCAGGAGAAGTGGATAACGAAGGAACAGAGATGCAGAAAAGGGGGAAGTGGGTGGAGAAAGAGGCAAGAGGGATACAGAAAGAAACAAGAGAGGTGCAGAAAGAAGCAAGATAGGTGAAGAAAGAAGCAGGAGAAGTGGATAAAGAAGGAACAGAGGTGCAGAAAGAGGGAAGAGGGTTGCAGAAAGAGGGAAGAGGGGTGCAGAAAGAAGCAAGAGAAATGCAGAAAGAAACAAAAGAAGTACAGAAAGAAGGAACAGAGGTGCAGAAAGAGGCAACAGAGGTGGAAAAAGGGGGAACAGGGGTGGAGAAAGTGGCAAGAGGGGTGTAGAAAGAAGCAAGAGAGGTGCAGACAAAAAACAAAAGAAGAGCAGAAAGAAGGAACAGAGGTGCAGAAGGAGGCAAGGGGGGTACAGAAAGAAGCACGAGTGGTGCAGAAAGAAGCAAAGAGGTGCAGAAATAAGCAAGAGTAGTGCACAAAGAAGCAATATAGGTACAGAAAGTGGCAAGAGGGGTGCAGAAAGAGAGACGAGAGGTGCAGAAAGAGGCAAGAGATGTACAGAAAGAAGGAACAGAGGTGCAGAAAGAGACAAGAGGGATGAAGAAAGAGGCACAAGGGGTGCAGAAAGAAGTGAGAGGTGCAGAAAGAAACAAAAGAAGTGCAGAAAGAAGGAACAGAGGTGCAGAAAGGCAAGAGGGGTGCAGAAAGAAACAAAAGAAGTGCAGAAAGAAGGAACAGAGGTGCAGAAAGAGGCAAGAGGGTTGCAGAAAGAGGGAAGATGGGTGTGAAAGAGGCACGAGGGGTGCAGAAAGAAGCAAGAGGGGTGCAGAAAGAAGCAAGAGAAATGCAGAAAGAAACAAAAGAAGTACAGAAAGAAGGAACAGAGGTGCAGAAAGAGGCAACAGAGGTGCAAAAAGGGGGAACAGGGGTGGAGCTAGTGGCAAGAGGGGTGTAGAAAGAAGCAAGAGAGGTGCAGAAAAAAACAAAAGAAGAGCAGAAAGAAGGACCAGAGGTGCAGAAAGAGGCAAGAGTTGTGCAGAAAGAAGCATGAGTGGTGCAGAAAGAAGCAAAGAGGCGCAGAAAGAAGCAAGAGTAGTGCACAAAGAAGCAACATAGGTACAGAAAGTAGCAAGAGGGGTGCAGAAAGAGAGAAGAGGGGTGCAGGTAGAGGCAAGAGATGTGCAGAAAGAAACAAAAGAAGTGCAGATAGAAGGAACAGAGGTGCAGAAAGAGACAAGAGGGGTAAAGAAAGAGGCACAAGGGGTGCAGAAAGAAGTGAGAGGTGCAGAAAGAAACAAAAGAAGTGCAGAAAGAAGGAACAGAGGTGCAGAAAAGGCAAGAGGGGTGCAGAAAGAAACAAAAGAAGTGCAGAAAGAAGAACCAGAGCTGCAGAAAGAGGCAAGAGGAGTGCAGAAAGAGGGAAGAGGGATGCAGAAAGAGGCATGCAGGTGTAAAAAGAAGCAAGAGAGATGCAGAAAGAAGCAAGAGAAGTGCATAAAGAAGCAACAGAGATGCAGAAAGGGGGAAGTGGGTGGAGAAAGAGGCAAAAGGGATACAGAAAGAAACAAGAGAGGTGTAGAAAGAGGCACGAGGGGTGCAGAAAGAAGCAAGAGATGTGCAGAAAGAAACAAAAGAAGTGCAGAAAGAAGGAACAGAGGTGCAGAAAGAGGAAACAGGGGTGAAGAAAGAGAAGAGGGGTGGAGAAAGAGCCAAGGGGGTGCAGAAAGAAGCAAGAGAGCTGCAGAAAGAAACAAAAGAAGTGCAGAAAGAAGGAACAGATGTGCAGAAAGAGGCAAGAGGGGTGCAGAAAGAGCCAAAAGGGATGCAGAAAGAAGCGAGAGGTGCAGAACGAAACAAAAGATGTGCAGAAAGAAGCAACAGAGGTGCAGGAAGAGGCAAGAGGGGTGCAGAAAGAGGCACAAGGGGTGCAGAAAGAAGCAAGATAGGTGAAGAAAGAAGCAGGAGAAGTGGATAACGAAGGAACAGAGATGCAGAAAAGGGGGAAGTGGGTGGAGAAAGAGGCAAGAGGGATACAGAAAGAAACAAGAGAGGTGCAGAAAGAAACAAAATAAGTACAGAAAGAAGGAACAGAGGTGCAGAAAGAGGGAAGAGGGTTGCAGAAAGAGGGAAGAGGGGTGCAGAAAGAAGCAAGAGAAATGCAGAAAGAAACAAAAGAAGTACAGAAAGAAGGAACAGAGGTGCAGAAAGAGGCAACAGAGGTGGAAAAAGGGGGAACAGGAGTGGAGAAAGTGGCAAGAGGGGTGTAGAAAGAAGCAAGAGAGGTGCAGAAAAAAACAAAAGAAGAGCAGAAAGAAGGAACAGAGGTGCAGAAGGAGGCAAGGGGGGTACAGAAAGAAGCACGAGTGGTGCAGAAAGAAGCAAAGAGGTGCAGAAAGAAGCAAGAGTAGTGCACAAAGAAGCAATATAGGTACAGAAAGTGGCAAGAGGGGTGCAGAAAGAGAGACGAGAGGTGCAGAAAGAGACAAGAGGGATGAAGAAAGAGGCACAAGGGGTGCAGAAAGAAGTGAGAGGTGCAGAAAGAAACAAAAGAAGTGCAGAAAGAAGGAACAGAGGTGCAGAAAGGCAAGAGGGGTGCAGAAAGAAACAAAAGAAGTGCAGAAAGAAGGAACAGAGGTGCAGAAAGAGGCAAAAGGGTTGCAGAAAGAGGGAAGATGGGTGTGAAAGAGGCACGAGGGGTGCAGAAAGAAGCAAGAGGGGTGCAGAAAGAAGCAAGAGAAATGCAGAAAGAAACAAAAGAAGTACAGAAAGAAGGAACAGAGGTGCAGAAAGAGGCAACAGAGGTGCAAAAAGGGGGAACAGGGGTGGATATAGTGGCAAGAGGGGTGTAGAAAGAAGCAAGAGAGGTGCAGAAAAAAACAAAAGAAGAGCAGAAAGAAGGAACAGAGGTGCAGAAAGAGGCAAGAGTGGTGCAGAAAGAAGCATGAGTGGTGCAGAAAGAAGCAAAGAGGCGCAGAAAGAAGCAAGAGTAGTGCACAAAGAAGCAACATAGGTACAGAAAGTGGCAAGAGGGGTGCAGAAAGAGAGAAGAGGGGTGCAGGTAGAGGCAAGAGATGTGCAGAAAGAAATAAAAGAAGTTCAGATAGAAGGAACAGAGGTGCAGAAAGAGACAAGAGGGGTGAAGAAAGAGGCACAAGGGGTGCAGAAAGAAGTGAGAGGTGCAGAAAGAAACAAAAGAAGTGCAGAAAGAAGGAACAGAGGTGCAGAAAGAGGCAAGAGGGGTGCAGAAAGAAACAAAAGAAGTGCAGAAAGAAGAACCAGAGGTGCAGAAAGAGGCAAGAGGAGTGCAGAAAGAGGGAAGAGGGATGCAGAAAGAGGCATGCGGGTGTAAAAAGAAGCAAGAGAGATGCAGAAAGAAGCAAGAGAAGTGCGTAAAGAAGCAACAGAGATGCAGAAAGGGGGAAGTGGGGTGGAGAAAGAGGCAAGAGGGATACAGAAAGAAACAAGAGAGGTGTAGAAAGAGGCAAGAGGTGTGCAGAAAGAGGGAAGAGGGCTGTGAAAGAGGCACAAGGGGTGCAGAAAGAAGCAAGAGGGGTGCATAAAGAAGCAAGAGAGTTGCAGAAAGAAACAAAAGAAGTGGAGAAAGAAGGAACAGAGGTGCAGAAAGAGGCAAGAGGGGTGCAGAAAGAGGGAAGAGGGGTGCAGAAAGAGGCACAAGGGTTGCAGAAAGAAGGGACAAAGGTGCTGAAAGAGGGATGAGGGGTGGAGAAAGAGGCAAGAGAAGTGCAGAAAGAAGCAACAGAGATGCGAAAAGGGGGAACAGGGGTGGAGAAAGTGGCAAGAGGGGTGCAGAAAGAAGCAAGAGAGGTACAGAAAGGAACAAAGGAAATGCAGAAAGAAGGAGCAGAGGTGCAGAAAGAGGTAAGAAGGGTGCAGGAAGAGGGAAGAGGGGGGCAGAAAGAAGCACGAATGGTGCAGAAAGAAGCAAGAGAGATGTAGAAAGAAGCAAGAGGAGTGCAGAAGGGAAGCAACAGAGGTGCAGAAAGGGGCAACAGGGGTGCAGAAATAGGGAAGAGGGGTGGAGAAAGAGGCAAGGGGGTGCAGAAAGAAGCATGAGAGCTGCAGAAAGAAACAAAAGAAGTGCAGAAAGAAGGAACAGAGGTGCAGAAAGAGGCAAGAGGGGTGCAGAAAGTGGCAAAAGGGGTGCAGAAAGAAGCAACAGAGATGCAGAAAGGGGGAAGAGGGGTACAGAAAGAGGCACAAGGGGTGCAGAAAGAAGCAAGAGAGGTGCAGAAAGAAACAAAAGAAGTGAATAAAGAAGGAGGAGAGGTGCAGAAAGAGGCAAGACGGGTGCACAAAGAGGGAAGAGGGGTGTGAAAGAGGAACGAGGAGTGCAGAAAGAAGCAAGAAGAGTGCAGAAAGAAGCAACAGAGGTGCAGAAAGAGGCAAGAGGGGTGCAAAAAGAGGGAAGCGGGTGCAGAAAGAGGCACTTGGGGTGCAGAAAGAAGCAAGAGATGTGCAGAAAGAATCAAAAGAAGTGCAGAAAGAAAGCACAGAGGTGCAGAAAGAGGCAACAGGGGTGCAGAAAAAGGGTGGATGGGTGGAGAAAGAGGCAAGTGGGTGCAGAAAGAAGCAAGAGAGCTGCAGAAAGAAACAAAATAAGTGCAGAAAGAAGGAACAGAGGTGCATGAAGAGGCAAGAGCAGTGCAGAAAGAGGGAAGAGGGGTGCAGAAAGAGGCAACAGGGATGCAGAACGAAGTGAGACGTGCAGGAAGAAACAAAAGAAGTGCAGAAAGAAGAACAGAGGTGCAGAAAGAGGCAAGAGGGGTACGGGAAGAGGGGTGTGAAAGAGGCACAAGGGGTGCAGAATGAAGCAAGAGAGGTGCAGAAAGAAGCAACAGAGGTGCAGAAAGAGGGAAGAGGGGTGGAGAAATAGACAAGAGAAGTGCAGAAAGAAGCAACAGAGATGCAGAAAGGGTGAAAAGAGTTGGAGATAGAGGCAAGAGGGGTGCAGAAAGAAGCAAGAGAGGTGCAGAAAGAAACAAAAGAAGTGCAGAAAGAAGGAACTGAGGTGCAGAAAGAGGCAAGAGGAGTGCAGAAAGAGAAAAAGGGCACGGAAAGAGGCACAAGGGATGCAGAAAGAAGCAAGAGAGGTGCAGAAAGACACAAGATAAGTGCAGAAAGAAGCAACAGAGATGCAGAAAGAGGGAAGAGGGGTGGAGAAGGAGAAGTGCAGAAAGAAGCAACAGACATGCAGAAAGGGGAAAGAGGGGTGGAGAAAGAGGCAAGAGAGTTGCAGAAAGAAGCAAGAGAGGTGCAGAAAGGATCAAAAGAAGTGCAGAAAGAAGGAACAGAGATACAGAAAGTGGCAGTACGGGTGAAGAAACAGGGAAGAGGGGTGCAGAAAGAGGCAAGAGAGGTGCAGAAAGAGGCAAGAGGGGTGCACAAAGAAGCAAGTGAGGTGCAGAAAGAGGCAAGAGAGGTGCAGAAAGAGGCAAGAGAAGTGCAGAAAAAGAAAGAAAGGTATAGAAAGAAGCAACAGAAATGCAGAAAGAGGCAAGAGAGGTGCAGAAAGAAGCAAGAGTGGCTTGCACACCATTAGTTCCAGTTTAACACCCACATTTAGCAATAAGTAACAGGTGACCATTCAAGGTTTGCAAAGGACCTTCCACCACACTGTAACACTTGTTGCTGCATTTTTGGTAACGTTTGAGCCGTTTGAGCTAGAAACAAGGCTTTTTTTGTTCAAATATACAGATTAGGCAGCAGATGATGGATTTTGTGGCTATTGCGGAAAATGTATAATTGTGCGAAAGTCGGTGCAGCCAAACAGTCACATAATTCCAGCGGCCCTGTTCATACCTCTGACTAGGTCTAGAAGTGCTCCTCAGTGATTCTTTCTTTTTTTGTCTCATTGAGTTCATAGTTTAGCTTCAATGGAAATGAGGAAGGCTAAACCTGAGGTTACCACTCCACAACACAGAATACCATACCACATAATTACTCTCCAGAACACATAATCCCACTCTACATAATTCCTATACACTAAATACCACATACTTTCTATCCACATAATTTCCCTGCACAGCGTACAACATAATTCCACTACACACAACGTACATCCACTCCTCTCCAAAAAACATTAGTAAAAAACTTTTACATTTACAATGCCAATAGCTCTAACTCTTGCAAATGTGAAACCTATTACATTGCAAATCCTTCTTTAACTAGTAGTCGCATTTGCAGAATGGTGGAAAAAGGGTGCTGGGCCTCCGACCAGCTGTCAGGAATTCCGCTGCGTAGGACTTACAGGAGGTACCAGGAGGGCTTCTTGGCCCCCAAAGTCCCTCAGGAGTAAAGTGGACTTCATCCCCCAACCCGCAGTGTGCCAGGAGGTGAGTTTGCAGAGTGATGGACAAAGGGGGGCATGACCTCCGAAGACCTCTTAGCAATCCCACTGTGTGGGACTTACTGGAGGTAACAGGAGGGGTATTCGGCCCCCAAGGACATCTTTTTGGTCCAACTACCCCTCCTATTACCTACAGTAAGTCCCACACAGCAGGATTGCTAAGTTCTCATAGCAGGCCGTGCCCCCTTTGCCCACCACTCTGGAAACGCGCCTCCTGGCGCGCTCTTGGATGGGGATTGAAGTCCCCTTCGCTTGTGGGGGTCCTTAGGGGCCAACTAGCCTACCTGAGACCTGATACCTCCAGTAAGCCCCAGATAGTGGGATTGTTGAGAGGTGGACACCGGCCATGCCCCCTTTCTCCACCACTCTGCAAAAGCACCTCCTGGCGTGCTCTTGGTTGAGGGATGAAGTCCCCTTGCCTCCTGAGGGTCCCTGGGGGCCAACTAGCCCTCCTGTTATCTCTAGTAAGCCTCACACAGCTGGATTGCTGAGAGTGGTCTGAGGCCACGCCCCCTTTTTACACCACTCTGCAAACGCGCCTCCTGGCGCACTGCTGCTCAGGGGATGAAGTCCACTTTAGTCCTGAGCTCCTCAGGACACAAGAGGACCTCAACGCCCCACCAGCAATGTGCCAAGAGGCGCGTTTGCAGAGTGGTGTAAAAAGGGGCGTGGCCTCGGACCACCTCTCAGCAATCTCACTGTGTGGGATTTACTGGAGGTACCTGGTGGGCTAGTTGGCCCCGAAGGATCCTCTGGATTCAAGGGGACTTAATCCCCCAATCCAGAATGCACCAGGAGGCACGTTTGCACAGTGGTGCAGGGAGGGGGCGGGGCCTCCAGCGAGATGCCGGCCTCTGTTTTTTTAAATTATTGTTAGAAGGGGGGCTGTGCGCCCCCCCCTCTTTTAATATTTTCTGGGCCCTGGAGACCCCATCACAGGGCAGGGCAGTCCAGGGGACCCCATCCCCCGGGGCATGGCCATTTATATATGTTTTTTTTTTTTTTATTGTAAAGGAGGGGGGCCACGTGGCCCCCCTTCCCTGGGCCACTTCTGGCCCCGGGGACCCCATCCCCCTGGGCCTGGCCTCATGTTGGGGACCGCGGGGGGAGCCCCAATGCCCCCGTGGTCCCTGCCAGCTCTTATCTCCTGCAGGAGCCGGCATTGCTTTTGGACAAGGGGAGCTGCTGACATGCAGCTCCCCTTGTCCAAAAGCAATTCTGCTTTGCTTCGTGCTTTGCAGGTTACGAAGCAAAGCAGTGCAGAGTTTGCAATGACAGGGCGGGAGCCGTGCTCCCATCCTGTCATTGCAAACTGCAGTGTCCCGGGGGTAGGCAGCCCGGGACATTGCTGGAGCTGGCGCTGGGGGGTGGCGGTGCTCAGGGCCAAGGAGGGCTCCAGGAGGTGGGCCACACAGCCCCCCTCCCAACATGTATGTAGCCCCGGGGAGGAGGTGGTCCCCGGGGCCAGGGGTCAGCAACAGACCACCCGTATTTTAACAATTAGTGCCCCGGGGAGGTGGTGGTCCCTGGGGCAGTGTGGGGGGGTCAAGCCCCCCCACACTTACTATTTCTAATAGCCCAGGGGAGGCGGCGGTCCCTGGCCCACCCGGACGCTTAAAGAAACAAAGCGCTGGAGCCCGCGCTTTGTTTTTTTTTTTTAAATAAAAGAAATATGCTTTTTTTGGTCCTGGGGGGGTCAGGGTGTTTCTACCCTGCCCCCTTTTCTTGTTTTTAATCCTTTTTTTACCTTTTTTCTTGCGACTCGGTTCTACCGAGTCACAAGATGGCTACCAACACTTTCTGGTTTGAAGTGTTGGCAGCCAATCAGAATAAAGCTCATGCTCGGGAGGGTTCGCGGATCCACCGCGGTCACCGGATATCGATATGTTTTTATTTTTGAATTTTCTCAGGAACTACTAAACGGATTTACACCATTTTAAAAAAAGAACGCTTTCTGAACCAAGACCTTCCTTTTTTGCCACTTTTGGTGTAATTCCGTTCAGCAGTTCGGGCTGTAGCTTTGTCTAAAGTTTCCTATTGAAATTAACATGGAGAAAACGTGTTTTGGGACCCCCCTTTTTTCTCATCCCCAGCTCAATGAATCACCCTGAAACTTTCAAGACAGGAGCTGACCTGAGCGAACCATTAGTTTTGAAAATCTCGCTAAGATTCGTCAAACGGCGCCAACGATATTGGCAAAAGAAAAAACGCTTTTTTAAAAGAAACGAGGTCCTAACTATAACTACCTACTGGCAACCGCCAGTTGGTAATATATATATATATATACACATACATGTACACATGACACTTCTTGCAGATGTTAGTAGCAGGAGTAACCCTCTATATATGCACCTATATGTATCAGCAGTTTTGACATGGTCTGATTTACACATGTATCCTGTGGAGTAAAATAATTTTCACTAATGCAACTGTATCTGCTTATAACAGGAGGCATGGTTCACAGTACCATGATGTGTACTTGTATGATGACTTTTCCATATTGTGAGAAGTACAGTTTGTCATGCCTGCGTATACTGTTGTGGTAAATTCTTGAGTTGTGAGTATGGTCGTCATTTTGGAAAGTGCCAGATTTTGACTTATCTTCTGAAGTGGAGGTGGCTGTCTGTGGATCTTATGTTTGTGGGTAGGGAATTCAAACATGTGGCTGCTTGAACAGAGAAAAATGTTTCACCCATGTTTTCTTGTATGTAGATATTCTGATGCAGGGAGCTATTCTTCAGCATTGGTTCCTTTTTTGCATGTATTTGTTAATTTTGCTCCTCATAAAGAGTGGTCTTTTGCCATGTATAGCCTTGTGTGTTATACAAAGCAGCGCGAAGGAGGATCTTCCTGCAACTGGTAAGCAGGATAGCGCCCTCAAGGCAGGAGAGATGTGTGCTTGTGGCTTTACAAATAGGAAGAGTCTAGTGGCAGCATTCTGAATTCTTTCTAGTCTTCTCATAGTTGACAGAGTTGAGCCGTTGTACAGACAATTACTGTAGTGCAATTTTGAAAGAACAAGAGAGATGGCAACTTGAACCTTGTGTGGGAATCATAGGTGCAGGAAGATGTGCCGCAGTGTTCTCATTGTGAGAAAGCTTGATTTGGCTACCTTATCCACTTGTGGATTCATTGACAGTTTGGCATCCATGGTAATTTCAAAGTTATCTGATAGAGATTACCAGATGCAAATTCCCCACCCTAGAACTAATGGTTGGGACAAGAGAATGCCAACTTTCTCAAAGTAATCAACAAAAGGGAACCCAGTATTCCCTTGTGGGCTTTGGTATGTACAGAAGATAAGTAAAGATGCCAACAAGGGAATTATTTGAAAAACAATTACTTATTCTTAGTCTTTGCTGATGTCCACAAATGACATCACAGCAGATTTATTCATAAACAATTCAAAGATATCATACTCTATTTAAATAATTTCTTTGTTGGCATATTTACTTATCTAACTTTCTAAAAGTACCATTTTCAGATTTTTGACATAAAATCCAACTATGCCATCAAATAGGGTTTAAAATTACAATTAATGTGACAGCAAACATGATATTTCTACCTGATTCCAAACCAAAGTTATCACGTATTAAATGTAATATGGTAACCCAATGTTATCCTATGGTAGAGGTCGGCCTTGCAATAGTGAAAACTAATTTAAGAGTTTTTTACTACCAGGACTGTAAAACTAAAACGTAAATGTCCAACATTTTAAGTACACTGCACTCTGCAATATGTGCTGTTTAGGGCCAAATATAGGGGTGACTTTGTCGTATAGTACCTATATAACCGCCCCAACCACCCAGGAGGGGGCCTCGCCATCGCCCACAAGAGCACCCTCCGCCTCACCACCTCCAGCGAAACCTTCCCCTCCGCCGAACACCTGCACTTCAAGATCCAGACCACCCCCAAAGCCACACTCCGAGGAACCCTCGTCTACAGACCCCCCGGCCCCCGAACACCCTTCGCCGCCACCATCACCGACTTCATCGCACCCCACGCGATCGCCTCAACAAACTACATACTCATTGGAGACCTGAACTTCCACCTCGACAACCCCAGCGACCCCAACTCCACTATCCTTTCGTGACAACCTCGCCAGCATCGGACTTAAACAACTCGTCAACACACCGACCCACAGAGCAGGACACACCCTCGACCCCATCTTCGCGGCAGGAAACAGCGTCCATTTCAGCCACACAACGCAGCCGCCATGGACCGACCACCACTGCGTACACTTCGCCATCAACAAACCCAAGGCACCCAAACCAGCCCCACGCCCACCACGAAGGAACTGGAGCAAGGTTACCGACGAGCAACTTAACTCCACCCTCAACCGAGACAACCACACCTGGGCACCCGACGTAAACAGCGCAAACGACGCAGCCAGAGAACTCCACACCTGGATCTCCAACTGCGCAGATGAGCTCGCCCCGCTACGCAACCCCGACAGACAACGCCCCAGGAAAGCCGCCTGGTTCACAACCGCTCTCCAAGAAGCCAGACGCACCTGCAGATGCCTGGAGAAGAACTGGAGAAACACCAAGACAACCGAAAACCACACCACCTACAAGGACGCCATGACGGACTACCACAACCAGATCAGAGCCACCAAAAGGAACTTCATCCACAACAAAATCCTGGCCAACTCCACCAACTCCAAGGAACTTTTCAGTGTCATTCAAGAATTCACCAACCCACGCAGCGAAGCCACAGACATCACCCCATCCCAAGACCTCTGCGACAAGCTTGGAACCTATTTCCACCTCAAGATCAAAAACCTCTACGACAACTTCATCGACCATCCACCAGGCGCCACAGACGGCACCCCGCCCCCAGAAACACCAGCCAGCCCACCATCTCCAACTGGACACCGATCACGGCCGAAGACACCGCCTCGACCATAAAAAGCATCCACCCGGGGGCCCCCACCGACCCCTGCCCCCTCACATCTACCACAGAGCCGTGGCCGCCATCGCACCCGAACTACAACGTACCATCAACACCACCTTCAAAACAGGCACCTTCCCAGACGACTGGAAGCACGCAGAAGTCAGACCCCTGCTCAAGAAGCCCACAGCTGACCCCACCGACCTCAAGAACTATCGGCCCATCTCACTCCTCCCCTTTGCAGCCAAAGTTGCAGAGAAAACAGTCAACAGGAAACTGACACGATTCATTGAAGAAAACGCCGTCCTCGACCCGTCCCAATCCGGATTCCGAAGCAACCACAGCACAGAGACCGCCCTACTCGCCGCCACAGACGACATCCGCACCCCTCCTGGACCAAGGCCACTCCGCAGCCCTCATCCTACTCGAACTATCAGCGGCCTTCGACACCGTCTCCCATCGCACACTAGTCGTCAGACTACACGACGCAGGCATACAAGGAACAGCCCTGGACTGGATCCGATCATTCCTCACCGGAAGAAGCCAAAGGATCAGACTCCCACCCTTCCTCTCCGACCCCACGAAAATCACCTGCGGAGTCCCACAGGGTTCATCACTGAGCCCCACCCTCTTCAACATTTACATGGCCCCCCTCGCAGCCATCGTCCGACAACACGGCATCAACATCGTATCCTACGCTGACGACACCCAGCTCATCCTCTCCCTCACCAAAGACCCCACCACTACCAAACTCAACTTCCAGAAAGGAATGCAAGACGTCGCAGTCTGGATGACCAACAGCTGCCTGAAGCTCAACACCGAGAAGACAGAAGTCCTCGTCCTCGGTACCACCCCTTCTGCATGGGACAGCACCTGGTGGCCGACCGCCCTCGGAAGCCCACCTACCCCCTCAGACCACGCCAAGAACTTCGGCATCGTACTCGACTCATCACTCTCCATGAACCGACAGGTCAACGCCGTCACCTCCAGCTGCTTCAACACCCTCCGCATCCTCCGCAAGACCTTCAAGTGGATCCCCCCTGAGTCAAGGAAGACAGTCACCCACGCACTCATCACCAGCAGACTGGACTATGGAAACGCACTCTACTCCGGCATCAACAAGTCCCTACTCCGCAAACTCCAGACAGTACAGAACACCGCCGCCAGACTCGTCCTCGGCATCCCCCGACACGAACAGATCAGCCAACACCTACGAAGTCTCCACTGGCTCCTCGTGGAGAAAAGAGTCACTTTCAAAATCCTCACTCACGCCTACAAATGCCTACACAACAACGGACCCAAATACCTCAACGACAGAATCAACTTCCACGTACCCAAAAGAAACCTCCGATCTTCCAACCTCGCACTGGCCGAAACCCCGCGCATCCACAGAGCCAGAGCAGGCGGCAGATCCTTCTCTCACATTGCAGCCAAGACCTGGAACGAGCTACCGGCAGACATCAGACACGCCCCCTCCCTGAACACCTTCAGGAAGACCCTCAAGACCTGGCTCTTTGGCTAAACAGATCTGCGGACCACCCCCCTCAGCGCCTTGAGACCCTCACGGGTGAGTAGCGCGCTTACAATTCCCTGATTGATTGATTGATATAACCTATACAGGATCTGCGCATTTGGATAACATAAACTGTGGGACTGGTGGCAGACTGATTCCGAGCACCCCCACCAGATACGTTAGCCTATCTGTATTAGCTAACTCACAGTGCCACTATAATCTCCTCTTATCACTGAGAGAATAGATTCTGGCAACCTCAGAACATGACAACCCTGATCCCTCAGAATCATGGAAACAATATACTACCTTTCGCTCAGTCTCTCGTGCTTACTTAGTTTGTCTCAGAGAGATACACAGAATAAACAGGCTGGGCATTTTCAATAAGTATTTATTGAACAGTTGTTATTCTAGTGTAGAATAGATGAGCTGCAACAACCATTAGACAGTAGCAGAGATATATGATTAGCAGTACTACGAAAGTAAAGGGATGGTATAGTTCTACCATCTTGCATAAATCATGAATATATACAAGTACATAAAATACATGATAAAAAGTGCGTACTCCTACGATGTCTCCCTAACTAGATGTACCTAAATGTACCTAGCATCTATGTAGGTGTTATGCCAAGAATCCCTCTAGGATCTAGTCAACCCCATTACCTGAGAATGAGAGAAGATGGGACTCCGTCCTGGTCTCGAGTTGGACACCCCGCGAGAGATGTTAGACCACTGCGAGCTGAAGCGTCTGCATGCAGGAACCTCAGCATCTCTGGTCAGTGTGTCAGCCGGGAAGTCTCGGTCTCCTCTATCTTCCTAAGCAAGATGTGCTGTATATATACCCATAGGTCTCCCCAGGGGTCCTACCTTGCTGTTACTGTCTCTTCCTAAAGGATGACGTTGGGCCTGAACTTTATACAGAGATATTATACAGGAGATGTTCGTCCTGCTGTTAATCCTGCTGTGCTTCCAAGAAGCCTCATACATAATGTATGAGATTCGAACTAGGGGGAAACCCACGTTCTGAATGCAGTGTCGTATCTAGGTAAAAGTTCAGTCCCTAAGAACCGTTATGTATGTAATGTAGGGAAGAATATAGGTGAAAGGTTGCAATGTTACCTGTGCCTACATAGTGTACCTATATGGAATATAAAACCCACTCCTCTTCCGACTGGACGACATTAGTAACTTATTACTATACTACTAGCTGAACTAGATATTGGTACGCACAAAGCTTAAAAACATCTGTTTAGCTAAAAGTGTTTAAAACTTATAAAACATTTCTATAAAACTTAAAACTGTCTAAAAACAAATTTTTCAAGCGTTAGCTCTAAAGTGTCCTTAGTTATAGTCCGGAGCACTATAAGCACTAGAAAGCCATGTATGCCCAAAAAATGAAAGGAATGTCAATTTTGTGTTGAGTTCCAAGTTTGAGCTTGTTTTTTAAAAAAGTGCGAATTTCTTCCAGCACACGACGAGCCAAATGAGTCAAATGTTTATGTGTCCTCGCTGGTAGACGCAACATTTTCGTTGCTTGCTTCCGCAGTAGACGGCCCCTGTAGCACCTCGCAGAGCACGTCGATTGAGCACAGATGATGTTCCACACTGTCCGCAGTCAGTGCTGGGACAGCCTGTGCGCCATCCAAAGCCTGGGTGTCAGAGGAGGAGCCGGTGTCCATACCAACAGGTGCTGTTACTACCCATGGGGGCTCAAGGAATGCCGCCATCAACATTGGAATACGCTGAGGACACTGCTAGAACATGGGCCGCTATCGGGTCCAGTGAGTATTCATGTCCGGTTATGCACATGATGGGAGTGTCAAACAAAGGTCTAACATGCATTCTTATCCACAAAACAGGCATCGGAGGATAGGTAAGATGCAGTCCATCCAGACTGGTCGAAATGACAAGAACCAAGATTCACTTAGTTCTCTTAGGCGAGGCGTGCCTATAAGTTGTACCATGCGGTCACGGTATTTACGTTCCAGGAGTGCTCTTTCCATCTCCTTGGTGACTGGGACGTCCATTGCGTAGCAAATATAAAACAATCAGGATCCCTGCTACTAGAAACAGGATGAGCGGAAGTCCTCCAAAGACGCTTCCGAATACGGAGTGTATGAAGTTTGGTAGAACTCCAAGTACCGACTGAAAGGTGCTCAGAAGTCCAGAACCTATGGTCTTAAATAGGTGGACAATGCCTGTCGTATCAGACATGTTAAAGATACAATTTACCATTTCTGCAAAATGGAAAGGGCAATTTGTGTCAATAAGCGCCTGTATCTCTGCCGAAGACCTTGTGATCTGGAGCTCAAAAGTCTCTTGAGTGGAGGTTAAGGGCACAGACTTCTATAGAAGCATGGCTTTCATCCTGCTTAGAGTATCAAACCGTATTAAGGAAACATTCAGTGAAGGCCATAACGGCGCCTCCCTGACTGTATGTGTCGGTGGAAACAATACTTGCATACAACAAGTAACCCTGGAGCTCACGGTTACCAGATATGCGATGCCCGGGAGCATTCCGCAGCAGCCTTGACTGTTCAGCATCAAGTAACTCCCATTTGAAAGTAGCCTGAATGCTGGAGTAATCACTGCAGCTGGGGCCCCCTCAAATGGCAGGACAGGTTTGCTACAGAACCATTACAAGCCCCGTGTAGCATTATATCCTGGCATATGAGTGATCCACTTAAAGCGTTCTCACAGTTTGTACCGCTCAGAAACACTTCTCGATCCCAATTCCAGCATCGAAATCTGTATGGTAATACCCATGATTCCTTAATGTATTCCTTACCCATTTCGTCATATCTGCCTACTTGCTTTTGTTCAAGGCAATACTGAAACTGAATAGTAGTGACCAGTAGAGTTATGTGGCCATGGATTAGCCATTTTGTGGATCGTGATTCTGCCACTGTAAATGCTAATCTATCCAGTTTTTCGATACGCAGCATTGTATATTTTGCTCCCCTTTGTGCCATTTCTATCTGTTTATCTGTGAGATTGTATTCAGAAAACAGAGACGTACTGGTGATATAACGCCAAGGCACGTAGCCTGCATGCAAAAATTGCAGCGTCCAGCTTAATAACACAATAGAACGTAATTGAGATTGCCCGTGTTGTAATATGGCCAAATCTTGTTCTAGTATGTCTATCGCAGAAGATACAATGTTGCGTAAGGAATATATCCTGGAGGTCAATGTAGTTAACCCATTGTCTACCACTGCTAGAGATTTTTCTAGATTTATACGATCTATTTCACGTAACCTCTCTGCAGGCCTCTTGTTGTGATATTTTCCATATTTCATTGTAGACAGCATAAATAGAAACGTTTCTGATGTGGCTTCCTGGGACCTAGTAAAAAATCCCTGAGATCCACATCCTGTGACAGTAAGGATAATGTTGTTTCACCTGTGTGAGTGTTGAGGTTTTTAGCCAATCAAGGCACAACTTCCCAACACTCTAGGATGTCACTACCCCTTTATGTTGCCTCTGTACATAACATGGATCTGGCCTATGGATACTAAACCCTTCGGCTTTACCCATGACTCTTGCCTGACAACTATTAGTGTCTGTGGCCCAATCAACCATTTTTTCCAATCGGGGTCTGATCTGTTGTATTGTATGATGTCATTCTACTGTAATCTCTTTCTGTGATGTTATGTTGCCCTCGGTGTCTGATGGAGTTGGCAACCGAGGTGTGTTCAAGTCTTTGTTCTTGGCTAGTCCAAGGAAAGACGTCTGTTGTACTGTCTCGTTCAAAAACATGATTTGTTGAGGGATAAGGCATGCTCTAAATAAAGCTTCTGTTCCCTGAACTTGCCATTCTCTAGTACCCCAGACTGATTTTAAGTCTATGGTGTCTTTCCATAAGTCGAAACCTTGTTCAGACAACTGGGCAATAAAGGAAGCAGAGTAAATCTGTTTGGTGTTTGTTAACATATTTTTCTGTGCTGATGTTGGTGCAACCTTATAATAATATGAGGCTGGGTCAGACATATTAAACCCTGAAAAATATGGAAACTTGTGTGTAAATGTTTTTGAACTGCCTATCGGCGGTGTTGGACAATGTTCCCACTGGTGGTAAGTGAACACAGGTCTAGGATTAGCAGATTTATGCAAAACGTGATGACCATAGTGTTGATAACAATACATAGTTTCAAAATCTGATGTGCTTTCCAATTTTTCACTATTAGAAAATGCAGCAGATTTTTCCAAATCAGACAACATGTTATTAACAGTTTCGAAATCCCAATCATCGGAAAATGTACTTGAGGTAATGATATCGCTCAATGATATTTTAAATAAATGAGGAATTCTTAAAATTTCAGTTGGACCAAATATATCGAAATCAAACTTGTCCCAAACTATACCATAAGGTATAGGAACTGCTGTAATGTTCACTGATGGCAAGTCTCTTTGTTCTCGATGAGATGATTGGTGTGGTTTTAAAATTAAGTTCACCTTTTGGGCTGCAGAGCTGTGTCGAATGAATTTTCCATTAACACGCATGCTAAAAACTATTACTAAGCCTTGCCAGAAAAGAAAGAAAAGTATCCCGGTGATTATCCATAGTTCTACCCAAGGTGATACCAGGTAAGTCTTTTTAAGAAAGTTCAGTAAAGTACTGTAACTTGCTGTTTGCGTGATGTTTTGGCTGGCGTCGTTTCCGGTTCACTTGGATCCAAAGAAAACGTATCAAAGTTTATGAAGTAGCCAGAAGCAGTTCGATCAATTGTTGGTATTGCATCAGGATTTGTAGAAATCGTAGTTTGCTCTCGTCGAGGCATGTTGACGTAGACATCTGTATTTGGTCGAATAGCGAGTTGTCTTTGATTTTGAGTTTGATTTTGAAGTTGAGCTTCAGGTTCAAGAGGAACGAGTTCCATAGCATTGTTGCATAGTCCTTCATTCCGTGTTGGGGACTCTTCGAACGTGATGAGTCTTTCCGTTTGAACTTCTTGAATTGTAGCGAGAGGAGGGCGTCTGCTACTTTGGAGTCCACGTGGCCTACTACTCAGTATCGGCCACATAGTGTGGTTTGATTAGGTCGATTGAGACAAATCTTTTCTCCTTTTTTCTGGCAAGAGGCGGCAGAAGTACAGTTCTTGTTCCTTCAATTGCTAGGACTGGTACAGGCTTTCTGTATGATGGCCCAAATTCTTTCTTGTCCACTATTTTCTCTCTGACCAGATCCCCGATTTCTGGGATCCAGACAGGTCTTGCCGTGACTGATTTGACTTCCCCAGTGGCGGTCTGCTTCAGGTGGACATTACTTTGTTGTGTCCTGGATGAAAACCTTTGACATCCATGATCGTTTGGCTGTTCATGGATGTCAAAAGGTTTTTCATCCGCCACTGCACCTTCACAATCAAGATCAGGTACCCACATTCTTGTCCCAAATAGGACCTCATATGGAGTGACCCCCCCTAGAGAACTTCTTGGCATGTTGTTCAAAGCTCGCTGTACTCCATACAGATGTTTCACCCAACTTTCACCCGTGCCTAATACTCTAGCTGTTAGAGACTGCTTTAAGTCCCGTGTTTTTCTCTCCACTACCGAATTTCCCTCGGGATGGTACGGAGAGGAGTACCGCAATGCTACACCCAATCCTCGCATGGCCTCCTTGTAAGTCCTGAGAGCTAAACGCAGGGCCCTGGTCAGAATGTAATGTGCCAATTGCATATGTCCCGATAAAGACTTGCAAATCTTTTATAACAGTTCGAGCGTCAGCAGAGCATTGGGGCCACACCCATAGGAATCTTGAGCAGGAATTCACTGCAACCATGATATAGCTGTAAGCCCCATCTCATTTGTAAGGGGCCGCAGTGGTCCAAGTATACACACGCTAGTGGATTGTCTGATGCTATCTAATAATGGGATCTGCGCTGGACGTGCTACGGTGGCACCCATTTCATCTGCTGGCAGATGTCGCACTTTCAAGACGATAGTCTTTGGTCTGCTTTGTTAATCCAGGCCACCAATAGCGTTGTTTCAATAAAGAAACAGTCGCCGTAACTCCTGCATGTGCAGAACCTATCCCTTCGTGTGCTGCTAGAATTAAACCTAACCTACGATCCATGTTTGGAATTACTCTATCCCCCACTCCAGGAATCTGAGCAAATGGAATGTTATTGGCATCTAACTTGTAGGAGTACTTGAGTGGAAACCTTTTGGTACTGCTCCGCTGTATTTGCGACAAGCATTGATAGCTACCATAATCTCACCGTCTATTCTCATTTTAGAACGAGTGATTGCAGCTACGGAAGCCGTGCGTACAGCCCCCTTTGCGGCTTCATCAGCCAATGAATTCCCTTCAACGTGAACGCCATCACTCTGATGACTCAGTGTATGTATCACGTGAGCTCTCGGTAGTTCGGTTTTCAACTCCACTACCTGTTCCCATAGCATTTTATGCTTAATTGTGCCACCTTTTGCATCTTTGAACCCTTTTTGAACCCAGTACTGCAAATATTCATTATATGACAGCACACAGTAAAAGGAATCGCACACGATTAGTGTGGGGAATTCTCGATCCGTATTCACTAGTGCCAGTATCAAGGCTTTCAACTCTGCCAGCTGTGCCGTGCAGTCTCCTAGAGATTGCGTTTTTGTGCAACTTGGGTAGAACTTTCCATCCCGCATGCGACCTTTTACGATTGCGCATGCCACGCTATATTGTTGCTTACTTCCTATGGCCGGTTGAGCTGATCCGTCAGTGTAAATGATATATTCATACTGATTTAGAGGCATTATTTCGTTAGGTAGAGGATATTCTTGTTCATATTGCAGAAATGCTTGTGTCTTTAAATTTGGGTCGTACCTGTATTCTACATCTGTTGCAGTGAGAGAATTAGCCCATTGTATCCATCTCGGATGTAAGGCTTTAGCGTTAGGAATGCTAGCTTTTGTCGCAGCCTCTAAGGCTGGAACCGGAGTCACTACAAATATTCGTTTCCCCTGAGCCAGTGATCTTTCTCTTACTACAGCAGTCTGTACTGCTGTTAGAATCTTTTCTGTAGATGCGAAGCAGCATCTCAGCATTTGTGTACAAATGTGATTTGTATGCAATTGGTACTGTTTCACCTTCATTATATGTTAGATAGGTGTACCCAGATTGACCCGCATACTATACGGATCACCAGGTTGCGTACGTTTATGCGTGTCTGTAAGTGTTTGGAAGCTATCATGTCAGCTTGTAAGGAACGAAGTGATATCTGTGTGTTCCTGTGTCCATTGTTTTACTGAAAAATCAGGTTTTATTAAATCGTAGAAAGATTTTACTCTTTCTGCGTAATCCAAAATGTATGTTCTACCAAAATTTAGGAATCCCAGAATTGACTGTAAATTTTTCAATGAGTTTGGAGGTTGGAGCAGCGTGCATTTTTCTTAAAAATTGGCTGCCAGGCTTTTTCCTTCACTTAAAAGCTCATATCCTAAAAACAGGACACTGAGGTGGGCAATTTTTGATTTTTTAAAGTTGAATTTGTAGCCCTCAGATGCAAATCCCAAAATTATGGTATTCACTCTGTTCAAGTGCTCCTCTAGGTCATCGTCCGTAAGATAAATATCATCCACATAGGACAATGCCTCTTCATCCAAATTTTGAAGAAACTCAGTTACTCTGGCCGAAAACAACCCAGGGCTGTTCTTATACCCTTGGGGGAGTTGACAAAATTGACGCTGGGACCCTAGCGCTGAGAAGGCTGTTGGATACCTACTTTCAGGCACTATATTTTGGCAGAAAAATCCATTTGAGATATCAAGTGTTGTTTTATATTTTTTCCACACAATGTTATTCATTAATGCGGCACTGTGTGCATTCTGGACTGCAAATGTCTTAGTGCAAGTGTTTAAATGTCTATAATCTAAAACTAAATGATATGTATTGTCAGGTTTCATGACCGGAAACAAAGGATTGTTCATTGATGAGGTGCAATTTTCGATCACCCCTTGGTATTCAAGTTGATCTAAGATCTCCCTGACCTGTTTTTTAGCTTCTTGCTTTATTGGATACTGCCTCTGTGCAGTTGGAGTATTTTTTAAAGGAATTATGTGGTGGGTTGAATCTTCATCACATCCAACATGGTTTTTGTATGATGCCGGAGCCTGTGCTACCGCCCACTCCTGCGCATAAGTGTGTTGTAAGTGCCTGGGAATATGGTCTGAGAAGGCCAGAAGAATTACTGTTTCTCCTTTAGGGCAATCCATGACGAATGCTGGCGGCCAATCTTGTTCAGCTAATAAAATATCATAGCCAAACGTCAGGTTCTCCCAAAAGAGACCTCTTACTGTTCTACATTTGTCCCCTTCCATTTGGAGCATTATTTCATATACTTTATGTGGGACACTTACCCTAGTATCGGGTGTTTCTACCGTGATATAATCATTCAAGTTCGCTGTCACCAGAAATTCCATCAGGTTCTGGCGAGCTATTGTTATTTCTGCCACACTGTCTAGCATCGTCAGAGACCATTCCCCGTTCAGTAGTTGAGTCCTCAGAATTCTGGGCATGTCTGATCTTTAGACCTGCAACCTTCTTCTTTTGAACTGTGGCTTTTGCTTTGGTTTTTCTTCTTTTTTAGAAGTGTAATCTTTGAGCGTGCTGCTTGTCTCTGGACTTTGTACGCTCTTCTTGTCTGTCTGACCGTCCTTCCCTCTCTGAGTTTTTCGATGAACCCTGAAAGGAACGAGAGGAACGTGTATCAGTATCCTGATACCTGTCAGGTTTCCTAATATTATCCCTATTCCTGAGGTTATACCTCTTTTCGGAGGGCTCCTGTGGAGGAGAGCTACCTCTGGATTGAGATCTGTTTTCTTTAAAGTTTTGTTGTTTTTTATTGTCCAATATTCTTCTTTGTTGAAGCAGGTGTCTGATTAGTAGTGTCCTTTTCAGGACTGCCCATCAGTTGTGGTTTTAAAGCTTTCCCACCCAAACTGTCTCTGCCTAACTCTGCATACGCAGTTTCAATTATTCTTGGTAGCTTGTGTTCCTGTTCTAAAGGACTGAACTCCCTCAGGTGTTGGTGGATTGCCACTGAAGCTGCTTCCCCCTTAATGTTAGCTAGTATTATGGCTGATACCTGGGCATAGTTACCTAGTAACTTCATCCCGAAGTTTAGAGCAGGTTCTGCTCCGTACTCGTTTTGTATTTGTCTCAATACATCTGGTACTACTGCTAATGACAGGATACCATGAGTTCTGGTATAAATGGCAGCAAAGACTGTACCCCAAGTGGTACAATCCTCTATTTGTGTTGTTATCCCCATGGGCAAGCAGATTGTTAGCATTCTGTGTTTTTCATACAGGCATAGTATTCGGGAATACTGCCTCTAGCTGTGTTATTTTCTGAGCTACCCAGAATGGCATTTGTTCACGTTTTGTGGGCATTCTACCCATCACCGTGTGTAATGTTTGTGGTGTAATTTTTGTTGCTTTACCCTGAATTTGAGTTCCATTAGTTGCAACTATTGCTGGTTGGACTGTATGTGTGCTCATGATGAATTGCGTCAAGTTTCTGTAGATTTTTATTAATTCTTTGTCTTGTGTGAGTAAGTCTCCTGGTGGCATTGTTTCAATGTCAGGTTGTGGTGTGTAGGCCGCTAATATAGGCCATGTGGCCCCTTATCTTCCGAGCTGGCCGAGTCTCACTCTTCTTCTTATATGGGGTAGGGCGCCTTTAAACCAGTATAAGTGTTCCTGGTATGTGAGCGGAACCTCAATGTCCTCAAACGGACAATATTCTGCTGGTGCATCTCCTTCTGTGTATGAGTGAAATGTTTTTGTTCTTGCATTTGCTGCTCGGAATGTAACCCATGAATGAAATACCTCTGTTCTGTTTGATTCGTGTGCCTCAATCACGAAAACTATTATGCCACCCCTAGATGATAGACCATGCTCTAGCAGTCTCAGGGTGACCGTATTTCTAAAATTTGGTGCAATTTGTATTGCGTCTGCATCTTCCTCACCATCTGTGAGGGGCAGTGCTTGTTGCAGTGGGTCTAATTCTTGGTTAGTCATTGTTTTTAGAACACTAAAATAGTTTTTCAAGGGAACTAAGATACAGGTGTTTATGCACAATTTTAGGAACACTGTGTCCTTGAAGCTTGATTAACCAACAGCCAATAAATAGGATTTTGTAGCCTACTCAGCTGTGGCGGAGTTTGTACCCACCCACTCCAGACGTCTCTGGTGTTTTGTGAGTAGGGGTCTCTGAGAATAGCACGACTGAACTACTAAGATTCTACTGTTAAATAAGTACCCAACCAACGTTGGGCGCCATGTCGTGTAGTTCCTATATTACCTATACAGGATCTGCGCGTTTGGATAACATAAACTGTGGGATTGGTGGCAGACTGATTCCGAGCACCCCCACCGGATACGTTAGCCTGTCTGTATTAGCTAGCTCACAGTGCCACTATAATCTCCTCTTATCACAGAGAGAATAGATTCTGGCAACCTCAGAACATGACAACCCTGATCCCTCAGAATCGTGGAAACAATATACTACCTTTCGCTCAGTCACTCGTGCTCACTTAGTTTGTCTCAGAGAGTTACACAAAACAAACAGGCTGGGCGTTTTCAATAAGTATTTATTGAACAGTTGTTATTCTAGTGTAGAATAGATGAGCTGTCACAACCATTAGACAGTAGCCGAGATATATGATTAACAGTACTACGAAAGTAAAGGGATGGTATAGTTCTAATATCTTGCATAAATCATGAATATATACAAGTACACAAAATACATGATAAAAAGTGTGTACTCCTACGATGTCTCCCTAACTAGATGTACCTAAATGTACCTAGCATCTATGTAGGTGTTATGCCAAGAATCCCTCTAGGATCTAGTCAACCCCATTACCTGAGAATGAGAGAATATGGGACCCCGTCCTGGTCTCGAGTTGGACACCCCGCAAGGGATGTTAGACCACTGCGAGCTGGAGCGTCTGCATGCAGGAACCTCAGCGTCTCTGGTCAGTGTGTCAGCCGGGAAGTCTCGGTCTCCTCTATCTTCCTAAGCAAGATGTGCTGTATATATACCGATAGGTCTCCCCAGGGGTCCTACCTTTCTGTGTTACTGTGTCGGCCTAAAGGATGACGTTGGGCCTGAACTTTATACAGAGATATTATACAGGAGATGTTCGTCCTGCTGTTAATCCTGCTGTGCTTCCAAGAAGCCTCATACATAATGTATGAGATTCGAACTAGGGGGAAACCCGCGTTCTGAATGCAGTGTTGTATCTAGGTAAAAGGTCAGTCCCTAAGAACCGTTATGTATGTAATGTAGGGAAGAATTTAGGTGAAAGGTTGCAATGTTACCTGCTCCTATGTAGGGTACCTATATGGAATAAAGCAACTTATATGTATAAAAAGGAAGGTTTAAGCCTGGCAAAAAGTTTATTTTGCCAGGTCAAAATAACAGTTTACAACTGCACACACATGCTGAAATAGCAGGCCTCAGACATGTTTAGAAGGCTACTTAATTGGCTGGCACAATGAGTGCCGCAAGCCCACTAGTAGCATTTAGTTTACAGGCCCTGGGTACATGTGGTACCACTTTACTAGGGGCTTACAAGTACATTAAGGGTGTCAATTGGGTGTAACCAATTCTAACATGTTTAAGGGAGAAAGCACAAACATTTTAGCACTGGGTAGCAGCAGTAAAGTGCACAGAGTTCTAAAAGCCAAAAAAAAGGGTTCAGTAAACAGGAGGGTGATGGCAAAACGTTTTGGGGTGACCCTGCAGAGAGGGTGAAGTCCAACATCAACCATGATAGATTACTCAGTACAGAAATTACCAATAGTAGCTCTTTTTTGGAAATGTGCAGGAGGTGCCCAAGAGGTTCAGGAGGTTTGCTGCATTGGCTCTTATTTTGGCACAATATATAGGGTTATAGGTATGATATAGATGGGCTTGCCAAAGACTAGACACCTGGGTCAACAATATGGTTGCATTCAACGAAAGGGCAGAGCAATATGCAAGACTGCAGACAGTGTGCTCACACTCAAGGACATCTGGGACTCACTTCCGTGATTCTTTATTACGTCACAATTGGACAATGTGCCATCTACATAAACATTAATAATGTTTCCGTGTGTCCACAGTGAGTGGAGAGTAACCCAATAAATAATATGTAGATGCATGCCCTGAGCTTTTTCGTCTTATATAGTGCATATCACTCAACTAGAAGCATAAAATGTGTAATGTTGGATGTACAATCTGGTGGTGAACTGTGGAAGGGAAGCAGTAAAATTACCTTAAGACAGAACCGCACAATTGAATTTAAGCGGGCAAAGGATGGCTTCTACAAAAAACAGACAGATAAGATAGAGAAAATGAACTAGAAACAAGAAGAACAGAAAATGTGCAATGACTCTGCAGGAATGAAAAAGTTATAAAACGGGGGCGTGGCTAGCAGACGAGAAGAATGGCTGCTCCCTAGAGAGGCTCCGATCCCTCGCCAACCATCCTGCAGTAATCCGGATGCCTAAGCAGCAAATTTTCAAGACTGAAGTGGTTCATGAGCCCCTGATTCCATCGGCGTTCACAGCGGCGTGACAGCGGCCCGAGAAACGGTGTTATGAGGAAGAATCGGGCAGCAGCGGCTGACACGCAGGGAAAAATGGCGGCGATCGCATAAGAAGCGGAGGAGGCTTCGGGATCCCTGCGGAGGCTCACCGACTTCCCCAGACCACCGGGGGAGTGAAGGTACTGTGAGCGGAACCAGGAGCGACCTGGGCGCTCCGGCAACACAGCCGTGGACCTACAGCGGCGCAGGAGGGAGCGGGGAGCTGCGCAGACATGAAATCGAGACCCCGGCGCTGGAGGCCTGCTGGGCCCGCAGTACAGGCGCTCTGCGCACAGACCCCGGAAGTATCGGTCTTCACCGAGTGTGCCGGGCACTCGACTCTTGTCCAGGTGAGGACATATGGTACTGTGATCTACGACCGCATGCAATGGTCCTATGAGGCTGAAATCTGGGAGGGAACCCTCTGGAGAGACAGAAAGGCCTCGTGGCGCGCGAACACAGCAGTGCGCAATTGGGCACGGCGGGACAGGACTCCTGCAATAGGCGCCGGCTGGTGCCTGGGGGACAGATCCAGCGCCTGGGGGACAGTAGAGCCTTGCCAGCAGCCCACAGGCCAGTGGGGAATCTAACCAGCAGTGTGAGAAAGGAAATACCTTGACAGGCTTCAGTTCCCCGGGAATATAAGCTTTCGATTTGCCCCAATTCACGCCATACCAGCAACCAAGGGTGGGGACGAGACCCCGAGCACCCGAGGGGGAGACTCTATTTTGCAAGAGGCTGCCAGGAGGTGGGGAGGTGGCGGGGGCGCCTGGGACCAGAATCAGGGAAACCCGACAGGCCGCTGGTGGGACAGACATCCCCTCTGGGCAGGCGGCAGGGATTACCGGTGCTGGTCTCCGGGGGGGCTACGCAATTCGCCACAACACGGCCAGGACATGGCGAGCGGAAAAGGACCCAAAACATTGGCCCAAAATAAACTGGCCAATTTTGCCTGGAATAAAGCGGGGGAGGGGCAGGACACGACACAACTGGAAGCTCCAAACACACAGAACAACCCCCAACCGCAACATGACCTCACGCTCCAGGACATAATGGAAGCAATCACCGGGGTGCGTACCTCCCTGGAGACCCGCATTGACTCGGTGAACATAGAAGTGTCCCTCATCCGAGCGGATCTTCGTAAAATGGACACCAAGGTGAAAGACCTGGAAGATACAACAACCGAACAGCGGAAAGACACTTCTCAGCTCCAACAGCAAGTGTGCAAACTTCAAGAACTACACACCGCGATGGAAAAACAGCTGGATGAGTATGAAGGCAGAGCACGTAGGAACAACATACGCATCCTTGGTGTGCCGGAACGAGCGGAGGGTCCAGCGGCGGACCTCTTTGTGGAAGACCTGATCCTGAAGCACCTGCAGCCTAAAAGACTCTCGAGCTACTTTTCCATTGAGAGGGCCCATCGTGTCCCAGGAGGGCGACTGAAACCAGGAGCTCCCCCACGGCCACTTTTCGCCCGTGTTTTCAACTACAGAGACCGTGACATGATACTTCAAACGGCACAGGCTAATCCTCCGCTAAAATTGGAAAACAGTGTGGTTACGTTCTTCCCTGATTTCACTGCCAAGGTTCAGGCCCAGCGCCGCAGCTTTCTGGCGGTGAAAAAGGAGCTGCAAGACAGACAAGTGAAATACACCATGCTCTTCCCAGCGAAACTTCGCATAGAATCGGGGGGTAAGACGTGGTTCTTCTCCTCACCGGACAATGCTTGGGACTGGTTGGAAGGATGGCGCAGAGTTGAAAAATCGGGTAGAGAACGTAATGGCAGACACAGATCGAGTAGATCCATCCAGGGGACTGAGCTACGTGAAGATCCATCCCAGACGGGGTTGGGAGAGGCAACGCGCAGCTGAACGGAAGATTTTCTGAACTGGGACAAAGGTGCACTGGTCGCAGATAAGTGACTTAGAGTGGGCGGAGCAGACAGGGGGGTCTCCCAGGAACATCCTCTTAATTAAAGGGGTTGGGCGTTCAGTACTTTGGGGTATATACTGTCTGCCTCAGGGTGACTGTGAAATAAAAGGGTTGAGCCCAAATATTAAGGGGACCGGATGTGACCCCTCAGACGTAATGACACAATATGTACTGTTAGCTTAAGGCGGGGGAGGAAGGGCTGACTACCAGCACCCACTAGTATTTTGGGGGGGAAATAGGCACTGTGTCTGGTTGGGTGTGGGTAATTCGAAATCCACTGGCAGGGGGGCAGGGAGGGGGGGTACAGGAGTTGTGGGAGAGGGGATTGGGGTCATTATTTAACTTATGTTCACGAGTCACAAAGTGTAAAATGTCATACATAATTTCGGCTATTGCTATTAGCTTCAATGGGAAGAATGCTGCTGATCTTATTGTTGTTTGTGCATTAAAATGTTTGGGCAAATGTATGTATGGGAGGCTAGAACCGCAAGACTTAAGAAACAAGCCCTGGGGTAACTTCGAGTGCTCCTGTCTTTTTATCCACTTCACCTATGACATCACTCTCCGTGCTCACCTGGAACGTGAACGGGATGAGGGATAAAATCAAACAGGGCATTGTGCAGCAGTATCTTAAACGACAGGCCCCTGACTTGGTATTGCTGCAGGAGACACACTTAGTAGGCAACAAATGCAAATCCCTCACACGTTGGGGTTATAAGCTCCTGACACATGCAGAATATACCTCGGGATCCCGTGGGACAGGTATCCTAGTTAAGAAAAATATAGCTCTCACACCGACCCGCACATGGGTGGATCCTTGGGGTAGATTTGCGGTTCTAGAGGCGCAGTGGGAGGGGAAGGCACTCAATGTGGTCTCGATATACCTCCCGCCGGCACTAGGTAAGGAAGCGCTGGTAGACCTGGGGAAAATAGTAGCAGACCTCCCCATGGGCACCCTGATTTTGGGAGGGGACTTTAACATGACAATGGACGACCGAAGGGATAGGAATCCACAACGACCATCGACACGACCCCACACACACATGGCAGAATTTACAACAGCTATTGGCTTAACTGATATATGGCGCTCGTTAAAACCAGACGTAACCCAGTACACGTATTATTCCAATGCACACAAGAGCATGTCCCGCATTGACTATTTCTTAACACACTCGGCAACGATTGGCTACTTCCGAAATCCCCACGCTCTACCGAGGGGTATCTCGGACCACTCCCCGGTGTGGGTTGACCTTACCTACTTTAGCAGTCACCCACGGGCCACCTTAGTCCTCAGTCCATGGCTGCTTAGGATTCCAGATATCAAAGCTGAGCTACTCACACAGACTGTTAATTATTTCAAAGAAAATGTCAGGTCAGTGGACTCAGCGCAGACCATATGGGAAGCCTTCAAGGTGGTACTAATGGGGCAGGCCTTGGCACTAAAAGTGGGGTATAGAAAAAAGAGACAACAACAGATCACACAATTGGAAAGTGAACTCCAGCAGTTGGAGGCAGAAAGTATCAACACTCCCTCAGAAGCGGTTACACATCGCCTACTACTCAAACAGTCAGAATACAGGATCTCAGAGAGGGAACATATGAGGACCAAACTCCTCCATACTCAGCACAAGCTGTATGAATTGGGGGATAGGGCAGGCAAATTATTGGCCTGGTTGGAAAAGAGGGAACAGGGGGAGAGGTGGGTACCCAAGCTGACCCTCAAGGATGGGAAGCAGATCTCAAACCCCCAAGATATAGCGGACGCCTTTGTTGACCACCTGGAACAAATCTACACCCCCTCAACTACATACACGGCAGACGACTCCCGCCAACTGTTAATCGATATTAAGTTACCTACACTCTCCGACACTGACAGGGATGCTCTCGATGAAGAGCTTACTGATGACGAAATTCAAAAGGCCATTAGCAATATCCAGTCAGGAAAATCGATGTGGCCAAATGGGATACCTATTGAATTTCTGAAAACGGTCGCCCCCCAAGCCGCGCCTCACTTGCGGGCCATGTGTGATGAAAGTTACAAGGAGGGGACTCTGCCGGACGACCAGCGACTAGCATCGATAGTAGTAATCCGTAAGCTGGGGAAACCCGCAGACGATTGCGGCTCCTATCGGCCAATCTCGTTAATAAATGCCGAAGCAAAAATCCTTGCGAAATTGCTGGCCACACGTTTGGTCTCGGTAATTCCATCACTGGTGCATCCCGACCAATCAGGCTTTATGCCAGGCAGGAATACGGCGCTGAATATCCGGCGTCTTCACAACGTTCTAGCGCGCTGCCAGTATATAGAGGAAGACGCAGTGATACTGTCTCTCGACGCCTCAATGGCGTTTGACTCGATCGAATGGCCATATCTGTTTGAAGTCCTGAAACGTCTGGGCTTCGGCCCGAAATTTCTGGGCTGGGTAAGGTTGCTGTACACGGGTCTGCAGGGCCAAGTGCGGGTTAATAACCATACGTCACGAATATTCTCACTAAAAAGAGGAACTAGACAGGGTTGCCCCCTGTCCCCCCTAATCTTCTCCTTGATGTTGGAGCCACTGGCTTCCTGGGTAAGGGGTGATGTGATGCTGAGAGGGTTGAAATGGGCGGAAGGACATGATGACAGGATATCACTCTATGCTGATGATATCCTGCTATATCTCGCCTCCCTATATGAGTCCATCCACAGGGTTCTAAATATATTCACAAACTTTGGGAAATACTCTGGGTATGAGATCAATTGGAGCAAGTCGGTACTATTTGTCCTTCGGGGCCCGGTTCCCCGGCTTCCCCCGGGCTGCAGGGTAGAGGTGGCCCTTGTGGGCTTCCGATACCTGGGAATCTTCATAACTCCAGACCCCCAACTCTTCTACGATCGCAATCTAGCTGCTCCTTTGGACAGGCTGCGGAACGATGTCAAGCACTGGAAATCCCTGCCCCTCTCTCTAGTGGGCCGTGCTGCCCTATTTAAGATGTTGGCCCTCCCACACTTCCTCTACATCCTTCAGAACTGTCCAAATAAGGTCCCGGATGCCTACTTCTCGGGGGTGGAGAGCTAGGTCAAGACACTACTGTGGAACAGCGGATCCCCTCGTATAGCGATGTGCAAGTTAACTAAGGGATGGTATGATGGGGTAATTGCCCTCCCGGACATTAGACTCTATTATTGGGCCTCACAGCTAATGGTGGTAAACCAATGGATCTATCGCTCCCCACTTGACCCGGCCTACATGCTGGACAGATATAAAATGGGTAGGGAGGGATACATGGGGGCGCTCTACACGAAGGTCCGGAGGGGAAAGTACATTGGCCCCACGGCCCACACAGTTGCATTATGGCATCAGGCGACCCGCTGCCTAGGATGGTCGAATGTGCTGACCCGAGTCACACCACTGTGGTTTACTCAACGACTTGGATTGCTATGTAATCAACCTGGGTTTGATAAGTGGGACATCATCGGAATCTCCACTATAGGAGATCTGGTGAAAGAGGGCATACTCCTTAAATTTGAGGAATTGCGGGAGAAATATGACATGGCTCAAGGGGAAATATTTAGATACTTGCAGATTCGACATGCCCTCACCACTGCTCTTCCAGACATGAGTGAGATACCAGAGTCGTCCCCCTTGGAAGATCGGCTGCTAGATGGGCCATTGCTCAATAAAGCCATATCACTGACATACAGAAAACTGTCCAATAATTTACCAGACACTTTCCACAAACTCCGAGAGAAATGGCAGACAGACCTAGGGCCCATTGACGACGAAAACTGGCAAGCGGCGTTAATGTCCCCAAGGGAGGCGGCCATCACCCTTCGTTTCCGTCTAATCCAACTTAAAATCCTGCTTAGATCCTATCTCACAGGGGTTACACTAGCGAAGATTGGCTCGAGATCGGATACGCTATGCCTCCGGGGCTGTCATCAAGAAGCAACCTTCTATCATACAATCTGGGACTGTCCATTCGTACGGCACATATGGGAGGGGGCCACTAACAATATCCAAGACGCACTAGGAAAAGTACTCACCCTCACACCACGACTGGGCCTTCTTAATATGTGGGAACAGACTGACCTTACAGAAGTGGAACAGCAGCTAACCACATTAGGTTACACCCTAGTGAAGCGGGAGATTGCGAGACGGTGGGGGGTGGCCGATAGACCTTCCCATCGAACGTGGGCACAGGAATTTGACAAATGCATGATTGCTGAAAAGGAGGTATTTAAGTCAAGAGGGTGTCCAAAAAAATGGGACCAAAAATGGGGAAGGTGGAATGTGTATTGAGGAGACCTATGTATTTCCCCGACGGTGGAAGTAGAACTGCAACGTACAAGAGCGCAACGTCTGGAAGAACCGTGATTGTACTGGATTTATGCTCCTTAATGGTTGATGCATTATGTAACTAGCCGGAATATTGACAAATTAATGTATGTGACTTTCAATGCTGCAAATTTAATAAAAATATATTTAAAAAAAAAGAAAAAGTTATAAAACACAACAAAAGGAAATGAGGGTCCAAGCCAGGAGGAGGCGATGACCAGACCAGAAGGTCTTGAAGGAGAACTGATGGCATGGTTGAGAGGAGCAATTCTCAGCTGACCACTGGGAAGCACTGCAGCACCAGTGACTTATGAGCTGGAAGATAAACGCTACATCAAGTCACCTTTCACTTCAGGGCAGCAGTAGGGTGTAATACACAGCAGTACGCAGCAGTATGGAGAAAAGGATGTGCCAATTTAGGAGGACCTGTTTCCTGCCCTACACCCCTAGTGAATAAAGTCCCACTGTGGTTCTGGAGAGCTGTGGCCTATGTAATGTAACTACATCAGCAGTGGCCTATGACCTTGGATACACTATTAAATACAACCGCAATAAATTTACACTTAGTCAACTACACCAAGCACAATCAAATACACTATTATACAGACTGTCACCCACTAACATGCAGTAACTGCCGGACTTTGCCTTTTCTGCAGGGTCATGCCCAAACATTTTGCCTTCACCCACCTGTTTTCTGAATACCTTTTTGTTGGCTTTTAGTACTCCGCACACTTTACCACTGCTAACCAGTGCAAAAGTGCTTGTGCTCTCCCCTTAAAACATGGTAGATTTGATTTATACCCAATTGCCATAATTAGTTTATTTGTAAGTCCCTAGTAAACTGGTACTTCCGGTGTCCCGTGACTGTAAAGTAAATGCTATTAGTGGGCTGCTGAACTCATTGTGCCAACCACTCAAGTAGCCCTTTAAACATGTCTCAGTCCTGCCATTGCAGCTTGTGTGTGCAGTTTAAACTGTCATTTTGATCTGGCAAAAGAAACCTTTTGCCAGGCCCAAACCTTCCTTTTCAATATATATATGTCACCCCTAAGGTAGGCCCTGACAGTCCAGAGGGTGCAGTGTCTTTAAAAAGTTGGATATGTACTTTTAAGTTTTACATGTCCTGGTAGTGAAAAACCCTTACTCCATTTTTCAATATTGGAAGGCCTACCTCTCCCTTAGGATAACATTGGGGTTACCTTATTTCATTTATTAAGCTGTAACTTCCAAATGGGAACAGGTACCCAGTTCATGTATGGTTTCTGAGGAACTCTAAGGAAAAATTATCTTTTATGGTAAAGTTGGATTTTAAATTACAATTTTGAAAATGCCACTTTTTGAAAGTTAAAAAAAGGCACACAGATGATGAACGGAATGCAGAGCAAATCAAACATTCATCCCCAGTCAAGAGATCTGGGTTAACTCCATTGTTCTTTTGCTCACCATGCCACCCCAGTTTAGACCCAGTCATATGCAAATCAGTCTTGACCCTGTTCCTCCTGGGAACAGTCCAGCCCGAACTGCCAAGCCAGTTCCTCCCTAGACTGGAAACAAGCATCCTGGGACCGGTTTAACGTCACCCCTCATCAGCCAGGCTAGCTTGATTCCAAGGGCACAATGAGCCTGGGACTCACATCTGGGCAAAACTGGCGCACTTAGGGCAAGAAAGCAAAAGATACACAGATGATGGATGGAATGCAGAGCAAATCAAACATTCACCCCCAGTCAAGAGATGTGGGTTAAAATCCATTGTTCTTTTGCTCACCATGCCACCCCAGTTTAGACCCAGCCATAAGCAAATCATTGCAAATCTTCTGAAAGTTGGCATTTTCCTGCATATGCCATTTAGTGCCTAGAACATGTTTCTGGGTCATGAGCTTTGTGTATTCATCCTTGACAGCCACACACAATAGAGAGCTTAGGTGTGTCTGGATGGGCTATCACTGGCTGGATGGGAGGGCAGAGCTGGGAACAACCCTACTTACACTTGAATAGGCTGTGTCCTACCTCCACACAAAGGGCTGCATACCCCCTGTAGTTAGTCTGGAGCCAGGGCAGGAGAGGCAGGAAACCTGTGCACTTTAAATGGAAACCTCTAGTCACTTCTTCCACTACAAAGGAGGCACCTGGTATAAATATTGGACCTGAGACACCAACTCTTCAGTATACTTCTGGACCCGTGGAGACTCTGTCCAGAAGAAGGACTGTGCTGCTGAAAGTACTGCCATTCTGGTGGACTGCTGCCCTGCTGAACTACTACCTTGCAGGACTGCTGCCTTGCTGGATTGATTCCCTGCTGTGCTCCTGAATCAGAAGGACTTGGACCTGCACCTGAACCCAGGTCTCCAAGAGTGGCTCTAAAGGCTAGTCTGTTGGCCTCCTGTTCAAAGCCACAGGGACATAATAGGCTCACAACCACATGAACCATCACCCAGAACAAGCTGGAGCACGTCCCTAACCTCCAGGTGGTGCCCCTTAGGTCTTGGACCCTTGGTGTGGCCTCAGAGTAGCTGTATTGAAGTTGAAGTTTGTGGGCTCTTTGCAACAGTAAATGGACCAGTTGGCATTGAAACCTTGTCACTCACACAGCCAGCCAACAAGAAGTTCCGTCAACCCAACTCTTTGCGCTACAGCATTGACCGGGAGTACCACCGTGAAGCTCCGGCCCTTCCTGCTTGCGAACGATTGTTGTGCTACATTGATGACCATCTGCTACACCAGGCCTGCTCTTTGTGCAACATCGATAACTATCTGCGATGCTTCTATGCTCCGCTCATCCCCCTCCACCCCAAACTGGACTCTTTGTGCTGGACTGAAAAGGTTGCTTTTCAGCGGGATTAACTTGGTCGGTGTATCCAACCAGCGCTCAATCCTGGTTGGTCTGATCTTGTGACTTTCTCCCTGTCTGGCAAGACCAGATAGCTGCAAGTGGCATTTTTGAATTCTGGGCGCAATTTTTGCTTAAGTCTTTAAAATTGCATATCTCCAGTTGTACTGTTTGGGTTTTTGTCATTTTGATCTCGATTTATTTATTACATTTTGTTTTATTTTTCTAAAGTGGTGTGGGAGTTTTCTTGTGATGTGTATTTACTGTATTACTGTTTATACTTTGCCGCTAAGCCTGACTGCTCTGTGCCAAGCTGCTAGAGGGTTGACTACAGGTTAAATTGGGGTTTGCTTGTGCTTCATCCTGATAAGCATTGAGGTTGCTGCATGAGTAGGGTTTCAGCCCCTCTCAACCAGTAACCCAATTTCTCACAGTAACATGTACATTGTCATTCTACCACAAAAGTAGCATTGCAAGCCCATACACCTGCCTCAATGTATAGTGACACACAGTGCAACATATAACTTTATAAGTAGTATAAAGACAAAACACTACTATCACAGAACATGAAAGTCACAATTATATCACAAAATAACATACTTAACCAATACAAATTAACACTTTTAAAAATACCAGTAAAAAAAATAGTAACTCCAGAACAGCACATTAAAAATACTTGTATTAACGACAATGTCAGTAATAAAATTACCATCTGTATTGGTAGAGAATTCAAAACTAATATCTTCAGCAAGCATTATCATAGAGGATGTAATCAGCGATGCTATCAAACATGTAATTTTAGATGTCATCACTGATGTCATATGTGAGGTCATAAAGCAGTGAATTTGTGGGGTGCAATTATAGTTAGTTTACCTAATCATAACAGTTGAATTTCAATGGTGTGTGGGCTTTTATTTACCAATACTTCACATAAAGGGGCATGACATTTTGCATGACACGCAGTCCGGTTTTTGGACTGGCTTTAGTACTGAAACTGCATTGCTAGAGGTGGCAGAGTCAGTGAGAATGACTGTGGACGCAGGAGCATCAGCTATGCTGGTGCTTTTGGACTTATCCGCAGCATTCGATATGGTGGACCACCACATCCTAGTAGAAAGACTCCAAGCAATAGGAATTGGAGGAATGGTATTCACCTGGCTGAAGTCCTATCTTAAAAATCGCACGCAGAAGGTCGCCCTCCAACCCTTTCAGTCGGAACCCAAGCCTTTATGGTGTGGGGTACCACAGGGATCGGCCTTGAGCCAGCTTCTTTTCAACATATATCTGGCCCCCCTTGGGGGATGTGAAGGCAATATCATACGCCTACGACACCCAGCTGATGTTCTCCTTTAAGGATCAGTCTGCGGACTCCTTCATTAGGTTTAAGGGTTGTTTGAGGGATATCTCCCAGTGGATGAACAATAACAAACTTAAACTTAATGCAGAGAAGACAGAGGTGCTGTTCTTTGGCAAGGCTCTCCCGCCGGCAGCCGGCAGCTGGGATAGGTGGCCGGCAGAAATGGGCCTGCCACCTATCCCAGCAACCACAGCAAAAATCTTGGGAGTAAAATGGGAAGCGGATCTCTCTTTTGCAGCCCAAGTTAGGCAGGTAGCAGCCTCATGCTTCGGCAAATTGAGAAGCCTGAGGAAATTTTTACATCTTCTGCCGGAGGACTGTCGTAGAGTGATTGTCCATGCCACAATGACATCTCGGCTGGACTATGCAAACTGCCTGTACCTGAGTTTGCCTGCCTATCTGGTCAAGAGACTACAAATGGTTCAAAATGTGGCTGCGAGATTAATTAGGTGAGTACCGTTTCGGCACCACATCTCTCCGCATATAAGACAGCTCCACTGGCTGCCGGTAGCGAAAAGGGTTGAGTTTAAGGCCTTAACTATGGCCTTTCGGGCGATGCATGGCAAATGTCCTAGCTACCTTAAACACCGGCTATGCCGCTACCAACAAAAACGTTCTCTGAGGTCCAACTCTCAGAACTTGCTTTGCACCCTTCACTTTTTTTAAATGCGCTTAGGGGGTACCGAACAATATACGCCTAATCCAATCTGAACCGGCTTTCAGAAAATCCCTGAAGACATGGCTCTTTAGCCTTGGTTAGATCTTTTGGCTTTGCACCTCTCATGCCTCCCCCCGCTATAGCGCCGGGACACCTCTGTTTGAGGTAGCTGTCGCGCTCTATAAATACTGTTATTATTGCTATAAAGTGTTCTTTTAATTTATTTTGGGCTGGCTTTTTTATAATTAATATTTTATAGGTGTGCTAACCATAAGTTCACTTTACAGTAGTTTTATCAGTGAATTTCTGAGGTTTTCTCAAATATAATTTATAATATGTTATAAGTGCTCTCTCTAAATTTGTGTGTGTGTGTGTGTCTTTGTCTACATACATACCTTTGTACAGACAATGGTTAGCTAAGTTTAAAAAGCCAAGCTTTTAGAAGCTTTCTAAAACAGTTGTGATTTGGTATATCCCTGATCTGTACTATGTATTAGGAACTATATACAAAAATAAACATGTTCCATTAAATCTCTCTTTTCTCCTGATCATTGTTCATTTGAGAAAAGCAGTTCATGAAAGTGAAAAGCCAGTTCTTGTTATCGTGTTAAAAATGTAGCTGCATGGTGCTCCCTGGCTAGCTTTTCACGTGGTTGCTGGTTCTTGCAGTAGGCATTATGATGCCACTACTCAACTGCTCTACAGTTGAACAGGTAAATACTTTTCTTATTGCATTTGACTAGAGAGTCACTAGTAGACTGTCTTTGGGAAATAAGAGACATATTTTTTTACTGGGATTGCATGCTTCTAGGTCGAGTTTAATGTGCTATTTATTACCATTGTTGAGTGAGGGGAGGGACGACATTACCTTGCATGAATCATGGACCCTCCGCACTCTTAACAATGGTAGTCTATAGTATATTTTGCACTCTGCACATCTCCAGATATGTCTTTTTCTTATAAAGGCGTTTAACCAAAATCTTGATGTAAGAGGTTTAATTTGTGCAGGGAGGTAAAATTATATTGAAGAAGTCCTGGAACGATAATCAGCATTGAATGTTGTTTCTTTGCTTTTCTGTCATCATCAAATTTGACATATGGCATGGCATGACCTTGACTGGCAAATGTGTGAAAATATAGTATCTGTTTGAACACAAAACAACCCTTAAAAAGGCATACTCACACATAAATAAAACAACAGCATAAACTGATGATGCCAGCCCCAATCGAAAATAACCCGGACTAATGCCATCTTCATAAATCAATCAATCAGGGATTCTTTTAAGCGCGCTACTCAGCCGTGAGTGACTCAAGGCGCTGGGTCCAGCTTGTAAAAGGAGGAATTAGAAAAGTCTTAGCACACAATTAGACATACAGAAGGACATGAGTAAGACGATAAGCATGTCTAGTGTTAGTAAGGGAGTGTGCGTCGGGGATGTTTAGCTCTTAGTGCCTGATAGCTGAAGGATAGATCGGAAGCATGTGTCTTTCCCAAAGATAGGGTAGCTCTGTTTTTCATTTATTCCCTCCAAAGTCTGATAAAAGCTTATTGTTGTCGGATTAAGTGGAGGATAGTGGCCAAAAGCACTTAATTCCTATGACCCCGTCTGAAAGTTACATTTTCAGAGACCCTTTCTATATTTAGATGTTGGGAACAAAAATGTTCTTAAATGTTCTGTTCTTTATCTACTGTGCCATGTAAATTGCAAAATAGAAAAAGAAAACAATTCACTGCAAATGTGGAATAGCATTTTCCAGTTCTTCCCATGATGTTTGAACGGGCAAGACTTATGTATTCACATTAGCGAAATCAGAGGAGTGACATATATTTATGGCTAAAAGCTTTTTCCTAAAAACAGTGTAATGATATGAGAAGTGAAATTTAGATGTGATGCTGCAAAAATCCAAATTACAGAGAAAGACAACTCACTGAACAATTCTTTGAAATATATTAGTGAATTAAGGTGCTGTTTTATTATACCTTCATCGCCATGCCAAACAACGACAAAAACACTGCACACCACCTCCCAAGATGACTAACGCCCCCCCCATCCCTGGAGGTGGAACAAAATCCCAGAGACCAGCTGGGTAAATGCCCTCAACACCTCCAACTCTGCTACTGCCACCAACCTCGAACAGGGAGTGAAAAACTTCAATGCCTGGATCACCAATTGCGCAGACATCGTCCCCATCAAGAGCAACATCCAGAGAAAATCCTCTGAAAAGGCGAGCTGGTACACCCAAGAAATCAGAGCAGCTAAACTAGACAGCAAACAGTTGGAGAGGAAATTGCGCACCAGGAAGGACACCTCAAACTTGGCAGCATTAAAGGCCTCCCTCAACCTCTACCACCGCCTGGTGAGGGCAACAAAGAAGACAGCCTTTGCCGAATGCATCAAAACCAGCGCCAATGACACTCAGGAACTCTTCAACATTGTAAAGGAATTCTCCAACCTGGCTGCCAGCACCCTCACAGGAGCTGTATGACAACCTCGCCCACTTCTTCCATTAAATGATCGCAACCATATATTATTATTATTATTAATTCTTGTATAGCGCAAAGCTACCTATATAGTTTACCAGCGCTGGAGAACATTAGTTGGTAACCTACTTGAGTTGCCTAATATAGCCAAGTTTTCAACTGCTTGGGAACGTAGGTCAGGGAGTTGCAGCCTCTGATTGACTCCGGAAGTGTGTTCCACTATTTGAGACCGATAAAGGAAAATGACCGGCCACCTAAGCATGAACGTCTGAATTTAGGCACTGAAAAAAGAGACTGGTTACTAGACTGCAGTGTACGAAACAGGAGGTAAGGCATGGCTAGCTTTTGTAAAAATTCACGGCCTATGTGGCTCCTGGTTTTGTACATAAAGCAGAGAGCGTTTATCCACAGTAAGCCAATGGAGATCTTGAAGGAGGACACAAACTGAAGAATGTTTGGGTAGTCGAAAAAGCAGCCTAGCAGCCGAGATTTGAACACTCTGAGTCAGCGCCCAAATAGAGAATGTTGCCATAATCTAATCCGGAAATGATCATGGCCTCAATGACGGTTCTTTGGGTTGAGAAAGGGAGCATCCATAGAATCTTTTTGAGCCATTTCAGAGTAGCAAAGCAGGAAGAGGTCATTTTGGCTACTTGAGGTTTCATGGACAGAGTTGCGTCCACCCAGATGCCCAGGCTTTTCACCTTGCCAGCCAGTGTGGGAAGGTAGCACAGAGTGTCGGGACAGAGCTGAGGTCTCCAGAGCTGAGGATTTTTACCTCAGTCTTATCCCATTAAGTTTAAGGGAATTGGTATTCAATCAGTTGGCAACATCACTGAGGCAAGATTTGAGAACTTGTGAGCCTGATTCCTGATCCAATGACAGAGAAAACATGATCTTGGTATCATTGGTGTAGGAAAATATGGTTAGCCCATGGCTTTCTGCTAGATCTTCTAAAGGGCGAACGTTTATGTTGAAATGTAGAGGGCTAAGAGCAGAGCCCTGTGGGTCACCCCAGGTCAATGAGTGTGGACTTGACGCAGTATCAGTGGAAAAAATCTGAAAAGTGAGATCAGCCAAAAGCTGTGTTTTTTTTGTCTGTCAATCAGTGTCAAAGGAGGCCTCCCTAAGGTCCAGAAGGATCAGTGCAGCAGTTCCACCCCTGTCTAGAAGTTGTTTCAGGTGTTCCATAACTCCTAACAGGGCGACTTCTGTGCTGTTGTCTGCACGAAATCCTGCCTAGGAGGGATGAAGGGCGTTTTGGGTTTCTACATAGGTGGAGAGTTGGGTATTGACATGGACAGGATGGGCAAAAGTGAGATCGGTCTACAGTTTGCCCAGTTGCAGGGCTAAATGGGGCTTTTTCAGCAGAGGGAGTACCATGGCATGTTTCCAGGTTTTGGGCAACTGACCTTCACATATTGAGGAGTTCAACAGATCAAACAATCAATCAATCAATCAATCATGGGTTTGTTAAGCGCAACTACTCACCCAAGAGGGTCTCAAGGTGCTGGGGGAGGGGGGGCGCCGTTCCTGGATGTTCACGGCTATCTGTCGAAGAGCCAGGTCTTGAGGTCCTTCGTGAACTTGGAGAGTGTTGGCGTCTGTCATAGCTGGAGAGGGAGGGTGTTCCATGCCTTGTCCGCGAGTAAGAAGAAGGAGTGACCTCCTGTTCTGGTCTTCTTGATGCGCGGCACCGTAGCAAGGTCTATCTGGGCTGAGCGGAGGGATCTTTGGGGTGGTGGTTCAGGTAGGCTGGTCCAGTGTTGTCCAGGGCTTTGTGGGCCTGGGTGAGAAGCTTGAAGGTGATTCTCTTCTCGATGGGGAGCAAATGTAGTGTCCGCAGGTGTTGGGTGATGTGGCAGTGGCGCGGTAGGTTGAGGACTAGTCTGGTGGAGGCGTTCTGGATATTCTGGAGTTTGCGGGTGAGGTTCTTGTTGATTCCGGAATAGAGAGTGTTGCTGTAGTCCAGTCTGCAGCTGATGAGGGCGTGGGTGACAGTTTTCCTGTGTTCGAGGGGGATCCAATTGAAGGTCTCTCAAAGGAGTCTGAGGGTGTGGAAACAGGAGGAAGAGACAGCGTTGATTTAGCGGCCCATTTATCCAGGATGATTCCGAGGTTGCGCGTGTGGTCAGTGGGGGAGGGTGGGGGAGGGTGGGTTCCCGAGGGCAGGGGGCCAAAAGGTGTTGTTCCAGGCATCAGGGTGTGGGCCTCTGATGAGTACTTTGGTTTTGTCCGTGTTTAGTTGTAGGCAGCTGTTCTTCATCCACCTGGTGAATGCTTCCATTCCTTCTTGAAAGTTGTGCTTGGAGACATTGGGTTTGTTGGATAGGGAGAGGATGAGTTGGGTGTTGTCTGCGTAGGATATAATGTTGAGTCCGTGGGATCTGACGATGGGTGCGAGTGGGGCCATGTAGATGTTGAACATGGTGGGGCTGATGGAGGATCCTTGGAGAACTCCTCAGGTGGTTGGTGTGGGATCCGATAGGAAGGGAGGAAGTCTGACCCGCTGCGTTCTGCCGGAGAGAAATGAGCAGATCCAGTCGAGGGCCTTGTTCCGGATTCCTGCGTCATGAAGTCTGCAGGCTAGGGTGCGGTGAGAGACTGTGTCGAAGGCTGCAGAGAGGTCCAGGAGGATGAGGGCCACAGTATCTCCTCTGTCGAGGAGGGAGCGGATGTCGTCCACAGCGGCGAGAAGGGAGGTTTCAGTGCTGTGGTTTTTCCTGAAGCTGGATTAGGAGGTGTCGAGGATGTTGTTTCCTTCTATGAAGGAGGAGAGCTGGCTGTTGACAGCTTTTTTGATGACTTTGCTGGGTACGGGAGTAAGGAGATGGCTCTGAAGTATTTGAGGTCAGTGTGGTCCGCCGAGGTTTTTTTCAGGAGAGGGTTGATCTCGGTGTGTTTCCAGTCATCGGGGAAGGAGCTGGTCTCGAAGGAGCGATTGATGATTCGATCCATAAGTAAAGACAGGATATACAGAAACGTCCAACCCCAACCCACTGACCACCTGGAACATCCTCTCTACCCTGGAAACCACCTCCACCATGAAATCCACCCACTCGTGAGCTGCCACAGACCCATGCCCCACCACATCTTCAACCTCAGAAACCATAGTATCTGCCAGGAACTCATCACCCTACTCAACACCTGTCTCACCACAGCAACATTTCCAGACACCTGGAAACACACTGAAGTCAGACCACTACTCAAAAAACCCTCTGCTGATCACACCAAACCTAAAAAGCTACCAGCCAATCTCCCTGCTCCCATTCCCAGTGAAGGTACTGGAAAATATCTCCTTCCTCACTGAAGAACGCAGAGGATCCACCTCCCACCTTTCCCCTCTGAACGCAAGGATTCATCCCTCAACCCCACACTCTTCAATGCATATATGACCCCACGGGGCAATATAGTCAGATCTCACTGTCTCAACATACTTTCCTATGCAGGTGACACCCAACTCATCCTCTCACTCACTGATGACTCCACCACCACCAGAACCAACTTTCATATTTGCATGACAAACATCAGCAATTGGATGAAAAACTGCATGCAGCAAAACACAGACAAGACATAAGTATTGATCTTTGGCAACAGCAGCAACAAATGGAACAACTCCTGGGGGCCATCAAACATAGTACCTGCACTCACTCCCTCCAACCACGACAGAAACCTCGGAATTAATATTGACAACAAGCTCACCATGAAATCACAGATCAACACCATCTCCTATGCCTGCTTCCTCACTCTGCACATGCTATGTAAGATCTTCAAGTGGCTACCCCTACACATGAGACGTACTGCGACACAAGCCCCCATCACCAGCCGACGGAACTACGGCAATGCCCTCTATCTGGAAATCGACACACACCTTCTACAGAGACTTCACACCATACAGAATGACACACCCCGACTCATCCTCTGCCTTCCCCGATGAACCCACATCATATCCCACCTCAGGATAACTCCACTGGCTCTCCGCAGAGAAGAGATGCCAATTAAAGCTGCTGACCCACACACACAATGCTTTACACAACCAAGGACCTGCCTAAATTTACCACCACCTGAACTTCCACCAACCATTGAGGAGACTATGCTCCGTCTCCCTTTCACTTGCCAATACTCCCCGTATCGACCGAAACAGACATGGAGGATGCTCCTTCTCCCACATTGCAGCGAAGGCCTTGTTAAACCTCTCCACACACCTCAGGACCATCACCTCACTTCTGGAATTCTGAATGGCCCCCAAGAACTGGCTGTTCGAAAAAGCCTCTGATGCCTGCAAGCGTCTGGATACCCTATCGGGTGATTAGTCGCGCTTTATAAATCCTGATTGATTGATTGAACATGGAAGATGCTGTTGCTGTAAAATAGTATAAGAAACTAGGCGGCTGTATGAATTTTACGTGACAGAGTAGGAGAGTTCCTCTAAACCAAAAATGAAGAGAGGCGAGACATTCAAAGAGGCCAGGACACACCATATCTTACACATAAAGCCTTACAAACCAATACTCACAAACAAGTGCCTCTCTGTGCTTGTCTGTGACCTCATGTTCAGACCGTGGAGTGGAATTTCATTTTTAAATTTTCTGAATTTCTTGCCTGGATCTTCACCCTCAGGGCAGCAGTGAAAGTAGCAGACACTGGGAGGTTAAAATTGCTATTCTGCAGTCCTGGAATATTTTAGGGAAAGTTAAATATTCCCCAAGTATTTTAAGAAAGGGTTGAAAATGAGCAATTTCTCATTGCAAAAAGTGCTGCCGTGCGGGCACAGCGCAAGGCAAAAAACTAGGAATACCTACTCACATTGACTGCATTCATCTTTATCAGGATTGTAGCCAATCTCCCGGCTCCTATTTTTGAATTGTCAGTGGTAGGGTTCTACTAAAATCTAAAAGATCATGCAAAAAATATGTTACCTAACTCCTCTGTAATTTATTAATACTAATCCTCTAGTGTTGCTGACTATTGCTGTACACTATATCTACATATTTTCTTGACAGGTTTAAACTTCCGATGCAGCAATACTGAGAAAAGACCATTTAAAAGTGTGTGATGGTAGGGAAAATAGATTTCTTGGTTATTGGAACCCCTTTTCACAATATTGAAAACCAAAAGGACATCATCGATGACCCTTTATGTCAGCAAGTCCACATATTTTTGTTCCTCGCTGGGCCTATTCTGGGTCTATATTTCTATCTAAGTATTCAAGAGAAGTATACATGTTTTCTGTTTTAAGGTGGACCTAAACCCCATGTTCTGGCTGGCACTTCTGGTCAACAGTTGAGTAGCAGATCGCGCAATGGTATATTTCTATGAAATGTTCGGGACAAGCATTCCATTTGTTGATACCCAATCTCGCAGGTAGGAGTTAACAGGACCCTGTACATGTCTTCTGTATTTGATCCTTCTGCACCATTGTAACAAGGCGACACAGACATAACCAAAACATGTACAATCTCATTAACATGATTGCACCCTTTAGAATGGTGCACAAAGCTCAAGACTTATCCTTAAGTAGATGCTGTAGGATTGTGATGATTATCAATTCAAAAACGTAGATAAACAAGTTTAGAAGCATCACTAAAATGGGCTAAGTGATGTGTGCTGGACCTTGCCCTCTCTGCAGGATCACCTTGAAACTTTTTGCCTTGACCCTTCCTGTTTTCTCAACACGTCTTTGTTGGCTTTTATTACTCTGTGCCCATTACCACTGCTAACCAGTGCTAAAGTGATGGTGCTCTCTGCATTACACATGGTAGAACTGGCTTACACCTGATTGGCACAGTTCATTTACTTGTAAGTCCTTAGTAAAGTGGTACTACATGTACCCAGGGCCTGTAAATTAAATGCTACTGATGGTCCTGCAGCACCTTCTGTGCCACCCAATTAAGTAGCATTTTAAACATGTCTGAGGCCTTCCATTGCAGCCTGTGTGTGTAGTTCAAACTGACATTTCAACCTGGCAAAATAAACCTTTTGCCGGGCCTAAACCTTCCTTTATATTACATATGTCACATCTGGCATAGGCCCTAAACAGCCCATATTGCAGGGTGAAATGTATTTGGAAATTTGGACATGTTCTTTTAAGTTTTACTTGACCCGGTAGTGAAAAACTCTCAAATTTGTCTTTCACTACTGCAAGGTGTACCTCTCTCATAGGATAACATTGAATTACCTTATTACATTTATTAAGTGATAACTTTTGATTAGGAGCAGATAAGAAATTTATGTGTGGTGTCTGGGGAATTGTAATTTAAAACCCTCTTTAACGGTAATTTTGGATTTTAAGTCACAATTCTGAAAATGTCACTTTTAGAAAGTTGGCATTTTCTTGTCCTAACCATTTGGTGCCTGCAATCTGTTCCTGGGCCACATGACTAGGTGTAATTGGTGTTTGTGTATTCCTCCCAGACAGTATCACTATGGAGGACTGGGTGTTGGCAGGATGGGTGGGCGGAGCTGCAATCTACTCTACTTGTGCTTTAAAGGCACTGGCACAGCTCAGACACAAAGGACTTCACACTAGCCTATTGTGCCCCTAGACAGACAGGGACCAGGGCAGGGAGACAGTGATTTCTAGACACCTCTTTAGGGGGAAAGCTCCAGAAGCTTCTCCCAATTCAATGGGCACCAGGTGTAAAAAGGGGACCCTCAGACACACTCTTCAGTACACTCAATGAACTGTGGATACTACAGAAGAAGGACACCCTGCTACCCTGCTGTTTATTGCCTGCCCTGCATGCTGAGAAGGAAGACTGGACCTGTTCCCTTCATCCCAGACTAAGTGACTCCAAGGGTCAGCAGACTAACCCCCTGTTCTCAGCTACATTGAAACAACAACTTCCAGAGGCCTCCCTGCAACTTCCCAGCTGACTGGTGGACTGGACCTGCCTAGACTTTCAATTGGGTCTACCAGAGCCCTGCTGGTCTCTACTGGAGAATTTCTGATCCCCAAGTGGTGCCCTCTGAGGCCCTAGGCCTTTGTAGGACTTTGGCTGGCATCAGAGAGAGCTCCTCCTGGCTTAACTGAAGGTTGTAATTGTAATTGTAATTGGGTATTTGTAAAGCGCACGGCTACTCCACAGAGTGTCCCGGCGCTAACGACCACTAAAACAGGCAGAGTGAACTCACAGCTACTAGCTAGTACTACTGTTGAAATAGCCAAGTTTTTAATTTCCTCCTGAACACACCTAGGTCAGATGTTTGTCTAAGAGAAATTGGCAGACCGTTCCACAAGCAGGATGCCTCCACTTGAAAAGAGCGGCCGCCCATGCGAGAGCGGGAGAACCTAGGAATGGTCACCAGGTACTGCATCGAGGACCTCAATGTCCGTTGAGGAGCGTAGTGCTGGATCCTTTTCCTAATATAATGGGCCCCTGAGTTGTGTAGGGCCTTAAAGGCCAAGGTAAGAGCCTTAAACTGGACCCTCTTACGCACCGGAAGCCAATGCAGAGATTTTAAGTGGGGGGTCATATGAGCCCTGGGTCCTATCATCAGAATAGCTCTGGCCGCCGCATTCTGAATCACCTGCAGGCGACCTAGAAGACATTCCGGTAAGCCTAAATATAGAACATTTGCGTAGTCCAGCCTTGATGCAATCAGGGCCTGAACTAGGTTCCATCAAATCCGGCATAAACCAATGCAAAGCCCTGCAAAGCCTCACATCACAGCTGCCAGTCTGATCGGATTTGATTCCAAGTGAAGCAAAGCCATGCAAAGCCTTGCTGCACAGCTGCCAGCCTCCTCGGAATCGATTCTGAGCGATGCAAAGCCCCACAAAGTCTCACTGTACTGCTGCCAGCTTCATCAGAGCCAATGCAGAGTGATGCAAGGGCTAGCATTTCACCAGAACCGATACTGAACACCACAATGTCCCGCAAATCATTGCAGTGCAGACCACGTACCAAGGACATAAGGTACAATCCTCAGCAGGCCAATCTTGGTCCTGTGGCAAGCCATGAACTCCCTTGTGATTGGCCTGAATTTGTGACTTGTCCTGGTCCAGCACAATCAGATACCCTTTTGGTGCTATGTTCATCTGAAAATTGCATATCTGCAGTTCTACTGATTGGATGTTTGTTGCTTTGGTATCAAATAAATGATCATATTTTATTCTATTTTTCTAAATTGGTGTGGGCTTTTTCTTGTGTTGTGTTTTCAGTTTATTACTACTTGTGTGCTGCATAAATACTTCACAAAACCTGGGAGGAGCACTCTTAACCACCAAAAGGGACAGGGCACATCACAAATCTGACAAAAGAGGGGTTCCCTTTTGTGTAAGTAACTCACATGGAATCTTAATATGATAGCTGAATGGCTCTAGGGATGCACCACCACAAATGTATGTATTCCAAAAGACTTTAAGTGGATATTTTTTAAATACTGAACACCGTCTTCTATAAAAATGTCTAAATGTATTTGTCACAATCTAATAGTAACATTCCATAAAATCATGTTCCACACAATTTCACCATTATTACACTTATGCAACACTTCTTGCAAAGTCTTCGAACCAATTCTGACAACAATTAAAAACTATTCATCGAAGCATTTCACAAAAACAATTAAAAAGGATCTCGAAGGTCATAACATCTTTAGACTCACGCAAATCATACATTGGCTAATACTGGGACATGAAAGAAAGTGGCCAATAGAATCATTATGCCATAGAGGCCTTATTAAAAGACCATGAAGCAAAAAGGGAATTGCACAAATATACAATTACTTGGTGGACCCCATAGCCACCCTTAAAACCTCCTGTGCTTTGACATGAGAAGAGGAGTTGGGGACAGAGATAGATGAGGCCGTCTTGATCCACATTTGGGAATGAGCAGCCTCAGCCTCACTATGCAGCCAGTATAAAGAGAATAGGTACTATGGGTGGGCTGAACTCGCAGAGTTTTACATGAAAATTCAGCGAGATTTCGCAGGGTTCTGTGAACGGGCGGAATTAGGCAGGTTACGCTGCTCGCACTGATTTTTTAGCACCGGGAGCTCTTTCTATGCTGAAAAATCAGCACAAATGGCACCACAAGGCACACAAGAGTACACTGCTTCTCGAGTAGATTTTTTACTCTAGCTGCTGCTTTCTAACCGCAAACGTTCATGACCATCTGCATTGGGGAGATCTCTGCGGGTGCCCTACTAGTGACCAAAAATCACACTAGGGGACTCCAAATCTTGTTCACGCTTACCATCTTACCGTTGGCAAGCCATGCATGAGACAAAACTCCGCCATGCAGCAGTTGGTGGAATTTGAGCAAAACTCCACGTTACATGTGCAATGCGGAGTAGCCAAAACTCCGCCAACTCCAGAATTTATTGTGCATGCTTAATAGTTACAAGATCATACTGAGATGGTACTTAACTCCCACTTGACTTCATGCAATTTTGAGAACTCCCCCATTGTGATAGTTTTGTGATGGCGTTGTGACAAAGAAAGGGGACTGATGCTTCAACTGTGGTGGAGTTGTGACTTGATTCAAAGATACTGGAAACATTTCATCAACAAGATGAAAGAAATCATAGGACAGGAACTTAATATGACTCCACTGACCTTGTTGCTGGATGACAAGGATATGTCATCAGAATTTCCACTGACTCCCTTAGGTGGAAGACTCATTACACACTTGTTCATAGCAACAAGACTTACATTTGCACAATTTTGGAAATCTTCACTGTCCCCCAAGAAAGATATGGTGGGCTAAGGTATGGGTGACTTATGTTATGGAAAATCTTACAGTGATAGTGCGATGTAGAGTCTTGAATTTGGATAAAATATGGCACCCCTTCCACACATTTTTAAAATGATAAGGCAGAATAGCGTTGAATCTGGGTAGGATACGTAAGATTTTGTATGAGTCGGGCCTCTGTGACCCTAATGCTTTGGAAAACTCCTCTTCAAATAGTGGGCATGGCATTGAATAATAATGATTTAAAAAGCAGACACTGATATTGAAGATTGTCACCTAGGCGCTATAACATTGGAATAGTTTTGGGATATTTATTTTCAAAAAGATATGCTGCTGTGCTTTGGTTTTGATTAATTTCATACTTTTTCTTTACTTAGTTTTAATGTTTCTTTGGATGCTTTTGTTGATTCTGGTTTTGTTTTATAGTGATTACGAATCACAAGAGATCATTTTTGAAGTGATAATAGGTCAAATTCGAAGCAATTCCATAAATATATAAAATGTTTGAAAAACCTATTAATATGTACAAAGTACAAACAACATCGAAATAATGCTACGTTGATCACTGTTGGACATGCTCAATTACTGTGTATAAAAAACCTAATAAACCTATATTTAAAAAAGTATGCCCTACATATTTATGTAAGTATGTAGTTTTTCTAGAGTGCAAATCTAGCCAAAAGGAAGTGCAACACTGTACATGGTCAAAGACAAATATACAATCTGTGAGTGATAGAAGAGGTGGCTGGTTTGTGATGTAGTGTTCTTCCAAGATGTGCGTCTTTTTCTCTTTCCTAATTTTCTTGTTTACACTTCTCAGTATGCACTGTGATGGTGGCTTGGCAGTAGGTGTGCCTAGAACTAGGGTTGGGCAAAATATTCTGTTCTGGAATTGACAGAATTTTGGTGACTCTGCGTTACTCTTGTAACATGGAGTTCTGGCCAAATTCCATCAATCGCTGTGTGGCAGACTTTTTTCTCACCCCTGGCTCTAGGACGATAAGTTGGCGAGCGAGATTTGGCGTCCCCTACCGTGCTTTCCAGTCGCTAGGAGGATATCTGGCAAGCATTTTCAGATGCAGGCAGCTATGACCGTTTATGGTCAGAAGGCTGTCACTCAGAAAATCTGGTGCCATTAGCGCTGATTTTGCAGCACAGAATGTGCTCCTGGTGCCAAATCTCAGCACGAGCCATGCAACATTCCTATTTCTGCTCAATGGCTGAACTCCACGGAATCTCAGAGTTTTTGTGTAACTGTGGAGTCAAATTCCACAAGTTGAGACCCAACAGAGATAGTGAGCATTTCTGCAAGATAAGTAGGGTGTGTGTTGCTATGAATCTTTTTAGTATGACCAAATGAAAGGTTAGTCTAAGGTGGATCGTGGTCTTGCTTTTCTATGTGCCCTCAAGCAATGCCTTTACTAACAGACACAATAAAGTTAAGACTTTACCTCAGATCTTATACAGAAAGAATGTGTTCTAGGTGTTCAGGCTGGAAGGCCTCTTTTGGGTTAAAGGTAAAATTTATTTGCAAATGTTTGGTGTCGCTTTGTGGTGGCACAAACACGCTCATAATGTTAGAATGGTATGTATCCAGCGCAATTACCAATAGTAGTAATTAATTAAAGCATTTCATTAATTATTCATTTGCTGAATATTTGTGTTACCAGGGATGCCTAGATGTGGCTATTAAGCTCTCACTGACAGAGCACTCAAGCTTCAAATCACCAGTGAAACCCAATATGTATATGTGATTTTTCCTATTCTTTGTCACAGAAGATGTTACCTGGTATTTCAGGATGTACTGACATTTTTAGGTGCGTCCAAGATTAATTTGCATATAATTGGTCCCACACTCTAAAAATATGAAGTGGTCTTGAATAAATACTAGTTGCTCATTGTTCACATTTATTCAACAGTTACCATTCACTACCACCTTTTTGCTTAGGCACGACAGCTTTGGCATTGCTGATTTGGCACATAACATTGTCCTCCATAATCCACATTGAGAGACACAATCCAGTAGCAAGAATAGGTATAAGCATATAGACGGCAATTGAGAGGCAGAGTAGCTGAGAAGTGAAAAGGGAGGTGCCCTGGAAGGGGAAGCCAAATTAGAAAGCATGTAATAGGTAGCACAGTAAGCCAGTATCATTGCAAGATTCCTAAAGATTTCCTGCTAGTGGTGGAATTGCATCACTCAATGCACATTACTGATAAGGCTTATTGGACACAACATTGCTATTTTTAAATTTGCAATAGTTCATTCACCATAAAATATCAGAAAACAACAAGCTGCTTATGTTAGATATGAAACAACTAAGCTCAGAACCAATCACTGTCAAATGTGGAACATTGCTGATTTGAAACACATAAGAAAAATACATGTGCACCTGTATTTCGATAGTTTTGTACCAATCTAATATGAGATAAGCATAGAGGATAAATGGAGCTCTCTATAAAACACAAGGGCTGACATGGGAACTACTGCAAGTGCAAAAACATCACGCTAAATTAACTACATCCAGGGGCCACTACATCAGAGCCTATCATCATATTTACTACTACATCCAAGAAAGTATGTTAAAATGCATTTAAATTGATTTCGAGTTAATTTAAGTGAAGAGTAGGATTAATGCATTTTAAATTCATTAAGGATTAGAGTTACACTGTCATTAGGTTTTGTTGGACTTGGCCCTCTCTACAGGGTCACCCCAAACCTTTTGCCTTCACCACTTCTGTTTTTCTGAATTTGTTTTTGCTGCCATCTGGTATCTGTGCATTTTACCACTGCGAACTAATGTTAAAGTGATAGTGCTCTCTCCCTAAATCATGGTAAAATTGGCCTACACCTGATTGGTACATTTAATTAAGGAGCGGGTCCCTAGTAAAGTGGTACTGCATGTACCCACATCCTGTAAATTAAATGCTACTAGTAGGCCTGCAGCACCCATTGTGTCACTCACTAAACTAGTGCTTTGAAACACGCATCAGTCCTACCATTGCAGGCTTTGGGGATGTTTAAAACTGCCATTTCAACATGGCAAAATAAACCTCTTACCAGTCCAAAGATTCCTTTTTTACTACATATAAGTCACCCCTAGGTTGCCCCTAACGGCCCATAGGCCAAGGTGCCTTGTATTTTAAAAGCAGGACATGCAGGTTTAAGTTTTGCATGTCCTGGTAGTGAAAACCTCAAAATTCATTTTTCACTACTGTAAGGCCTATCTCTCCCATTGGATAACATTGGGTTACCTTATCCCATTTATTAAGTGCTAACCTTTGATTAGGAGCAGGTAGAAATGTTATGTTTAGACTCAAATGAATTGTAATTTGAAACCCTTTCTAATGGTAAAGTTTGATTTGAAGTCACAGTTCTGAACATGAAATCACACTGGAGAGTGAGAGAGAGAAAAAACCTGAGCTTAACATCCTTGCTATCATGAGAAATCAATAAAGATGCCTAGGTTATTTGAGAAACTATCCTAGTCGACCTACAGGTATCCAAAAGATTTTGGGGAAAATGCCTCATGCACAACTTCTCGTGACGTGCTTCATCATCAGCAGTTCCCTACACCTCAGTAGGTAAATACCACCTTAGTGGACTCATCCATTTCTGGGAGCTATTATATAAATGCTTGCTATATTATTTGCATCGATCCAGATAAACAAGAACAATACCCAAAGGTAAACCTGAGGATTTTCCTTTATTGTTGGGTACCCTTGGTATGATTCCAGACCAGCCATGGACAAAATACTCCTCTCCTTTTTTTGGCCTATATCCTTAGATGAGTCCCTGTTGGCTATTAGCCCCTGTTGGCTATTAGGGGAGGGATCAGCAGTCGGGCTCCCCTGCTGATCCCTGCCCTTCCCGGCTTTTGGCCAAGGTGGCGCAAGCCCGAAATCCAGTGCTTAACAATGTTCTAAACACTTTGCTTTCATTAGAACTAATGCCTCATAAATGAAAACAGGCACACATTCTCCCTCTCCTTAAAAAGCCATCTGCTGATCCCAAGGTCCCTGACAAATATAGACCTGTTTCTCTTCTTCCTGCCTTTTCGAAGGTGTTAGGAAAAAATGTCAACTCAATAATATCATGCCATCTGGAAAGTAACAATATACTGCACCCCAGTCAATCCGGCTTTAGACCAAATTATAACACAGAAACAGCTTTGCTTGAGGAAACCAATGATATCAAGGAGAAACTGGATGGTGATGGCAAGGTTGTACTGGTCATGCTGGATCTCTCGGCAGCTTTCAACACCGTCCCCATGACACATTTCTGGAACGCCTCCGCAACATTGGTATTGGTGGAATGGCGTTAAATTGGCAGACCTCTTTCCTTGATAATAGGAGCCAAGAGGTATGGATTCCTCCTTTTGCCTCCCCTATCCATAATACTAAGGTCGGTGTTCCCCAGGGCTCAGCATTGAGCCCTACGCTTTTTAATGTCACCTGGTTCCCTTAGCCACTTTGGCTGAATCACTCGGGACCAAAGTGATATCGTATGCAGATGACACGCAGCTTCTTTTCTCTTGCAACAAAGGGGTGGAATTTGATGGAGACATCATTAAAACCTGTTTAGCTAATGTGGTCACCTGGCTAGCAATCAACCCACTAAAATGCAACCCAGATAAGTCTGAAATTGTCTTCTTTGGCACACCGTCTGTAGATATCTGGAGATCATGATCGCCTCAAGATGTCCTCTCTCCAGCTAATCTAATGAATACAGTAAAAAATGTGGGAATCAAGAGAGACAGTGCTTTGTCCCTCCAACTGCAAATCCTTGCCCTGGTGGGCACCTGTTTCGGTCTCCTATGCACTTTGAGAAAGTTTCTGCCACTGCTCTCGGTGGGAGCATGGAAAACTGTGGTTCAGGCACTGATCACCTCCAGACTAGATTATGGAAATGTCCTGTATTAGGGGCTCCCAGAATATCTGTTAAATAGGCTACATGTGGTGCAGAATGCGGCCGCAAAAGTAATTTGCAATCTAGCCCTTAGGACCCACATATCCCCACAGTTGAGAGCACATCACTGGCTCCCCACTGAGAAAGAGGATCCAGTTCAAGACACTGGTCCTGATGCATAAAGCGCTACATGATAAGGGTGCAGCCTATTTTAGAAGGAGGCTTTCCAGCTATTCGCCAGCCAGGACACTTCATTCAACATCTGGCCATCTGGCCACCATTCCTAAGATCCGCCGTTCCAGAACCGGGGGCAGATCCTTTTTGTATCTTGGACCTAAGTTCTGGAATCAACTTCCACTGTCACTAAGGGCCAATCCTGATCTTTCAATCTTCGAAAAGTATTTAAAAACATGGCTGTTTGATATTTGAGGTTACTCTCAGTGTTTATGGTTTAATGTGCAGAGAAACTGCTAGGTAGCGCCGGGACATTCATTGGAGAAGCTGTGCGCTCTACAAATGTCATTTCATTCATTCAATCATAAGAAAAAAGGTCAGGCCTACTTTGAGGTTTGATGGCGTATATAGCCATATTTGTAGGCCAACATTTTTTGCTCATCTAAAAAAAGCCCATGTAGGTTTATGGGCGTCTTCAGGTCTCTCACATTCCCTGCCTATCTACACATTCATTCGATGCAGCAATCATGAAGTCTAATACTCTCAGACCTTTTATTGCCTCATGACGTTTCGACAGCACCTCCTGGTGTAGTAGGATAAATGTGTAATTCTTTTAATTAAAAGAAATATTAACATCATTCACCAAAACACGTGTGTGAGTTGCAAAAATGTTGTACATTGCACCTCCTCCCCATAGACGAATATATCATCAAATTTCTAACCGCCTGTGTTGAGAAAAAAGTGCAAAGAAATACACAGCAAACACACTCCACATGTGGGCATGCCTTTGTGTACCTTTGCAATCATACCTGTGTTTATGCACCCAACACTTACCCTAACTGTGGGTGGTTTCCGAGTATTCCCAGTCATACTGGGGAGACACCCCTCTGTTGTCACAAACTTCGTGAATTCAAGAAAAAAGGTTAGTTCGGAAGAGAGTCATAGGATCTATTCAATTACTAATATAATTTTTAATTTAAGGGACACTTTTTGTCTTGACAAAACAGGACAGACTAACTTTTAATTTCAACTTTAATTTCCATTAGCCATAGCCATAAATAATAAATGCTGAGGAGGGTCTTTGTATATAATGCATATGATACTAGCGATACAACTGATGCCTAGCATTTCATGTTCATTATCCTTTGCGTAAGTTGTATGAAAATAGTAAGACACACAAACAATAACCAGACAGACTGACACACAATTGGTCAAGATGAAAATAGTGTTACTTATTCTCTGACATTGTCCATGTTAATTTTAAACAGTGCCCTCCTTTTTCCAAAAGAGTGTGATGTTCCCAATATATTAGTCAGGGGTAACCACGAGGCAGAAAACACTGCAATAATTTGCATATAAGACGTCCTGATATCAAAAGGGTCCCTATTGAAAAAACCATTAAGTCACCCGTCCAGTTACTAAATTATTGGTAGGACATGCCTCGCCCCTTGATTATGCAGAGCAACATAATGTCTAGGAACTGGGGATCAGGGACTCACTCTAGCAGAAGCCAGCAGGGCTCAGGCAGGTCCAGTTGCAGGTCTCGGCGTGTCCAGTGGAAGCAAGTCAGCTGGGCAGTTGCAGGGAGATCCTCTGGAGCATGTTGTATCCCTGCAGCTCAGAACAGTAGGCCAGTCAGCAAGCTCTTGAAGTTACTCTGGTGATCAGGAGGGCAGCAAGCAGCAGGGCAGTCGTTACAGCAGAAGGACAGCACATAGTCCTTCTTCTAAGTCTTCCACAGGTCCAGAAATGATCTGATGAGTAGTTCAAGAGGTTCAATATTTATACTTTGTGCCAGCCTTTGAAGTGGAGGGACTCCCTCTACTACAACCACATCTGGTTATGGAAAATTCCTCCCTCCCCTTTCAAGGCTCCAAGCAGTTTAGGGTGGTAAAAGGCTGATCCAGATTCCTTTGTGTGTGTGTGGTGGAGGCAGCCTTTTAAAATGTGAGTGGACAGGGAACAGCTCCTCACCAACCATACTGGTTGGTCCCCCTTTGTCTCACTGTCTCGGAGGATAACACAAACGTCAACTGCCAGCTATTCACAGTCACAGGACCCAGGACACAGGCAGCAGGTCCCAGGACAAGAAAATATAAACTTTTTAAAAGTGGCATTTTCAGAATTGTCACTTAAAATCGGACTTTACCATTAAAGAGTGTTTTAAAACACACTTCATTTGAGTGCAAACATTATTATTTTATCTGCTCCCAAACTTACGTTATCACTTATTAAGTATAATAAGGTCACTAAATGTTATCCTACGGGAGAGATATGTCTTGCAATAGAGAAAAACAACTTTAGGAGTTTTTCACTACTAGAACATGTAAAACTTAAACCCACTTGTCCTACTTTTTAAATGCAATGCACCCTGCCCTATGAACATTTAGGGCCTACCTTAGGGGTAACTTATATGTACTAAAAAGGAAGGATTAGGACTGCAAAAGGTTTATTTTGCCAGGCCAAAATGCCAGGTTAAAACTGCGCTACAGGCAGCAGTGACAGGCCTGAGACATGTTTTAAAAGGCTCCTTTGTTGATTGGCACCATGAGTGCTTCAGTCCAACTTGTAGCATTACATTTACAGGTCATAAGTGTACAGGGCGATACAAAAGGGGATGATGGACGGAACGTTTGAGCCAATCAAACACTCACCCCAGTCAACTGATCTGGGTTTAATCCATCATCATTCTTTAGCTCACTCCACCACCCCAGTTCAGACATGGCCATATGCAAATCAGTCTGACCCTGTGCCTCATGGGAACAGTCCAGCCCGAACTGCCAAGCCATGTCTTCCCTGGACCGGAAACAAGCATCCTAGGACCGGTTTCTGGCATTCCAGCCGTCATCAGCCAGGCTTGCTTGAATCCAGTGGCAAAGTGAGCAAGGGACCCACGTCTGGGCATACCCCCGCCAACTTAGGGCGAACAAAGCGATACAAAAGGGGATGATGGACGGAACGTTTGAGCCAATCAAACACTCACCCCCAGTCAACTGATCTGGGTTTAATCCATCATCATGACGGCTGAAATGCCAGAAACCGGTCCTAGGATGCTTGTTTCCGGTCCAGTGAAGACATGGCTTGGCAGTTCGGGCTGGACTGTTCCCATGAGGCATAGGGTCAGACTGATTTGCATATGGCCATGTCTGAACTGGGGTGGTGGAGTGAGCTAAAGAATGATGATGGATTAAACCCAGATCAGTTGACTGGGGGTGAGTGTTTGATTGGCTCAAACGTTCCGTCCATCATCCCCTTTTGTATCGCTTGGTCGCCCTTAGTTGGCGGGGTATGCCCAGACGTGGGTCCCTTGCTCACTTTGCCACTGGATTCAAGCAAGCCTGGCTGATGACGGCTGAAATGCCAGAAACCGGTCCTAGGATGCTTGTTTCCGGTCCAGGGAAGACATGGCTTGGCAGTTCGGGCTGGACTGTTCCCATGAGGCATAGGGTCAGACTGATTTGCATATGGCCATGTCTGAACTGGGGTGGTGGAGTGAGCTAAAGAATGATGATGGATTAAACCCAGATCAGTTGACTGGGGTGAGTGTTTGATTGGCTCAAACGTTCCGTCCATCATCCCCTTTTGTATCGCTTTGGTCGCCCTAAGTTGGCGGGGTATGCCCAGACGTGGGTCCCTTGCTCACTTTGCCACTGGATTCAAGCAAGCCTGGCTGATGACGGCTGAAATGCCAGAAACCGGTCCTAGGATGCTTGTTTCCGGTCCAGGGAAGACATGGCTTGGCAGTTCGGGCTGGACTGTTCCCATGAGGCATAGGGTCAGACTGATTTGCATATGGCCATGTCTGAACTGGGGTGGTGGAGTGAGCTAAAGAATGATGATGGATTAAACCCAGATCAGTTGACTGGGGGTGAGTGTTTGATTGGCTCAAACGTTCCGTCCATCATCCCTTTTGTATCGCTTTGGTCGCCCTAAGTTGGCGGGGGTATGCCCAGACGTGGGTCCCTTGCTCACTTTGCCACTGGATTCAAGCAAGCCTGGCTGATGACGGCTGAAATGCCAGAAACCGGTCCTAGGATGCTTGTTTCCGGTCCAGGGAAGACATGGCTTGGCAGTTCGGGCTGGACTGTTCCCATGAGGCATAGGGTCAGACTGATTTGCATATGGCCATGTCTGAACTGGGGTGGTGGAGTGAGCTAAAGAATGATGATGGATTAAACCCAGATCAGTTGACTGGGGGTGAGTGTTTGATTGGCTCAAACGTTCCGTCCATCATCCCCTTTTGTATCGCTTTGGTCGCCCTAAGTTGGCGGGGGTATGCCCAGACGTGGGTCCCTTGCTCACTTTGCCACTGGATTCAAGCAAGCCTGGCTGATGACGGCTGAAATGCCAGAAACCGGTCCTAGGATGCTTGTTTCCGGTCCAGGGAAGACATGGCTTGGCAGTTCGGGCTGGACTGTTCCCATGAGGCATAGGGTCAGACTGATTTGCATATGGCCATGTCTGAACTGGGGTGGTGGAGTGAGCTAAAGAATGATGATGGATTAAACCCAGATCAGTTGACTGGGGGTGAGTGTTTGATTGGCTCAAACGTTCCGTCCATCATCCCCTTTTGTATCGCATAAGTGTACAGGGCAGCATTTACTAGAGACTTATAAGTAAACTAAATTTTCCAATTGGGTGTAGGCCAATTGTAAGGAAGAGAACATAATCACTTTAACACTGGTTAGCAGTGGTAAAGAGTCCTAAAGCCTACAAAAATGAACTCTGAGTGAAAGCAAAATGTTTGGGGGACCACCATCCAAGGGTGTCAGATCACATCCAATTAAAGTTTCTGCCTAGTGCTTACAAGTGGCCACTGCAGACTTCTTTTACCTCCAGTCACCTAGCCCAACTCCCAGCTCCAGTCTGCCTCAAAACTTCAGTCAGGCTGAAGGAGCTGAATGGGAGTCATCTTGTGCAGGCAGGCACAGTTCACAGCTTCTGAACTTCACAAAGTGTGTAAGGGGTGTACTTACATTGTGTCTCCATGCCAAAAAGAGTCTCCCAAGTGTTTCTGAGTCTGCTTAAGTCAGTAGGCATCTCTCTCCTCTCATTCTCAGCTCCCAGCCCAGTCCTTAATGTTGGCTCCAAAGTTCTCTTTCCGGATAGTAGTTCACAGTGAGAGTAAGGTATCTTTCTTTTAAACTTATTTTCTAGTTCCAAAAACAATCTCTACCAAGTCCAGTGACAGTCCTTGTTACAACCTGTTGACTGGTCTGCTTCACAAGAAGAGTCCTTGGATGCTCTCTGGTGGTCCAAATGAGGCAGTTGGGGTAATCAGTCAACAGTGAAACTTTTGTAGAACAAAATACTTGTCTTGATCAGGGGTCAGTTATGCCACCATAATCAGTTCAAGTAGATTTGACCTGCTCTAAAGTTCTGCACCACACAAACTTGCATGGGTCTGTCTGTACATTTCCTCAGACTTCCAGCTGTTTTCCAGTTTGCAGTTTGTTCTCAGTAGCAATCCACACACCCCCCCCAACCACCACTCCAGAGGGTCTGTGTTCCTAAGTCTCACAAGCAAATGGCAGGCAGCAGCAGCATGCCTGTTTCTAATCCAATCACCACTTCTATCAATCAAGGGTAGCAGCCAATAATATTTTTAAATGGCCATGATCATTCTTTATCAGATATTTGAGGAAGGGTTTCATCAATGTGGTTCTTTTGTCCCACAGATTTATCCTAGTTCTTTTTCGAGCTTGGTGTTTGGACAATTTGCCCTTTTGAGGTACCAAATTTAAGCTGTTTTTATATTTTATGCTTATATGGTCTACATTTTTTGCAGTATTATGGCATACAGTAGAACTAAAGTGTTAAGTGTGTGAAGGCAACACAGACTTTTCCACTGAAATTAACTGGTATAAAAAGTTTTGAGTTATTTTTTTGCACTGTTTTAAGTCTCAGATTTTGGCTGCTTTAACTGTGTGTTGGCAAGGCATATTATCTCCATAGCAGTACATATACTATATATTTAAAGTGAACTTTGGGTCAGCCAATTGCTCTGAATTGGAAACATTTGCTGTTTATGTCACTTCAATAGCCCTGATTCAATGGTTTTCCTATTGATTCTTGTGTTTGGTCCACCTAGGTGCCTTTCGGTCTCACGTTGCTTTGACTGGATGATGTAGTCTTCCACTCCTGATGACACAATTTGTTTTGCAATGGCTGGAAGGGAATAATTTTCTCTCCTTGCTTCCCCAAAAGCTTTCTTTTTCCTCCCCCTAAAATGTTTTTTATCTATTTTAAGATGGCATGCCCATGAGTGCGAAATCACATGCACATGCAAAGGTCACTTACGAACGAGTTTGAAACATGTTTACAAATCCAATTTAACGTAAAACTTTGGATGAATTATTTTGCTGTTTTTGTAGACTCTGCTTCCTTGGGTACTGCTGGCCAGTACACAGTGCATGTTCTCTGTCCCTTGACACATGTAGAAATTGGCTATTCCTTGATTGACCTATTTACCTTTCTTATAAGGTCATAATATATGGTGCAGAAAATACACCTATGACATATAAAAATTGTCACCTGTGGATTGTAACATGTATTGTGCCATTAACTAGTGTAATAGTTAAAACATGGCTTCAGACCTTCCATGGTAGCCTGGCTGCTGCAGTTTAAAAGTGCCACCCAGCCTATCAAAATAACTCATTTGACAGAGAAAAATCTTCCTTTTCAAACGTTAATAAGTCACTCTTATGTTGTCCTTGTAGCCCACAAGGTACAGTGCACAATATTTAAAAATGGGACATGTAGAAATTAAATGCAACCATGCCCCTGCAGCTAAAAGCCCCAGAAAGTTATTGTCACTGTGGATGACCCTGGCTGTTTCAGGAGAAAACTAGAGTATAGATTACAATATTAATTATGATATCTTGAGTTTGATACTAGCTAGAAAAACAATGAAACCAGTCCTTTTAGTATTTATTAAAATTCCAATTTAATGGTGAAGTCAGATTTTTAATATATATTTAAGGAAATGAGCTAGTAGAAAGTTAACATTTCCCTGCCTAAAGACCTTGGAGACTATTTTACATTAGCTCTCAATCAGTTGTCCAGCAGAGCTTGACCTTAATGAAGTGTGAAATCAGGGATATTGGCCTGGGTTTGGGGAGATGTTCCGAGGGTAGGAAGACCACTTTGAGTTTGCCCATGAACGTAATTAACTTCAATGGGGCCTACCCTTTCACATGCAAATGCCAGGTGACATCTCGAAAGCACCAGTCTTTATCCCCATAGTCAGGCTAGTACCAAATCAGTTAGAGGAGAAATACGGCAAACTGGTTCTGAGTAACCAAAGAGGAGGGGACTGCTCATTACCCTGGCCACACCTGTGGGTGGGCACACATATTCTTCACAAGGGGAGAAGGGTTTCCCAGCTTGGAATTTTGAACTAAGGTGCAGTGTGCGATTGCTTGTAGTAGAGCAAACAGGAACCACTGAAACAATGGGTTGGGTTGTCCCTGGAAACCTTTACCCCATTGGCTAGAGAGGAGCCAGAAGTCCCCCCCACCCACTAGCAGGTGCCAAGCATAAATGTGGCACCCAAAGGCACCATCATCAGACAACCTTTTGGACCTGTCGAATAATAGGAAAAGGACTCTATCTGCTGTTTGAGACCTGTTATGAGATCTGAAGGACTGGACCTGTTCCCACTTGTGCCCAGGACAAGGAAGACCTCCTGTGTGGCCACAGGGGCACACCAACCTGCAAGAGGAATTTTTCCTCAAGTGTCTGCTGACCAGTACCAACTGGACATGGACTTGGCCCTGCTGGTGACCTCTACTGGAGTACGTCTTGACCACCAATTGCAGTTTTTGATGTTTTGTGACCCTTGACAGTATCTAACTGAGCATTCTTCTAACACCTGTGAAAGGAGGTCAAGAAACAACCACCCAAGCGAATCCACCCAAGTTGCTCTTTCATTGGACTAAAAAACAGGTTTCTCCTACTTCTCAGAAGCAGCAAATCCATTTTAGTGAGTCCTCTATAAAAAGGTACCTGGCCTTGTGGAACTCATTATCAGACATAGCCTCCAACCTTGCCCCGTTGGAAGATTATGATCTCTGAAAAAGAGTATAGAATCTTGACCGGCGAAGGAGCAAAAACTATCTGGCTGACAAAACGACTTCTCTAGGTGCAAAATTTGTATTTTCATGCTCTGATCTTTTCCCACCCAAAGCAACAGCTTCAGCGGCACTTCTTCCCACAAATATCTGGCCTCGCGAATCTCTTAACACATATCCTGCAACCTTGCCCTACTGGAGGATAACGACTTCCATTTCAGAGAGCAAAGTCCCAAGGTAAAATCTGTAACTAAAATGTACCTACTTGGTGTATTCAAACAGCGCTCTGTCGCAGTAGCCCTGATATCACAGCAAGGTCCTGGCCAACCTTGACCATAGATTATCATTGGCACTTTACTTTTTCTTAGCGTTTTTTCACTTAAATCTTTAAAACTTCTTATCTCCTGTTCCCCTTACTGGATTGCTGTCATTTTCGTGTTTAGATCTTTCTCTATTTACATAGATTGGAGTGGGATTTTTAGTGAGTTGTGTTTTTGAATTTGTATCTGTTTTTTGTACATTTAAATGTGTTACACATTTCCTTTAAGTTAAGCCTGTCTGCTCCATGGCATAGCTACCAGGGGTTGTGCTCTTGTTTAAATTAAAGAAACCTTTGACTAGATCTAATAGGTTAGAGACCATATTACTTAGGGTGGGTGTCCCTCCACCCCAATTAATAATTCACGTTTTTACAATTAATATAAACCAAAATGTATTCAAAGGTGACTGGCACAGTTGTGTGGGCATCCACGATGGTCATCACTGAATGACATTACAAATGCATTACAAAATAGCCTCTTTGGATGTAAGGGCATATGCAGAAGCCATCTTTTAATGCATATGTCGCCTGAGCCAAAAGAATTAGCAATGCCAATATGTTACACTGCCGAGACCTATTGACTTTGCCATGATTTGTTTGTTCTTTCAAGCTTCTGAGGCACCGCACAGCAAAATGATTAGCACAAAACGTATGTAACAGCACACGTTTCACTCATTGAAGGACATCATAATTGTGGTGTATTGTGTTTTACACTTTACTATCTCTGAGTATTATGCTTTAAAAAATGCTCCTTATTAAAGAACACCATGGGTTTGAGAAGCAAGTGACTTCCTTTCACAGTGAAAAAGCAATTGCTAAGAACAAGATAACCAACATTAAATGTTTAATTGATTTCTTCGTTTTCAATCAGTCCAAGTGCCCCTTGACATTGAAAACGAGGCTCAGCTCAGAGACCTCAAGACTCACTTATTATGTGTGAAATCCAAACATTTGAAGTTTAGATTGAACTCTCATTCACAGGAAGATGAATGACACACCTGATGAGAAGGACTAATGCTTGAAGCATAAATATGGCTCCAATCAGAACAATGTTGTGTTGGAAGCAGTACAAGCTTCAGCCAGTAATCTCACTGCAGGAAGAGTTTTCCAGCTGACAAATTCAATTGGTTGAATGTTCTTATTTGAAAACATTACAGTGCTGCTCTACTTTGATATACCCTGAGTCTACATTACTGAGGACCTGTCGTTATTTTATTTATTTTGCAAGTGATGTTATTCTCATTTCAATTTTGCTCTTGGTGTCAAGGGTTGTGTTACATGACTTTGTATGATTCTCATTTCTAATAATTTTCAAAACGTAAGTGCTATGTGAGATAAAAAGCATGATTGTCAGTTCCAACTTTGTCCACACTTCTGTTACTCACATTAATAATAATGTTACTATATAGATAATTGTTCTCTTATATGGTAAGGAAACCTGGGTGCCTTGTTCATCACAGGTCCTACGGTGACTCATTCCAACATTTATTGAACAAGTAAGTTGACATACTTAAAAATATTTGTAAGAGTATACGCCATGTTATTATCAATAATAGATTAGAGGCAAATATTGACATAGTTTGACCATAGGGCTGCCTTAACAAAAGACATACATCAGAGTTTAGAAGTTTGTACACAATTGATTAGTTGACTGTCAATTAATAAAGCACACTGTTACTCAAGAACCGGTGTCCTGTTGCTAAGAAACTGTCTCCTCAAGAGGATGAGAAAATGCAAGTTTTGAGACATTTCCAAAACACAAAGTGAAAGAGGTAGTACATAGAGAAAGAGGTGAGGCATTCCATGCATTGGCTGTTACAACAGAAAAAGTACTTCCACCAATCCTTACTTAGTGGAGAAGATGAGCAGAGGCATAACTCAAAGACATTGCAGCATATCGAGTAGCAAGGGCCTGAAGGTGAGAATGTGCTAATTGATGAACACTGACAGGGGCTCACAGTTTGCTGAAACCTCCTGTAAACATGTATTTTTCTGTAATAATTTCTTTAAAACAAACAGTATTGAATGATTACGTAAAAATCTTGGAACAGAAAATGTCACAACATTTTGACCAAAAACAGAACTTCACATAGACAGATCATACTGTCTACTAAACTTCGGCTAACTTCCTGGTTATCTACTGTGTTTTAAATTAATGAGTTTTAGTTTCCAGACCCTTTTGTTCTCGTGGAGAAATGTATACAAATAAATTGCTTCCCAGTCCTATTAGTTATCTCAAGAATGCTCCATTAATATATCCTAGAGATAACACAAGCCCAGCTAATCCTGAAATCCTTCTGTGTTGATTTATTGAATGCATTAATAGAATACTGCATACTTCAGTATTGTCCCAGATCCTTTTAGCATCCGTTCTCCGTCACTTGTGAGAACATTATGTGCTCTTATATGGGCGAGTTGCAGGGAGTACTGGATTATTACGATTTTTATGTTTCACAGAACGTTCAGATCATTTGTGGGTTTAAGGGTTTTGGGATGGCAAACACATTGTCTATTTCATCCGAGCAACAGACTCTCCTTTCTTTTTGGCACTCATTATGAAATGTTTGACGATAAACAAATGTGTCATTTCCCCTTGTACACGCTCCCGTTTGCTTTTAAATCTAGCGTCATAGGAAGTCTGTCTTTCCTGCAAGGATCGAAAGTGAGAACAAGCTTTTCAAAATGGGAACTCTCTTAAAAACTGCCAATAATCGATTTTTATATTTAAATGAGAAGCCATGACATCGGAAAACGCAAAATCAAGAATGCAAGGCATGTATACCATAGTACAAAACTATTCTCTAAACACACCCGCACAAACTCTTCCATTCTCCTTTAACCTCCACCCCAGTAAAAAATACACTTTTATTGAGCCCATGACATAGTCAATAAGGTAATCCTATGGCAATCCAGTCAGTATGTATCATGCCCGAGGAGGCGATCACACCTGATTTGAACAAATATAATCATAGGGTCAAAAATAATTTGTGCAAGTTAATGGCCTATTACTTACTGGTAATCTTCATTACTCCTGGTCCTGTTGTCCTCGTCCCATTCATTACTTATGGAGATGACCATCTCCCCAATAGGAGAAATAGCAGATAAATGCTAGGACCCCTAACCCTACCCCCTCCTAATGGGAGTACTTAACCAGTACTTAACCAGTACTTACCCAGCATTCCGCCTGAACTACCAAGCCACCAACAGGAAGGCCAGCCACCCAGGAGGGAGGGAGGTGCGTAATGAATGGGACGAGGGCAATGGGACCAGGAATAATGAAGATTATCGGTAAGTAATAGGACATTACCTCCAGGTCCCTCGAGTCCACATCCCATTCATTATTTATGAAGCCAGAAACCCGGCCTTCCGAACCCCCGAAGAACACAGAGGACACCACACCGAAAGCAGCATCCCAGGCAAAGCAAAGGAGAAAACCACAGGAAGAAACAGGCAGGAGAACACAGCCCACAAATTCTCCCAAACAAACAACAGGGCTGACACCCCCAAGAACAAGCAGGAGACGACCAAGGCGAACAAAAAAGCAGCAAACGAAGGTGCTGCCACACAGGGGGCAGCCAACCCACACCGGGAACACCCCTGAACCAACAATGGAGGAGGAGCACTCGCAAAGGAAGCACCAGAGACCACCATCAACAGAAGGACAGAGAAGAGGCCACACACAGAAGAAGACTAAATGCGTCCAGACACACCAGCACGACAGGGACAGGCAAACAGGGACACAACCAAGTTTTGGAAAAACCAGTTCCCCAGAAAGCAGAAGGCACCATCGGCACCAAGGAGGCAGCCAACCACAGAAAAAAAGGACAAGCAGGACACCCAGGCCCCACCGACCCCAACCCCTAAAACTGCCAAGAAGAAGGGAGCCAGCCATGAACGCGACAATGCAAGAATAAACAAAACCAAAGCCAGAAAGGAGGCACACCACAGAGACCCCAAGCCCAAAGGCTAAGCCCCAGAAGGGAAACCACACCACCATAAACAACCGGCACAAGGAGGACCACATTAGCTGTAGCCCCACACAGGGCACGGAAAACCCATAAGGACGCCCACCGTGCCAGTAGGCCGGCACGCCCAGCACCACCAAGCTGCCCCACAGACCCAGGAGCAGAACTGACAGAGAGCATGTCCACCAGACAACGGAAAGAACACCAAACAATGCCAAAATGACACACAACTAGCCCCAAAGGAGAGCCGAGGGGTAGCAAGGAAAGACCCAACAGGCCCAGCCCCAACCAGGAAATGAAGGGTGACAGGACCAACAACAGGACCAACCTCAACACCACTTGGGAGTCCCAGAGCAGACCAGCCCAAAAAAAGAGGATAGGGCCAGCCAACCATGCCAAGGCACATACCTAGAGGATCAACTAAGGGCAGAGCCACACAGACCAAACCAGGAAGGGAGGAAGCACTGACCAAGGGCCAGCCCCACCAACCCGACTGACTCGGCCACCAGAGAGCCCAGAGGACACCGCCACTGAAAACCCCCAGTGTTAGGTTTGAAAACCCCATTCCATTTATGCACTCGTTTCAGTTCGCATTAGGTCAGCAGTGTGCGGCTAAATTAGGCATCATTAGTATTTGCGTTATGCAACCCACTGAGTTATCCCTGTCATGTGCAAGCTTCAGTTAGCAAGGGCGACTACATTTTGTATTTCGTAATTGGTCTGTGTCTGAACTAGGCCTCATTTTTCTTATTGCTTGCTTCAGCAGAATACTGTATTTAGTTATTATTTTCTCTCCTGCTCAAGGTTGCCTTCTGACTTACTAATGAATAGGCCATTCTGTCCTCGCATAGCTATCCGTATGTGTAGCTCAGCTCCCACGTTAGGAGACGCTGAGACCCAACACTGCAACCTTGAAACTGTGATAGTGTGTACCCATCTGGCAGGTGGTAGCCCATCCTTCTGTGCCTCCTTTGTTCATGTCTGGCCTAAGCCGGTAAATTTCCACTGTGGGCGTGGTTGGAGGTTCTTGGGAGGAATGGTTATGCGTTGCAGACTGTTGGGGGGTCAGTGCCTCGGCAGACATCTTTGGGTGCCGGTCAGATTGGACTCCTCTGCAGAGTATCGCTAATAAATGTCTGTTTGTATTCTGTACTGTCTGACCGACTCTTCATTTTGGCAGAAGGCAAGTATGTGGTTGTAGATAACCCGGGTGGCCCTTTCGGGTCACTTCCTTCAGTTGGCGCCCGAACAGGGACCCCGCAAGGTGACCCGACTCACCCGTAACCGGTTTGCAGGGTCGGGGTTGCAACTGGTCGGTCGGGCGGATCGGGATCCCCACGTGATAAGAGCCCGGTTCTCTTGGCTGCCCCGTCCGTCTGATCGGGCGACTCCTCGTCTAGTGGTCACCTGCTGGGGTCCTGAGAAGGCGAAACCTTGGATTTGACAGTTTGGTCCGAAGAGTCGGCAGTGGAGAATAATCTTGCTCGACCTGAGTGCACCAGGTGAGTGATTTGACTTCTTGGAAAATGTGGCACCATGGTTGAACGGCATGAGCCTACGGGCTGTGTCTGGTACAGTCTCCGGACTGTCTTGTCTTGATCTTGGTGGGTTTGCAGACCCTTAAAGACACAGAGGGGCCGATTCCGATTCGGGCCGGAAAACATACCGACCAACTCGGTACGGGAATTTAGTCCGACCGACTCGGACCGGCGCCGCACGACCCGGGTAGTACGATGAAATGCATGTGAAATCCGACAGACTCAGACGGAATACAAAACGACCGACCGAGCCGGACGGAAACAAGCCATCCGGCCGGGAAATCACGCGAAACGAACCGACCGACACGCACTCGGATTGAACTTGAACGAAACGTACCCGCGAACTCCGACCCGTGTAGTACGATGCTGTGCGTGCAAAACACGACCGACTCGCCCGGAGCACAAGCCGTACGACCGACACGCATACAAAACCCAGCCGAAGCAACCCAATACTACGCGACCGACTCGTACGCCGCATATGAAACCTAGCTGACACACAGCGGGAACGAGTCGGACAAGATCGCACCAGACAACTGCAGCGTCCTACTCGGACACAAGAACGACTCCTACATGCACCAAAAACACCAAGGAAAAATTAGAAAAAAAGGGCCAAACAAGCAACCACTAAGCCAATAAATACAGGGAGGAAAAAAAAATGGAACAAGGACACACCTCCAACTCCACCTACATAAAGGCCACAAATCCCTACCATGATCCCTTGCAAATTCCACTGACCTGCCAGACAGAACACCATCACACAGCAACCACAGACACACTCACAGCTCATACATCACACAAGCCACACACCATTACCACACCTACAAATAGCACCCTCACACACACCCAGCTAAACCTACACTCACACCCCCCCACTTGCACACACACACACACACACATCAAACACCACCACCACCCATCACCATGCCCCCAAAGAAGAACCATAAGTTCCTAGATTGTGAATTGGAAGTCCTGGTAGACAAGATCCTCAGGGTAGAGCCACAGTTGTTTGGTACATTGGTACAACAGACCCCCATGTCGCAGAAAACCAAGATGTGGGTGAGGATTGTCGACAGGGTCAACGCACAATCACCATGTTTGCGCACAAAGGAAGACATCCAGAACAGGTGGTTTGATGTGCGCAGGAGGGTCAGGGACCTACTGAAAAAGGACTACCTCCTCAGCCAGCACACCGGCAGTGGCCCTCCTGCAAAACCAGTATACCTCAGGCCCTGGGAGGAGAAGGTGCGGGCCATCCTACCACCAGTGAGCGTATACGGACTAACAGACATCCCAGAGCCTGGTGAGTACACAACTAATATACACAATATGGTGTGACAACACACACACATCACAGTCAAGGGGATAGGCAAACCATGCACATTTAGCAAATACACAGCAACCAAAAGACATCCATCCCAAGATGTGAATGCTAGTCAGACAAACACAATACCTGCCATCTCATAGTGATATGTAACTGTGTCATGACATCTACAAACCTAACAACAAATACAGCAAGGCAGTGGCACAAATAGAACCAACAAATACTCCCAGATATTTACCCACCACTAGAACACCACCTCACAGGGAAGCTCACTGAAAGGAAGGCATTCTGTGTATGCTGGTCAAGTCAGTGTAGCCAATAGCATGATGGGAGTGGTAGTCACAGATATTGGTCACACCCACAATTGGCCCATCAACACCACTCTGAACCATGCTCACATCACAGGGAGTGGAAAACAACTGACAAGATGGCTGACACTGGGTACTGCTGTGGGGAGCACAAGGCCCTGCTGGGAACTGGGCACCAACAAACAACAGGACCACACTGTCAGCCATCTTGTCATTGCTGTCACACTCACACACACTGAAGTCCACTGAAAAGGAAGGAAGGATGGGCATACTGGGAAGGGGGGTGTAGGCAATAGCATGATGGGAGTGGTAGTCACAGATCAACATCTCACACCCACATGGCCCAGCAAGTTAGCACTGAAGCATGCACACCTCACAGGGAGTCAAAAGCCACTTCAAAGATGTCTGACACTGGCCACAGCTGTGGGGAGCACAAGGCCCTGCTGGGAACTGGGCACCAACAAACAACAGGACCACACTGTCAGCCATCTTGCCATTGCTGTCACACTCACACACAGTGAAGTCCACTCAAAAGGAAGGAAGTATGGGCATGCTGGGAAGGGGGTGTAGGCAATAGCAAGATGGGAGTTGTAGGCACAGATATTGGTCACACCCACAATTGGCCCATCAACACCACTCTGAACCATGCTCACATCACAGGGAGTGGAAAACAACTGACAAGATGGCTGACACTGGGTACTGCTGTGGGGAGCACAAGGCCCTGCTGGGAACTGTGCAACAACCAACAGCAGGACACCACTGACTGACATCCTGAACGACAACTTGCACTCCCTGCAATGGAAGCACGTCCCATGGTGGGATATCTGGCTGGGTGGGAAGGAGGACTCACAGCACTGACCATAGTTACAAGCACCTCACCTCACACACCCCCTCAACACTAACTCCACATAACCCACCTGGGAGAATGCAATGCCTCACATCCTAACTGAAGATCCCACAAAGAACCACCACCCTGGGTTATGCTGTGTGAAGCACAGGGACACTCTTGGGACTTGTAGCCAAACAACTGCCAGGACAACACTCCCAGCCATCCTGTCAGCACAGGCACCCCACCCCACAGGGAAGCAGAGTCAAAAGGAAGGAAGGATGGGCATGCTGGGAAGGGGGGTGGAGGCAATAGCATGATGGGAGTTGTAGGCACAGATATTGCTCACCCTCACAATTTGCCCATCAACACCACTCTCAACCATGCTCACATCACAGGGAGTGGAAAAGGACTCACAAGATGGATGACACTGGGTACTGCTGGGGGGAGCACAAGGCCCTGCTGGGAACTGTGCAACAACCAACAGCAGGACACCACTGACTGACATCCTGAAAGACAACTTGCACTCCCTGCAATGGAAGCACGCTTCATGGTGGGATAACTGGGCTGGGGGAGAAGGAGGCCTGGATGGCAACCAAATACCACCAATGCTGGTCATGCACACACCTCAACATACGCATTGACATGCCACAGGTTGGCAGGACAATGTGCTACACCAATATCACTCTCTGACTGTCACAATTTAGGAGAATGCAATGTCCTGGCCCACATCCAGAGGTACAGTCACAACTGTCAGGTGTTTGAACAATTGATGCCAGTAGAAACATAACATACAATCTGTGTCTCTCCCCAAAACAGGTGATGATGGGGACACAGCAGCAGACGAGGAGGAGTCCCTGTCCCAGGCTCCGGGGAACACTGAGCTCACGGGTGTGGATCAACCACTGCACTCCTCGGATGGCGAAGAACCAGCTGGACCCTCCGGTGTGAGTCATCATGCAGCACCAGCAGGACCAACATCTGCACCCCCTGTACCCATCCCTCCAACAACTGCCAACACACAGGCCACCCCTGCCAACACGGACAGACCAAGGACCACAGATGACAACAGCGCAGGGACCCAGGCCCAAACTGGAGCTGGTGACAACGAGCCCAGGAACAACACCCAAGTGGGCCCACGGTCACCTGTGCGTGCCACCGCAGGTCCTGCACGTGTCGCCAGGGGTGGTGGGAGGGGTGGTAGACATAGGTCGCTCTTTGCAGAGGGGTCTGGACTGCATGATGACCCACAACTGGCACGCATCGCGGATGCGTACCAGACTAGCACCGGAGAGGTCAGCCAGGTAGTGGGGATCCTCAAGGACATACAACAGCAGCAGGCTGCCCATCATGCCCGCTTGGACTCCCACATGTCCTGTGTCAACACACACATGTCACATGTCGAGACACACATGTCACGTGTCGAGACACACATGTCTGGCATGGAGTCCAAGTGGGACACATTGGAACAACTGACAGCGGTGCATAGGGACATACTGACATGCCTCCGCCAGATCAGCACCAACATGGCCTCACCTCCCTGTGTGCCCACAACAACTGCTGCTGAAACAACTGCAAATGCCACAGGGAGGGAGGAGGACTCTGGCAGAGAGTCCCCTGCACCGCCGCAGCCTGCACCTGAGGGTCCCCCCCCAAGAAGAGGGGCCATCCGAGGAGGCCAAACTGAGAGGCCGATGGCCATCTACATCCCCCAGGAAGCCAACACCTGTTCTGGAACTTTTCCTCTGTGTGCAAACTGCACGCCCTGTCGAAGTCAACCCAACTCTCCCACATGACATGGGGCGCTCTAGTTGGCCAAATTTATCAGATGACTGTGGACTTTACTCTGGACATTTCAGCTACCAAGACTTCCAATACACATGGGAACTTTGGATTCCAATTTCTATGTACAGCACCCACCATCCTGTGCACCATCTTCACACCTGTATGTAAACTCACCAATACACCATATCTGCCTCTGTTGTGATTCCAACGTGGTTTTTGTCATGTAGATGGTGATCTGCTAAATGACACTGTGCATGTTAACTGCTACAGCAAGTCCAACACCGTCATGTCAGTCATGGCGACGTGACACATATGAGGGAGACACACCACTAGGGCCACACAACACATACACACCAGGGCCATCAGACTCATCACCTATACTGATGTTGCAACTAAATACAGTGGAATGCACAGACACGCCACCTATTCACAGTCACTGTCAACTAGACTACAGGTGCAGTAAGCAAATGTCAGTCAGATGTGTGACTACAGACAACGCACATCCCAAAGTGAAGCACAGGTTAATTACACATTTGCAACATGTTGTTTCCACTACAAATGCAAGCTAATCCAACCTGGCTGTGGCCACAAAGTCAAAAAGTGCAGAAGATAGAAAGTTCAGGGGTGTGTGGCACATCACCTGTAGGCAAACGCCTGCTTCCACCTTGGAAGTTGAATCATGGATTCGGGGGATCCAAGTTGATCAGACAACTCCGACAGCACCCTGTGAAGGACAGACATGACACACAGTCAAAACCACTGAAGAACAGCACAGAACGGCAATACTCATGTCTAATAGATGTCACGAGATAACTACACAAAACCAAGTTAGCATGTCAACACTGTTGGGCAGTACAGGCCACCTGCAAGGACACATCGCTGCACGCATCCAGTCAAGTAGCACATGGCCACACTCAAACAGCACCAGAGCACCACACACACATATCATGCAAACTCAAATCATTGACATTACAACCCTCTGGAGACTCACATTCAGCTGAAGAAGTTGGTGATGAGCTGTGTGTGGACATCATCATCATCATCATCTTCACTGGCATCGTGACCCAGGCCAGGATCTTCCACAGGTGGCGGACGTTGGTCATCGTCATCCAGGATGAGAGGTAACTCCTTCCGCACTGCCAGGTTGTGTAGCATGCAGCAGACGATGACAATCTTGCACACCTTTGCTGGGGCATATGGGAGGGCCCCTCCTGTCTTGTCCAGGCAGCGGAAGCGGCTCTTCAGGAGACCAAAGGTCCGCTCAATCACCCTCCTCGTCCGACCATGTGCCTCATTGTAGCGCATCTGGGCTGGTGTCACAGGGTTCCTGAGGAGTGTCAGCAACCACGGCATGTTGGGGTATCCCGAGTCACCTACAGACAGACAATTGCACATTAGCCGATTTGAAAATGTGTGTGGAAAACAACATAGCAGAACACACACAATGGTACACAGTCAGTACACACCAACAAGCCAGGCACGCTGGTTCGGCATCTGTGACATCATCCTCGGGATGCGACTACTCCTCATCACGTAGGCATCGTGTGCCGAACCGGGGAAACGGGCACACACATGTGAGATGGTCATATCTGCAAGACATACCACCAGAGCATTGATCGAATGGTAATGTTTACGGTTCCGGTATGCCTGCTCATGTGCCTGTGTTGGTATCAAAGCCACATGTGTCCCATCAATGGAGCCAATTACATGTGGCATCCTCCCCAGGGCATAGAAGTCACTCTTGACGTCAGTGAGTCGTTGACGTGTTGGGAAATAGATGTACTGGTTGAGGTATCTCAACATTGCCCCCAAAACATCGCGTAGCACACGGCTGAACATAGTCTGTGACATCCCACCAGTAGTTGCCACAGTGTGTTGAAAGGTACCAGTGGCAAAGAAGTGTAGGGCTGCCATCATCTTCACCTTGGGGGTCAGCGCTGTAGGATACGGCCGGCCAGGCTGCAAATGTGGGTCCAACCGCACTACCAAATCCTCAATCAGCTGCCTGGTGAAGCGGTACCGTCGGATGCTGTCACGTTCCACCATCGTTGCCAGGTCTGGGAATGGTCGATGGACAGCAGGAGCCCTGCAGTGCATAGGTGAAGAAAGCAAGATTGTCAGTCACCCCACCTATGTGCCGTTCACCATACTCAATTTCACATGATACATCATTAACAAACACAAGTACTTGATGTGTGTGACGTTCCGTTTGGACATATATGGCACCTACATGGACATCATCTAACATCTCTGTTCAACAAGTGTTGACAACAGGTTCCAGGGTGTGCTATGGGACACCATTAGGCTGTGTCACAGTACCCATTAACTGCTCTCACGTTCCACACACATACCACAGTGACATGTCTGGACAGATGCTCCACAGGCATCACAGCTCATTGACAGGTAGATTCCCAGGGACCCTGTCTTGCCACAAGGACACTGGCATGACATGGCGTATCATGTACATGTCAGAAAAACAAACATGACACCCACAGGTAGTGGCCCCTGTAGCCTCTGCAGGACAGACATGGACGTCTGTGACACACACACACACACCTTCAAAGTTCATGCACAAACCACGTGGATGTGGAGACTGTCTCCCATTGTGCACATGGAGTCAGAGACATGTGATACACAACATGCACACAGACTGTGGAGGGACATCACTATTGTTGGAATGGGCCACCCTGTGACGTACATGCCTTCCCACATGTGAGCCTGGGGGTATGTGACATGTCATACACATACACAACCTGGAAATGTGACCATGACACATGCTCAGAAATGAAAAGTTGCACACCACAGTGGTCAGGTGCACAACACACAAAGGACCCTGTCCCCATGAACACGTGCACAGCCTGGGTGTGTCTGCCCCCAAGTGCCACCCCAAAATCCACATGTTCACCCTCATACACAGATAAGGTTATGCTGCCACACATGCCTTATATACAGTGTGGACTGGGTGTGGTGTTGTAGGTGTGCCCCTGAGTCCCTGGAAAGTAAATGTGGCTGGCATAGGTTCACCAGTAACCAGCATGGTGACATATGCGTGTGACCTGTCCAGGGACGTGTTGTAGAGCAATGGACCGATCGGTGTGCCCGGTCGGCCCATTGAATTGTATGTGAGCGGGTACTCATTGTATGCCTGGTACGTGTTGTAGAGCAATGGACTGATCGGTGTGCCCGGTCGGCCCATTGCATTGTATGTGAGCGGGTACGCATTGTATGCCTGGTACGCGTTGTACAGCAGTGGACCGATCGGTGTGCCCGGTCGGCCCATTGCATTGTATGTGAGCGGGTACGCGTTGTATGCCTGGTACGCGTTGTACAGCAATGGACCGATTGGTGTGCCCGGCCGGCCCATTGCATTGTATGTGAGCGGGTACGCATTGTATGCCTGGTACGCGTTGTACAGCAATGGACCGATTGGTGTGCCCGGCCGGTCCATTGCATTGTATGTGAGCGGGTACGCGTTGTAGAGCAATGGACCGATCGGTGTGCCCGGACGGCCCATTGCATTGTATGTGAGCGGGTACGCGTTGTATGCCTGGTACGCGTTGTACGGCAATGGACCGATCGGTGTGCCCGGCCGGCCCATTGCATTGTATGTGAGCGGGTACGCGTTGTATGCCTGGTACGCGTTGTACAGCAATGGACCGATCGGTGTGCCCGGCCGGCCCATTGCATTGTATGTGAGCGGGTAAGCGTTGTATGCCTGGTACGCGTTGTAGAGCAATGGACCGATCGGTGTGCCCGGCCGGCCGATTGCATTGCATGTGAGCGGGTACGCGTTGTATGCCTGGTACGCGTTGTACAGCAATGGACCGATCGGTGTGCCCGGCCGGTCCATTGCAATGTATGTGAGCGGGTACGCGTTGTATGCCTGGTACGCGTTGTACAGCAATGGACCGATCGGTGTGCCCGGCCGGCCCATTGCATTGTATGTGAGCGGGTACGCATTGTATGCCTGGTACGCGTTGTACAGCAATGGACAGAACGGTGCGCACACATTGGCTGGGGCCTGGCATGGCAACGGACGCGTTTTCGAAGCTCCAACGAGTCTGATGCAGTGAATTCAGTTGGCCAGCCACAACAATGTTGCAAAATCATGGGTGTCATGACGTTGAAGATTTGAAGGATGCTGTGGGCGTGTATTAGTGCTGCTATTCCATGGATTGGTCAAATTCAGAAGATGCAAACGACTTGGACCTATCACTTTGGACACATGGGACAGTATCTGCCTCTGCAGCACACATATAATGCTGGCTGTTCCCCTGAGACCTCACTTGCCTGCACTACATGCTCCAGGACGACATCTGCCACCAACACTGCTGCTGTTTATGCATCCGCTGGCTCCTGCAATGGCACGCACTGTGGAGAGAGCCCCAGCCTTCAGCCTTGAGGAGAACCAGGCCCTGCTGGACAGCCTCCTTCCACAGTACAGCAAGCTGTATGGGAAACCAGGGGAGCAGGTGAGTGTGCTGTCCACTGCCTCACTAATTGTGCATGTTGTCTGACTAGCAGGGCTTTCAGTGTGCACACCACTGGCTAGCATGCCCACTGAGTAGTTGTCACACCCCAAAGTGTGTAGTTACATGCACTGAACTGGTACAGTGCAGTAACAGTGCATTCCAACTAGGTTTACTTCCCATGCAATGATACCATGTAGTGACTGCTGGCAAACTGTTCATAGCCATTGTTGCACTGCCTGTGTACATCATATGCCCCTGTGATTGAGACATGTATATCCAACTGTGTGATGCACGTATATGTTGCATGTGTAGTAATGGCCTTTTCACTTTGTCATCCTCACAGGTTGATGCCTACCAGAAGCAGGAAATTTGGCTGACCATCGCCCGGAAAGTAAGATCCGTGGGGGTCTACAGGCGCAGGATCCGCAACTGCCAGAAGAGGTGGGAGGACCTTTGTGGCTGGACCCGGAGGATCGCAAGAGTCCAGCTGAAGCTGTCACCTCATCGCAGGAGGGGCGGACACCGGACCCTGATCCCCCACATGCTCCGGATCCTGGCGGTGGTCTTCCCTGACCTGGATGGGCAGCTGAAGGACAGACAGCAGCAAGGAGGGGGTGAGTCCATGACTGCACTGTGCACTTTGTCTGACATGCTATGTGCCCTCCTCTGGCCTGGTTAAACTTCCACAGTACATCAGTCATGTGGTCCAGGACCCATGTCCCTCATTTGTGACATGCCCACTTCTCCTCTGATACGCATATGTGTGGCCCTTATAGTCGGGAAATTGTGTCATTTGGGGACTGTGTCATTGCATTTTGCTTTGCTCAAGGTGGGGGACAGCATTTGTTCCCGTGACTATGTTGTGCGATTAATGGGTGGCTCAATTGCTTACACAATGCCTACGTTCTGACATGTGATCTGGGTGTAACTTTGATATGTGGTCCGCTTGCTGCTCTGACTCACCACTTGTCCCTGGGGAATTTGCCACACACCCATGCTGCTGGTGGGAACAATGTTTGGGCCTCAGGAGTATGTGTATCCAGTGTGTCACACATGCTTAGCCACCTGCCTACTGTCCAGGACTCATCCCTCTTACAGGTGGAGCTGGACAGTCATGCCTACTCCAGGGCATGCAATACACTCTGTACTCCCACTCCCGTGTATCATCTGGCACGTTGTGATCAGTGAAATGTACCCTCAGGTGTCTGCCTCTGTCTCATTGTGCTGTGTCTTCGTTGTCAGGACTACTGGTATGTTTATGGGTTAGGGCTCAGCATGCCATCTGAGATGTCACCATGATAGACGATACTTCTGTGACTTATAGGTGTCTGATCACTTGACTGTGCACACAGGTGTTTGCGACTGTGACTTTCAGGCAGCTGTGTTGTGATTCACAGCACACTGTGAGGTGCTCATGTTCAGAGAGTTGTGTTTCATGTCCCCCATATGTCCAGTTGGTATGACGTGGACAAATAGTAGTACAGATGATGTGGTATTTGGGGGATGGACATGTGCACTTGTCAGTCACATAACTTGCATTCCCCATGCCCTCGGATTGTGACACAGTGCAGACTGTTGTTGGCAGGCTGCCATGGCCATGTGACTTGAGACAGTAATGTATGACTTTGCACGCTTTCCTGTGTCATGGCATTAAACTTCCTGAGACTGATCCTGCAGGGGAGTGAGATCAACATGCACCCCATTGTGGCATTGACTATCCGGACATGGGTGCATCAAGGTGTCTGGTGCTGGTATGCATCACATGCATTTCTATTTAGACTCTGGCCATCCCTTTATCCGGACACCTGCACTGACTCAGTGACAAGAGATGTGATGTGTGCATGTTCACATACTTCACCGTGTTCCCTGCAATGTCCAACAACTGTGTAGGTGGTGCATGTGTCCGCACTGGGGTCTTACCATCAGACAGGCACCAGACAGATGGGTGCAAGGGCAGGAGGGGTGTGAGTCCCATGGTTGACCATCAGACTGACAATTGGCTTCCCCGAATCTGTGTGGGGACTTTAGGCAATGTTCAACTAAGGATGCCAGGGCTTGCTCTGTAATGTGCTGTACTTACTGTGGTGTGTGCGGTCAGTGCAGGTGACTGATGTTTGTCTGTTTCCTTAATTGTTTGCAGATACATCCACGGCCACAGGAGGGGACAGCTCCACGGACCAGGAGGAGCAGCGGAGCCAGACTGGGTCAGCATCGGACAAGTGGTCAGAGGGACCCAGTGGCACGGAGGGCGAGGGGAGCCACACCGAGGAGTCCTCAGCACCATCCACCTCAGCTGAGGACCACAGCAGCTCGGAGGATGACTCCCTTGTGGAGGCAGGTGTCAGCAGCCACCAAAGGCCAGCTAGTCTGTCTGTCCCTGCCACCACCACCACCACCACCGCCCTCCCATTGGCTCCCATTCCTGAGGTCCGTGGAGGCTCCCGTACTCGGGAGCGTGTCTCCTTCGTGCCAGGTACCGCACCCCCTGCCCCTGTGTCCCCTGCTGCCCTGAGTGAGGAGTCTGTGTACCTCCTTCGGCAGCTCCATGTAGGGCAGACAGCAATGCTGAGTGTCCTCCATGCACACACCACTCTGTTGACACAGCTGGTGTCGTTCATGGAGGGCATCTCGACGGGTATGTCTGCCCTACAGAGGAGCAATAAGTCCATGGACTCCTCCCTGACGGCAGCAGTGTCCCTCCTCCAACAGTCCCTCACCCCTCCCACCTCTGCCCCATCCACACTTCCTGCCCCCTACCTGTCCAAAGCACATGCACACCTGCACAGTCACCCAAACACACAGACACGAGCAGCACAGACACACCCAAGAGAAAGGCAAGACGTGCACACAAGCATCCTCAGGGGACTGATACCACAGACACAGGGGATGGGGAACACACACACACACAGGCAACCACAGTCACTCCGCAATCCTCAAGATCCTCTCCCTCCAAGACCCCTTCCCTTGCCTCATCTGCAACCCCACCTGATCTCCAGCTCTTCCTCAGTGACCTCGGCCTCTTCCCCTCCAATCCCGCTGATCCAGCATACCAGGGGAAGAGTAAGTCCACCCACACAGAGGTGAGTGCCTTCTCGCCCCCGGACACCCTCCCCCAGGCGCAGGCAGAGTGAGCCCCCCACCCGCAAGTCCCCCCGGTCCCGGAAGAGAAAGACCCCGCCACCGCCCTGCAAGTCAACCACCCAGTCTCTCACCTCCATCCCCCAGGCCACCACTCCACAGGTTCCACCGCCACACCCTGCCCCAGGTTCCCCCAAACACCGATACCGCATCCCCATACTGCTTAGGCCCTCCCCCCCTGCCACTTGCTCTTCCACCCCCAAACCAGACGGTCTGCCTGTTTGTGCCACTGGTGTGGAGACCGTGTCCCCCCTCTGTCCTGCCCAGCTCTTCTGCCCCCCTTCCACTACCTTGGAGTCATGCACTGCGGTGGAGTCCACAACCACCCCGTCTGACTCGGGCACTGCATTGGGGAGCCAGTCCACTCCATCTGACCAGCCCACTGCAGTGGTTGCAGCACCAACACCATCTGACTTGAGCCCTGCGGTGGTGCCAGCCCCCTGAGTCAGACACCTCCACTGCAGTTGCCGGTGACACTCCTGCACCCACCTCCCCTTCACTGCCTCCTTCTGGCATCCCCTGATCCTGTCCCTGCGGTGCCTGGCCTGCCCCTCGTATGCCCCCCCAAGGGGGATGTCCCCTGTCCGTACCTGTGCAGGCAAGCAATTGTTGACAAGTTGTCACACATCACCCTGTTGGGACTGTATATTTGGACTGGCCATTGGCCTTAGTTTATTTTGGACTTTTGATTTGAGTTGCACACTTGCTGAATAAAGCCTCTTTTTGTTTACTTGTGGTTAATCTTTGGAGGTACATGATGTAGATGTGTGGAATCATGCATTTGCTGTTGTAATAGTGTTCAGATCAGGTAAATGAAGTTTTGCTGTGATGGGCTCCATGTGGTCCATGGGATATGTGTCCTAATCTAGTCTGGATCTATAGCATCCTTTGCTGCAGTCTGAGGGTGTAATGTTCAGCATTTGACACAGGGATGTACGTTTAGCATTTGTAGATTACCATCTTTGTCCTACACTGATGCACATCTGGTGGGCTTACCACTGTCCAATGTTCCTAGTACCCTGACTGTGTGCCCGTCTCCAATGGACATGCAGTTTGGCACATCAAATTTGGAGGACTCATCTGTGTACACAGTGCAAGTTGCTTGACACGTGTCTTGGGTGTATGCAGATGACTGACGTGACACTCCCGTGCCCAGGCTGATATGAGCAGAGCCTTCAGTGTGTTGTAGTTGTTGACTCACTGACCGAGTGTTCTGCTGACAGGTTTGAGTCGTGCACAGACAAGGTTTGGCACAGCTGACCTTCCACAGGAGTAGAGTGCCCTCATGGCAGTGCGTGATTCCGTGATATAGGCTGTGCCCGTGTTGTGTGTTGTGTAGGCATGTCTGTGCGTGTACCCTTCTCCTTTTCCTACACAGGCTGTGTCCCTACGGATGTTCCTGTTTGTGATGCTTGCTGAGTTGTTCTGTGTTCATCCAGCATCTTGGACCTGGTTTCTCCGGGATGTGGGTGCATAGCAAACTAATGTTAATGAGGTTGTCATCCCTAGTTGTCTTTGTTGTCAGGGCTGGGGATGTGGGCAAACGCAGATGGAACACAGTCAAGATTCCTCTTGGCACTTGTTGGTTACACGAGTAATGTAATTTTCTGTTTGTGTATGCTTTCAGTGATTGTGACACGTTGTGTGTGTGACTGCTGCCACTCCTCAGGGTCAGAGCTGCAATGTTGGAAGTTGTCTATGTGTGTCCTTTGTGGGTCAGCTTGGCTTCTTCATTGGTGTGTGACTATGGCCAGGATCCCATTGTTTGGGGTGGATTTGACGTCATGCCCATGTACGGCATACTGTGCAGTGTGTCAGACATTCACAAGTATTGTTGACTGGCCATGTGTGATGGGTTTCTGCACCTTATTTCCCCCCACCACCACTGGGATTTTCATGGGTGCATGTGCAATGTCAGCAGTCCATGTGAGCTTCACTGCTGCACATTGGTGGAGTTCAAGGTGTGTGTCGTTGAGTGTGTGCAAATGTGAGTTGTTGCACTGCTGGGGCACTACCTCCATGTTGTCCTTGGCTGGCAGGCCATGCTGAGTGCTTTGTGCTTGTATAGGTGTGATGGTAGTTTGTTGCTCAGGACACATGGCTGTGGTTCACAGTGTGGATGACATCTACCTTTGCCATCACAGTGTGATTGTCATGCAGGCTAGTGTCACCACAATGTGGGGTCCCTGGGGAGTGCTGTGGTGGTTCTGTCTCTTGCTGTGTTTGTTGCTCTTCCTACAAGCTTGTGTGACATGTGTAATTTGGGCTCCCTCTCATCTCACAACGCCTGTTTGCCCACATAGGGAATCCAATCCCTGAGTTAGTTTTGTATGTGACTGTGTTGACATCTGTGTATTAGTGAATCTGGCCTCCTCATGTGTTGTGTGTTTGCCTGGGGACACTGGCACACAACCCCCTCACCTGTTGTGTATGATATGCAGTGTGAGTCTGCCTGTTTGTGTTTGTGCATTTGCACCACTGCATTGGCATATCTTTAGTTTGCCATTGGCTGTATGTTGTTTGTTGGCTTTCCCCTGCTGGCCCTGGGACTGCTAGGTCATCAGTCAGCACATTGATCATGGTTAGTATGTCCCATTGCTGCCATGGTAAGGTATTTGTTCACATGACATCTACAGTCTCCACAGGATATCTACATTTGTGTGTCCATTGCTGCAGATATGTGGGTCTGCATTATGATGCTCACTTCTGTCATTGTGTTATGTGTGAATGTAGACAATGTGGGCCCCCATGGCTGATGTTTGTGTGCACATGGCTAGAACGATGTGTCATTGGCACTGCACTGCTTGCCTCACACAATCTATGTTGCTATGGGACACAAGCACTACAATGCCACTGTAGTGTTTGGTGTTGTGTGGCCAGGAATAATCCCTGCATTTTTGGTTTAGCAGCTTTTACCAGGACTACACTTACCTTTTGGGCACTGTGGTGATGGGGCTTTGGGCCCCATTGCCACACTGTTCAAAATGTGCTTCAGCTATGGAGCACACACTTACCTTTTGGCCTCTGTGGTGATGGGGCTTAGGGCCCCATTGCCACACTGTTCAAAATGTGCTTCAGCTATGGAGCACACACTTACCTTTTGGCCACTGTGGTGATGGGGCTTAGGGCCCCATTGCCACACTGTTCAAAATGTGCTTCAGCTATGGAGCACACACTTACCTTTTGGGCACTGTGGTGATGAGGCTTAGGGCCCCATTGCCACACTGTTCAAAATGTGCTTCAGCTATGGAGCACACACTTGCCTTTTGGGCACTGTGGTGATGGGGCTTTGGGCCCCATTGCCACACTGTTCAATATGTGCTTCAGCTATGGTGTACACACTTACCTTTTGGGCACTGTGGTGATGGGGCTTTGGGCCACATTGCCACAGTGGTCATGGTCTGCTTGCATTGTGTAGGCCACACACACAATTATGTGTGACACATGTGTTAGGGGGTCACATTGTATGTTCAATATCATGTTCAGTGTTGTATGCATTTGACACAGACCACACACGCTTGTCATGGTGTTGGGGGTGGGATGTAATTTACAGACAGTCCTTATGTGGGAGTATGCTAGTTGTGTCATGCATTACCCGTCCTATGAGTAGGGGTGGTTGTGGTGACAGGCATCCTGCCCCCCATGAGTGGGGATGGTAGTAGTGGTAGGCATCCAGCCCACCCTGAGTGGGGGTGGTGTTAGTGGCAGCCATCCATCCCCCCATGAGTGGGGATGGCAGTAGTGACAGGCATCCAGCCCCCCGTGAGGGGGGGGTGGTGGCAGGCATCTAGCCACCCATGAGTGGGGATGGTAGTAGTGGTAGGCATCCAGCCCCCTATGGGTGGGGATGGCAGTAGTGGTAGGCATCTAGCCACCCATGAGTGGGGATGGTAGTAGTGGCAGCCATCCAGCCCCCCATGAGTGGGGATGGTAGTAGTGGTAGGCATCCAGCCCCCTATGGGTGGGGATGGTAGTAGTGGTAGGCATCTAGCCCACCCTGAGTGGGGGTGGTGTTAGTGGTAGGCATCCATCCCCCTATGGGTGGGGATGGTAGTAGTGGTAGGCATCCAGCCCCCATGAGTGGGGATGGTAGTAGTGGCAGCCATCCAGCCCCCCATGAGTGGGGATGGTAGTAGTGGCAGCCATCCATCCCCCATGAGTGGGGATGGCAGTAGTGACAGCCCCCATGAGTGGGGGGTGTTGGCAGGCATCTAGCCACCTATGAGTGGGGATGGTAGTAGTGGTAGGCATCCAGCCCCCTATGGGTGGGGATGGTAGTAGTGGCAGCCATCCAGCCCCCCATGAGTGAGGATGGTAGTAGTGGTAGGCATCCAGCCCACCCTGAGTGGGGGTAGTGTTAGTGGTAGGGGATGGTAGTAGTGGTAGGCATCCATGAGTGGGGGGGGGGTGGTGGCAGGCATCTAGCCACCCATGAGTGGGGATGGTAGTAGTGGTAGGCATCCAGCCCCCCATGAGTGGGGATGGTAGTAGTGGCAGCCATCCAGCCCCCCATGAGTGGGGATGGTAGTAGTGGCAGCCATCCAAGCCCCCATGAGTGGGGATGGCAGTAGTGACAGGCATCCAGCCCCCCATGAGTGGGGGGGGTGGTGGCAGGCATCTAGCCACCCATGAGTGGGGATGGTAGTAGTGGTAGGCATCCAGCCCCCTATGGGTGGGGATGGTAGTAGTGGCAGCCATTCAGCCCCCCATGAGTGGGGATGGTAGTAGTGGTAGGCATCCAGCCCACCCTCAGTGGGGGTGGTGTTAGTGGTAGGCATCCGTCCCCCTATGGGTGGGGATGGTAGTAGTGGTAGGCATCCAGCCCACCCTGAGTGGGGGTGGTGTTAGTGGTAGGCATCCATCCCCTTATGGGTGGGGATGGTAGTAGTGGCAGCCATCCATCCACCCATGAGTGGGGATGGCAGTAGTGACAGGCATCCAGCCCCCCCATGAGTGGGGGTGGTAGTAGTGGTAGGCATCCAGCCACCCATGAGTGGGGATGGTAGTAGTGGTAGGCATCCAGCCCTCTATGGGTGGGGATGGCAGTAGTGGTAGGCATCCAGCCCCCATGAGTGGGGATGGTAGTAGTGGCAGCCATCCAGCCCCCCATGAGTGGTGATGGCAGTAGTGACAGGCATCCAGCCCCCCATGAGTGGGGGTGGCAGGCATCTAGCCACCCATGAGTGGGGATGGTAGTAGTGGTAGGCATCCAGCCCCCTATGGGTGGGGATGGCAGTAGTGGTAGGCATCCAGCCCCCTATGGGTGGGGATGGCAGTAGTGGTAGGCATCCAGCCCCCCATGAGTGGGGGGTGGTGGCAGGCATCTAGCCACCCATGAGTAGGGGTAGTTGTAGGGTGGTGTTGGTGGTAGGCATCCATCCCCCTATGGGTGTGTATGGCATTGGTGTTGGCCATCACACCCCTATGGTTCTGCTGTTGCTTGTGTACGTCATTTGTGCATCCCTATGTGTGTGTGACATATTTCGGGTACGTGTCATTTGTCATTTGTGGGTGTTTGACTTACCGTCTGTGCCGTACGCGTCCGTGCCGGTCCCGGTAATGGATGTAGAGTATTGGTAGGACCTGCGCGATGGGATTCATGGTTGGTTCGTCTCGTTCGGGTTTCTCATGTCTTCGACTCGTACTCGTCGCTGGCTTGTTCGTCTCGTCGCCGTGGATCGTCTTGTGGCGCGAATCGGAGCTTATGTGCAGGTCTCCCGGAGGCTCAAACGTGCCGTACGTAGCGACGAGTTCGGCGCGTACGGGAGACGCATCATACTAGTCCTGCCGGAAGGTGCTGTGTATTTGGTTCCGTGCGACTCGATTCGGCGTTTACGGATCTGGCTCGGGCGGGGAACAGGAGCTGGAATGGGTAAGTACGGCTCGCTCGGAATCTGGGCTGTTATGCGCATCGTACTTGTTCATTCGGTAGAGTGTTCGAGTCGGTCAGAAAACACGCGTTCAGCTCGTATTTTTTCCGGACAAATACTGTTAGGTGCGCTTCCGGCCGACATCGGAATCGACCCCAGAGTGTTTGTGAGCAGTCTACCAGGCCAACTGGAAATTCGGCCTATTCTTGAAAAGGTCTGGGACTGTTTGCAAGCAATCTGCCAGGCCAACTGGAAATTCGGTCTATTCTTGAAAAGGTCTGGGGCTGAAGCCTGTCTTCTAGTCTTGAAACAGTCTTTGGACTGTCGTGTCTTGGTGCAGTCTGCGGACTTTGGAGTGCGGTGTCTGGACTGTTTTCTATTTGGTTGGTGGACCGTTTTGTTGGTTGATGTTGTATTTGTCCATTGGGGACAGTGCATGTGCCTTATATTACGATGACTTGTTTAAGGAAGTGAGGGTGTTTTGGATGTTGGTGTTGTTCCACCGAGGCTCGATTGGAAGAGAGACAGCCTGCGCCTCCGTAGGGTACCCGAAATTTTGATGTATACGTCAAGCACGGTATTGGCCCTATTATGTTTTGCACGTTGTGGAATAAATATACGAGGGACAAAGCTGACTTACAGTGGCCACTTACCGGCACATTTGATAAACAAAAGTTGAATTACTTACAGGACAAATTGTTCGCCAAAAGGAGCAGGCAGTCGATGTTCGATTCTCTGAGGGTATGGAAGAAGGAAGCCAAGCAGCGACGAATGAGGGCAGAGAAGCAAGCTTGGAGGGGGCAGACGCAGACGATGACGCAGAAAGCAATGGCCTATGACAGGGAAAAGATCGAGACAGGCATAGAGTGTGCCGATAGGAAGTTTCGATTAGAGAGCAATAAATGTTATGTTGCTCGAGAGGAAGGTGACGAGTTCGTTGAAGAGTTACTGGATTCTCGACCCCACCCCCTAATGCCCTCGATCGGCTATACCCTATGATTCCAACATCTCAGCATTTGGCCTCTGATTCTGCTATTCCTAGTCATTCTGTTTCCAGCTCTGCTGCTTCGGCCCCAGCCCCACCTGTTTCTTTCCCACCTTTGCAAGTTACAGGGGCGGGTGCCGTTAGCTCTCCTATTCTGTCTCCTAGCTCTGTATCTGTGGCTACTCCTTCTCTTACTCCTACAACACAGTCTTTGTTTGCGATGGTTCCTGTTTCCTCATCTGCTCCTTCTCCCTTTAGTGTGGTGCCTCAGGCATTACAAGGTGCTGAGATGCCTGTGCATGGAGTGCAAGGAGTGAATTGGGCAGCGGCACGTGACCGCATGGAGTAAGTGTTGGTGCGCTCTGCTGTGGGTGATGAGGAAAAGAGAATGGTGGCTGACCAGGCTGTACAGTGGGCTCGGAATTTGATTTATATAGATGTGTGGAGAGTGATGAAAGATTATGAGCCTTTTATACAGCAACATGCTCTTAAGCATATGTCGGCTACGTTCATAGGATTGTGGGAACAGTGTTTCAAGGGTATTGCACCACAGATCATTTATGACATTTGGGACAGGGTATATACGACAGGGTGCGCAGTCAAAATATTTTTATATCGACCTACACTAATATCGAGTTTTTAATATCGTAGGGACAGAATATCGGTGACCAGAATATCGACCTTAAGGTAAGTAATATCGTTTTTTTATATCGAAGTAAGTAATATCGAAGTAAGTAATATCTAAGTAAGTAATATCGTTAGCAAAAATATCGTTGTTAATAATATCGATATTTATATTAGTGTTATGTATTTTAGTATGTATTTTATATGTATGTTTAACATTTTTTGTAATGTATTTTTATTATTTTTAAATATATGTATTAAATGTTTAGAAATTAGTAATTTTTTTAAGTAAATTTAGCGTTTTAGTATCAGAGCGGGTTGTGGGTTTATAGGGGAATAGGGTGGGAAGTAATTTAATTATAATTAATTAATTAATATGTTTTTATTTATTGTTATTGATTATTAATTTATTGTTAATTAATTATCAATTGGTAATTCATTTTTTTATTGATTAATTTATCATTATATTAATTATAATTGATTTTTATTTATTTATTGTTATTGTTAATTAATTTATTGTTAATTAGTTATTAATTGGTAATTCATTTTTAATAATTGCTTATATGATAATTAAATTAATTATGTAAATTTTTATGTGTAGTGGGTTATGGGTTTATAGGGGAATAGGGTGGGAAGTAATTTAATTATAATTAATTAATTAATATTTATTTATTTATTGTTATTGATAATTAATTTATTGTTAATTAATTATTGATTGGTAATTAATTTTAATTGATTGATTAGTTTATAATTATATTAATTATAATTAATAGATTATTTTTATTTATTGTTATTGTTAATTAATTTATTGTTAATGTATTATTAATTGTTAATTAATTTTTATTAATTGATTGATAATTAAATTGTGTTCTTTTTTAGCGGGTTGTGTGTTTATGGGGGAATAGGGTGGGAATTAATTTAATGTTATTTAAGTAAACATTAATGTAATGTTATTGTTATTTATTATTAATTTTTTAGTTAATTAATTATTAATATGTTATTTATTTTACAAAAATTATTTAATTAATAATTATGTTAATTTAACCCCTACGCTATCCAAAACTTTCCCTACTGTTGTACTCCCTGGAGTGGGAATAGTAATTTTTACCCCTACGCTATCCAACACTTTCCATACTGTTGCACTCACTGGAGTGGGAATAGTAATTTTTACCCCTACGCTATCCAACACTTTCCCTACTGTTGCGCTCCCTGGAGTGAGAATATTAATTTTAACCCCTACGCTATCCAACACTTTCCCTACTGTTGCACTCACTGGAGTGGGAATAGTAATTTTTACCCCTACGCTATCCAACACTTTCCCTACTGTTGCACTCACTGGAGTGGGAATAGTAATTTTAACCCCTACGCTATCCAACACTTTCCCTACTGTTACACTCACTGGAGTGGGAATAATAATTGTTACCCCTACGCTATCCAACACTTTCCCTACTGTTGCACTCACTGGAGTGGGAATAGTAATTTTTACCCCTACGCTATCCAACAGTTTCCCTACTGTTGCACTCCCTGGAGTGGGAATAGTAATTGTAACCCCTACGCTATCCAACACTTTCCCTACTGTTGTACTCACTGGAGTGGGAATAGTAATTTTAACCCCTACGCTATCCAACACTTTCCCTACTGTTGCACTCACTGGAGTGGGAATAGTAATTTTTACCCCTACGCTATCCACCTCTTTCCCTACTGTTGCACTCCCTGGAGTGGGAATAGTAATTTTAACCCCTACGCTATCCAACATTTTCCCTACTGTTGCACTGTTTGGAGTTGGAATAGTAATTTTATTACCTCCGCTATCTAATATTTTTTTTATTATTTTAGTTAATGTAGTATATAATTAATTTTTAAAAGATTAAAAATATATATTTTTTAATTTGTTATATATATTTATTAAATTTTTATTTATTTATTATTGTTTTATGTGTATAGATGTATTTATAATTTATATGATATTTAAAAAAAAAATTAAGGGGCCCATTAGGATGGCGGGCGGAAGCACCACCGCCGTGCTGGCGGATGCAAAAAACAAGAGTTGCCGTCCGCCCGCCGCAGCCCACACGCCCGCCCAATTAGGATGTGAAAAGACAGCCAAACACCGCCCGTAAGCCAGCGACGCCGTCCGCCATCAAAGTGCGCCCGTACACGTAGCGGCGCCGCCCAATGGAGACACACCGCCCGACGAAATCACGTACCGCCCGGCGTACAAATTACGATGCCACAACCAAACAGCTCCCCCGGCTAAGAGACACCGCACGTGAAAGCAAGGCGGAAACCCGAGCGCACAGTACGGATACCAAAGAGGCGGACCCCCCGAGCATGAATCCAGCACTGCAGGCCCTCCCCATGCTCTACCTGATGCAGAACCTAGGAGTCAACGCACCGCGGAGACGCAGGTAGGCAGACACACAACAAGGGCACGCAAACACCGCACGCAGTGCAAGTGCGGTAAAACTGTACATGGCGCCCCCCAGACAGCCCTGCGTGGACGCGACACATCCACCACTGCACCCACAAATGTCACACCGGGCAAATTGTAACAACTCGCAACAACCGGGGACACACCACCTGGGACCAGGAACTAACGTCCCCGTCACGGCCCGCAGCGCAGCGTCGACGACGCAGCCACACATGCGCACAACGCATAGGCCATCGGCAGCGCCAAGTATGCGCCGCACACAAACAACACAGGGTCACAACCAAACACCACACACACCAGCCCCACCCAGAACGCACATGTCACGTGACAGTCCTGCCACAGTCATGTCGCCAACCGGCAATTCACTGTTGCCAACCTGACGGCACACAACTGACCCGAACATGTCAGTGATGTCACGCCAAATTAGGACACACCCCTGTGTGCAAAACATGGCGAAGCACACAGCGGCGGCAACATCACCCAGCAGAATATGGACCCCGTCGGCAAAAGGTACGCCAGTACCACACAGAAACACCGATACCACCCTGCACCCAATACCAAGACATGCAATACGTAACATCAAAGATCCCGGGGGACCGACAACAGGTGGCTCCAATTACAACACCCACACACAAGGCCCAACGTATAGCGGAAACGCAGCGTGCCGCCCACACACGGGAGAGGAGATAGCACTGAATGGCCTACCATACCCACACCGAAACCACAGCTCAACTATTCAAGCAGGACAACACAGTCATTATTCCAAAAAAAGCCCAACACAGGCATGCAGAGGGAACCGTCCACTGGGCAGATAGCGCATAACACGAAAGAACATTCCGAAGGGAAAAAGAAATGATACCACTCCCCCATGTGGTTCACATGCAAGTTATCGGGAAGGAGTCAGACACCACTGACCTTGACCATCCACAGAAGCATGTGGGATGAGGGCCCGTGTCCTTCGCACAAGCTACTATAACCCAAGCCCTGCCTCCCTACGACCATAACAGAATTCCCAGCAACGTCGGAGGTTGCACTCTGCAGACTGCACAGACAGCCGGAGCACGCCATCACATCGCCCATCAGCAAAATGGCACTTGCACCACACCTACCCAACTACGCCGGACAGATGAAGCTGTACAAACATTACCTGATACAGATATTGGGATGTGAAAATCTGGCCTTGCTGAACGTAAGTTACCGACTAACTTACCGCATCGCATTGTTCAGCTGCGTCATCCCCGTCTTCTACTGTCGGAGGTGTCCTTTCCACTATCCTGTGGATTTATGTCTCTCCAACCCTGCATGTCCAATGGCGGACCTGGTACAACTGTTCAACCCCCTGGACGTCCACGACAGGGTCTGTTCAGCCTATGGGGGCATGGCGTATGTGGCTGCAATCGGACCCACACTGCAATGGGACCACTGTGCCTCCACACGACGGATTCTGGATCACAGTTTCATCGAATGTCATCCAACATGTCCCATCATGCTCCTACAAGGGACAACTTACGACCAACACCTTGACAGCCACCATCCGCTACATTGGATGGCATCCATGTTTACCACCAATGCCATGGAAGGCCTGCTGGAAGGTATCGCATTCCTGACAACCTGTCAATTCGTCGGGCCCCGACGCAACACCCCCAATTGAACAATGATGTCCACACCGTACCCATGCCTGGCATCCGCACGGACTGAGCAGTCACCAGTACAACAACTATACCACACAACCTGCAACTAACACCACACCATCAACTACACTGCCATGACATCGGATATTTTCGGGACATGCACTCTGTACCTCATCACATCCAGTAACTCTGCATGAACAGGGGGAGGCAGAGGCATGGGATTTGTGTATGGCAACCACATGGACATAACTGCACGTACAACTATGCCATAATATGTATCCTGCGCCCATGAACATATGCACCGGTCAGTGGACAGTAATCGGTCGGCTGTAGTATGTGAGAGCTGTCACCTCACCTCCCTCTGAACTTCCGTGCCAGGACTTTTGCATGGACAACAAGTGCATCCCCCCACAACATTACCCCAGTGACTGTGTCATGTCCAGTAGCCACCACATTGCAACAACAAGTGAGACGCTGTTGCATGCACGTAAGCCCATGCCCTGATGTCACCTCCACGCACGTGTGTATGAGTAACCATAGCAGCAAACCTGTAACATGGAACTGAGATGTACTGTGCCCATGATGTCAAGCGGTCTGGTAGGCGAAATGTATACTGTCTGTGTCAAAGTTAGCAGCTCCACAGTGATTAGCAAATGTACATTAGCACAGCAACGGCTAAGCAGTTGTAACTCTGAAGCACACATCCCACAGTCAACAACTAATGACATGTACCCCTACACCCTATGCTATGTGTAATCATGCTGAGTATATCCTCCACATGCATTTCGCTGCCAGTAGTGTCCACTATACTGCATCACAGAGGACATAAGTCCCAATACATGGCTTGAAGCAAAAATGTGTCTCTGCTGATTCATTTCACAAGTATGAATGAGAGAGGATGAGAGTGTGTGAAGTACACGTCAGTCGTGAGATGACCATGTAGTCCACTGTCATTGGATGTCAACGCAAATGAGTAGCCGCAACAGTGGCCACAGGGAAATACCACAGCTCGTGGAGCAGGACTTGTCACACTCTGAAGTCGCCCGAAAGATCATCACATTAACACTGACGGCCTGCTCACTACAAAGCACAGTCCTACACATGTTTACAATGACCCACACAGTCTGACCACACACTCAGCAACAAAAAGTGGGAGCCACGCTAAAGCATGCCACAGCAATGCCTGACAGAACACACACACGACATCAGAGTGGGTGGGCAGCACTGCACAGTGAGCAAGAACTGCTGAAATGCTGACATGCACAATTGGACTAGACACAATCTTGACAGTCACACACCCTGCACACACACAACGTCTGAACCATAACAAGTAGGAGTCAGCCTGAACTGCAAGGACACACCCACACACCGCATACTGTGCAACATACAACACACCCATCACATCATATCCAAAGACCTCAGCACGGTAACAAACATCCACCATGTCCCGGGGTGACATATGTGTGCAGTCGACAGGGACACGACACACACATACACACCAACGCTACCACAATCACACACCACACACCACCACCTCCCAAATGCACACATTGAAAGTAAGCCATGTGCCCAGTCACAATATCCATCACAGCCACCACTGTCTCAGAAGGGGATGGGTTAGTGTGCCCACCAATCTAACAGGATGCCAGTACGAATCGGTGCTGTGTGTGTGCTACGGGACAGTTGCAGGTCCGGCCCTGAGAGAGTAGCACAACTGTGGATGACACACATGTGTCATGTGAAGCGGGAGTTACGCTTGGCTCAGGTGGGTGGGTGTGACGGGTAGGTGCGCACATGCAATGTTGAAACACGCTGTGTTGGGAGGATTCCGGAACAGTACATTGCTGCTCTCCTGGGAATTTGTAAAGACCACCTGTCTGGGGATGAATGTGAACTCGTGTGTGCACAACAGGCGGGCACACGATCAATGCTGCATCAGGTGTAGACGTCAGCCCACCCTCCGTGGACATGCTGGATACTGCTGTGCGTCCGCCAGGCCCTTGCCAAGGCACTCACATCCCCTGTCGACCAGGTGTATCCCCAACATTGTCCACCTGCACAGGCAATCCAGGGCACGGGATGGCAGTGGAGCATGGTGGGTGAGATGTCATGGCGCGCTCCTCCTGGACACATCACGCAGGCAACACATCCTCAATTAGTAGTATGGCACAAGTCTAATGGAAGTAGTGGGGGGACGCACACATCACGAGCAGGAGTGACGTCACGGAAGGTGGCTCGCACCATCTCACTCATTGCCTATATCCCCACACACGTTACATGCCATTGCAACAGAGAAGCCAGCGCGTGCATGAGCAGCTCCAAGCTCGCCCCAGAGAGGCCAAAGAGTGAATGTGTGGGTCCATGAGCTCCAGTTGGACGCGGCCTGGGCCGCTAGGGCAGCTACAGCCTCTGTGTGTTGCAGGTGGTGTATCCGGACTGCGGAGCCTGTCATGCATTGTCAATGTTGCCCGGGTGTCGAGTCGGGGCACCACGCAGGTGGACGGCGTCCCGCCACTTATTATGCCGCGAGACAGACCACTTGTTCAACTGGACCCACACATACACTCCTTGGCCTCCCTGGGTCGAGCATGGAGCTGCTTGTGCATGCGCTGGCTTACCAGGTGCAAACGCATATTTATGTGAGCGAGGGGAGGCCATGAGGACAGGGTAAAATATGACTGTCTGACTTCCAGTCAGTTCAAGGAATGACCCTGATGTGGACATGAAAAGACGTGTCTCGTGTGTATTGCAACTAGTAGATAAGCCGATGAACTTTCCATGTCTTGCATGTAGCCCCACACCTAGCCCCGCCCACTCTACACATTAAAATGAGTACCAGCACCACATCCTTCCCATTCGAAGCACTGACTGGGGGTGATAACCATTGGACAGTCTTGTGTAGTCCACCCACGCGTACATGTGGGCCCTCCATGATCCATGTCACCTGCGGCAAAGTGATGTCATGGGCATTGACGGAAGTGAGGAGAGCTGTCTGCCCCACGCACAGATGGCGCATCAGCTCAACAGACCCAGCACTGACGGCAGCAGGGGTCATATGTGCAGGGGCAGCTGTGCCTGGTGTGAAGGCACATGCATATAGACAGCACATCGACCAATGTGTAGTCTGCCCACAACTACTGTCCATTGTCAGGCGGACCTAGCAACAGATCACAAGGCAACACATCTGTGTTGGTGTACCCACTGTGACCAACACTGCGCAACAACCAACGTACTCGGCCTGCGCATGGCCCACCCCTTAACGGTGGTCACATTCAGTGGCACTATCTCACACACACATCCCTTTCACGAGGCATGGTGTGACCAATGTACAGGGCTGAGTTTGCGCTCATCCGGAGAGTGCTGAACAGGTGACACATGTAACCCACTAGTCATTCTGTGTTGTCACCTACTGGCATTGTGCAGTCAATGTGCAGGCCAGGCCTGCTGGGACTGAGAAGGGCAGCATGGACCCAGCCTGACACTCACACGAGCAACAAGTGCACTGAGACCTGCATTGCCAATTGTCTGTGTCACTGGATGTCTGACATGTAGTTGCCATGTACCACCACTCGGGAGGGACAGACATGTCAAAGTGCCCGAGAGCTCACATACCCCTGCCACCTGCAGTCAGCATGGTGAGCAGTGCATGTCTGATCACCACAGGCTCTGACTCATAGTGCTGCGGATCAACGACATGTGTGTCCCCCACATGCACTCCCACACACACTGCAGTTGTCTCTCACACACAACTTACGCAAGGAATAGCCATGTGCAGTGTGCGTGGAGCTCGGAATCCAGGATCTCCAGCTCCTCGCTGGTGAGTGGACCTGGACATATCCTCAGAGTCATCCACGTGTAGGTGGAGGCGTGGCAGCAGCAGGTGTTGTTGAGGGGTGCCAGGCTGCAGTCCCAGGTAGCTGTGGTAATGCCGGTCTCACTCACACACTCACATAGCCCCCTGGGGCAGTTTCAGTGAGTCCAAGCTGCTGCAATTTGTGTACCATGTCTGCCAGCTTCAATTGCAGATGATGGCCTGCACCCAGCTGGCCCGGGACGCTTACCTCCATAGTGGAACACGGAGGGTGCAACCGCGAGGGTCATTGGAGTTGGCCGTAAGGGCCTGGCCCATGGCGGGTACAGTCCGCTGATGCCATGTGCACCACACAGTTTAATGTGCGCAATGCATCTGCAGGTGTAGCCATGATTTGTGTGTGGGTGCAGGTCCACAATGGACGGGGCCAGAACATGCTGTGTGCAGAGGCAGGGACGGCCAGTGGGCAGCCTCCACGTGTCTGTTGGCATATCATCATGTACACATTGGCATGGGAGCATGGGATATGCATATGCACACACATGCCATCTTTCACTATGTACATCTGCCACGTGGCACGTGCAACGTTACGTGTCACTTGTGATGTGTATGTGCAATCACACAGCTGTGTTGGCATGGAGCTGTCAATGTGTACACCTGTCAATGTTTCTGGAGGTGTGATCCGTACAGTGCTGTACATAGGGTGCAGTAGGGACATCAATGACTGTCTCATATCCACTCGTGCCACAGGTCCCACTTGTTTTGGCCGCTCAGCCTGTGTCCATAGCGTTGTCGGTGTGTGCCCTACACACCCGGTCCCGGAAGCAGTGTGATGCACAGCAGCTAGTCATGTTGCCGTGGTGTTGCAGCTTACCGAATATGCAGTCTGTTACCATCAGCATGCCTTACAAGTTGTTAAGGCCTAACTCCCCATGTGCATGCTCATAGCAATGGTGTGTGTCACTGCCCATTGCTATTGGTAGGGGACCTGTGTAAGTGTATTGTGGCTGTGCTGTCCCTACTTGTCAGCTGTTCTGTTATTCAATTGCTTGGTCAGTCATTTTTGTCATGTGTATGTGAAACTGCCATGTGGCGTGTTGCTTTGACATGTGTCCACTTCCATCTTTCCTAGGTGGAGACCAAACATACATCGCCCCTACCAATTGCTGTCAGCCATGGAGGATGTGGAGGTCATCCGTAAATATCGTCTGGACCGACCCACCCTGCATCGCCTATGTGCCTTGTTGGAACCCCACCTCCGTTCTCGCAGGGTGTATCCAACAGCATTCACCCCCACGGCTAAGGTGATGGCTGCACTGCATTTCTTCGCCAGTGGGTCATTCCAACACACAGTGGGCAGTGGAGGTGGGATGTCCCAGCCCATGTTCAGCATGGTGCTGAGGGATGTACTGTCAGCCATGATGCTGTACAAGAACAGGTACATCAGATTCCCCAGGGCTCGTGAATTGGCGGCAGTGAAGGGTGATTTCTATGCCCTTGGACGGATCCCCCATGTCGTTGGTGCAATAGATTGCACCCATGTTGGCCTTGTTGCACCACAGGCCACTGAGCACCTCTACCGCAACCGGAAGCACACACACTCCCTGAATGTGCAAGTGGTGTGCCTTGCGGACATGGTAATATCACACGTGTGTGCGAAATTTCCAGGATCGGCACATGACGCGCACATCATGCGCAACAGCATCCTACCACGACTGATGACCAATCTGCAACATGACCGTGGCTGGATTGTTGGTGAGTATGTGGAGTAGTGTAGCGTGCTGGCTGTGCGATGCTGTCTTGTGTCCAGTTGGAATAGCAACGATTCTCTGTGTCCCTCACACCCAGGTGACTCTGCTTACCCGAATGGGCCCTGGCTGCTCAGCCCATTACGACATCCTCTGAGCCCAGCTGATGTCCGTTACAATGAGGCACATGGGAAGACCAGACGTGTGGTTGAGCGGACCTTTGGCCTCCTCAAGTCCAGGTTCAGGTGCCTGGACCGCACCGGGGGCGCACTGGCGTACTCACCACAGAAGGTGTGCCAGATAGTTGTGGCTTGCTGCATGCTGCACAATCTGGCTATTCGCAAGCAGATCCCCCTAATTGTGGATGACGGAGATCAACCAGGGCCCCAGCCTGCAGACCAGGACGGGTCAAGTGAAGAGGACAGTGGAGAGGAGGAAGCTGTGAATGTGCGTCAGCAGCTCATCGCCCGCTACTTCACTTGACGGTGAGTGTCCATGTACGACGGCTGATGTTGCTGTAGTTGTGCAGGTGTATGTGTGCTCTGTCACGGGGGCCTTTTGTTCACTGAGTGCTGTGTGTCAATGGTCCATGTTCAGGTTGGTATGCCACTGACAGTGGCTGTAGCATTGTGCCCTGTTGCTCTGTGAGATGTGTGTACATTGCTTGTAGTTGGTGACAAGTACTGTGTGATGAGTGTGTGACACACTCATTGAATGTACTCTTGTTCTGTTTTTCACCCCTAGGTCCCTACAGCCTCTCCAGTCCCATCGACATCCCACACAGCAGATGCATTTCTGCTCATGGTGGCGATTGGACATCGTTGAATAAACCCAGGACACATTAAGCAGATTGTGATCAAGGTGTATTTATTTACAGCGGTGACATGTGATTGTGTGCAAGGTGATGTCAAATGTGGTGCATGCTGTGACAACGAGTAGACGGTCATGGCTGCGTGATGGTCAAGGTGTACCCATGAAGTTCTATGTCCACAGTCCAACAGACACATGCCATTCACATGGCAGTGTGGGGTAGGATCGTATTCCAAGTCAATGCAGTAGGTGGTCAAGGTGGCTGGCTGACTCACTGGCGTTTGTCGCGTGCGAAGTCCTCTCTGGACACCTGTTTCCTCTTCGGACGGCCCCTTCCACGTTTGGGAGGGGGGGGTTGTGTTGGTGGGCTGCTGGTGGTGGCGGAGGAGTGCTCACTCGCTGTGGACGCAGGGGAACACGATGCTGCACTACCCAGCGCCACAGCAGGTGGTGGCGGAGGTGGTGTTGCTGGCCTTGCTTGTGCCCTCCCCCCCACCACCAGCTGGCCCATGAGGGACACGATTTGGCCCATATGGGCGTCCATGGACCTCAACACCCCAAGGACCTCCCGCATGTCGGTAGCCAACCTGGCCCATTCTCCTTGGGCCTCTTCATAGGCCCCAAGGACTCTGTCGATTTGCGGCAGGGCTTGGCTCCCAGGCACAGATGGCGTTGGCCTGACCCTGCTCCTCCTACCAGTACTGCTGCCACCGACCTGCCCACTAGCCACATTGCTCACCACGGTCCTCGCTCTGGCTCCCAGGGTGGACCCAGATGGCCGGGCCACCCCTTGCGCTGGTTGAGTGGTCAGGGATGGCGTGGTGGTGGTGGTGGGGGTGGTTGCGGCGGTGGTGGTGGCCGCAATGACCGTGGCAGCAGGGGTCTGTGACTGGTCAGCATCCCTGGATGATGGGTTGGTGGGTAGGAGGGGCCCTGGGGAGCGGGTGTGCCCTGCCACTCCAGATGGGCCTGCTGGGTGGTCCGTGTCCGGAGAGGTGTCCAGCTCCTCTACATCCGTGAGTCCGGGTCGGGGGCTTGCGGACTGACTGTGCTGGCTGCTGGCACCCTCTCCGGAATCCAGCAGTTCGCCACCTGTGGGGAGAATGAGATGGGTCATTGTGTTGCACCTAGCAAAGTATGTATTGGTTGTCTGACATTCACAGTTCGTGCACTGTCGTGCACAGGTTTCCCAGAGGCGTGTGTGGATGTACGATGTGTGTATGCGTGGGCTAGGTAATGGGACTGTGTGATGTGGACATGTGGCATGAGACGGATTGGCAATGCCGATGGGTGTGTGTTGCTATGCTCCTACATTTTGTGGCTCGGGTGTATGCGGGCTCCAGAACCATCGACGATGTTGGGTTGAACTATGGTTTTGGGGTACAGATGGAACGCTTAGAAACGCAGATGGCACAAGGGGGTACAGCCCCCTGGACGCTTTTGGCTTGGAATATGCTTTTGGGGTACGTACTGTGGGTGATGGGTGCAGGACGTGACATGTGTTCTGGCAACATGACAGTGCATAGACTAAGGTGTGTGTCTGTCTAACATGCCCGGCATATCTGCTGCCTGTTATCATTCATGGACATTACATTGGTAGCATTGTTGTGAGTTCGTGCTTGTTGTGTGCCACACAACGTATTGCAGATGGGCCAATTCCTTGGTGTGAGTAATGCACTCGTACATGTGCATCAATGCAGTGCTCTTGGGGTGTTGACTATATTATGTGTGTTGTTACTCGCAGTGTGACGTGCGCTTCAGTCACTGCAGGCACATGATTTGTCATGGGCAGGTATCTTTGCATGACTACTGTATGAGGGACAGCTGTTCGGATGACATACCTCTCATGATACTGGGGCTGACAGATGCGATGGATGATATGTTGAATGTGCATTGTGTGCCTGTGTGTTTCATGGGTCCAGTTGTTTCTGTGTGCAATATTGTGGTTCCACGCTGTTAATTCTAGTAAGGTTTGTCTTACATGGGCGTTGTTGTACGATGTGTGAGTGACAGGCAGTGAGGACTACATGGACAAGACTTCGATGGTGTTGCTGATGTGTGTGATGGGTGGCACAGTGCCTGCCGTGTGGGTCTGTACTCCAGTGGGACTTGCGCATGCAGACGTGGCTCCTTAGGTGTTGCTGTATCTGTGATGGGTGATGTGGGGTATGACTCTGTAATACATGTCCGTGTGCACATTGGTCACATGATTGTGACAGGGAGCAGTGCTGCGTGTTCCTCTGCTACGTGACATGTCCCATGTGTCAGTCGTAGTACAGTCCTCATGCCTACAGACACCCCGCCCTATACAGTTTCCCACCTACAGGTTGTTTTTGAGTGCGCAATGCAATGGATGCCACATGGTTATGGGCGGGAGGGGTGCTCCATGTTGCTGGTCTGTGGGAGTGGGGGCGGTGTTGTGAGTTGTGGTGATGGCTTGACACCCACAGACACCCCTGCATGTGGGGTGAGATGTCTACCTGTCGGCTGCAGGTGTGCACTGCAGTGGCTGTCACATGGGTGTGGGGGTGCTCCACCTTGCTGCGCTGTGGGACTGGGGGCCTGGTAGGTGTTGTACTTCAGCTGTCCCCCCACCGACCCACTGCCTTTGTGTTGCGGCTACTTACCTGTTACTTGTCGGTTAGTGCAGCTATGGCTGACACATGGGTGTGGGGAGTGCTCCTTCTGGCACTTCTGGAGTACAAGGGGACCTGGTGGGAGTTGCGGTGCTGGCTAACTGTACACATGCCCCCATGGTTTTGTTAGTTGGTTGGTTTGGGCTGAGTGTGTGGTTGTGTCTGTTGCATGTGTGAGTGTTGTCTTGTGTATTGTGTACTGGACATGGGGGTGTTTGTCCCTAGGAGCTATGGCATTGTGGTAGTGCATGTGAGTACATAGCGGTTTGCTGCTATACGTTTGTTTGTACTTACCAGCCTCCACTCCCCCTGGTAATCCGGTGAGGATCTCCGGATGTATGATGTCTCGCACCTTCTCCTCCCACGCCTTGAAGATCTTGAATAGCGCGGGATTACCTCCGCCAGTCCTGGCAGCCAGCTCACGATTCTTGGTCTCCTTCTTCTTGACCACGCTTTTCAGGTCGTTCCACCTTTTGTTGATTTCGCCTCTGTTGCGTGGCACGTTCCCGACTGCATTGACCTGGTCTACGATCCTGCTCCACAACCGGTTTCTGGTGGATAGTGGTGTCTGTTGGACCTGGTTGCCATAGATTTGTGGGTGCACCTTGACGATCTCGTCGACCATGACCGTCAGCTCAGTGGAAGTGAACTTGGGCATTCTGTGTGATGCCATGCTGTGTGTTTTGGTGTTTGTGGTGCTGGTGCGGTGTGTGGTGTGTGATGTGCAAGGGGTTTGTGGGTCAGGTGTTTGGTGGTGGTGGTGATGGGTGTGATAGGTGCGTGTCTGTGGTGTGCTGCTGTCCTTTCTGTCTCGCTGTGTTGTGTGCTCTCGTCCTCAGTTTGTAATGTTGCAAGGGGTTGTGGTCTGTGAAGGGGCTGGTTTTGTACTTACCTATGTGGGTGTGTCATGGTGGTCTGTTGTTTTCAGGTGTGTTGTGGCTGGTGTTCTGGGATTTGTAGTTGATTTGTTTGTCCAGGGGGGTGTTTCCGAGATGTGTACTGTGTTTGGGTATTTGTGCGTGGGTTGCTGTGTGGACTTGTTGGCCATGTTGTGTGTGTTTGTTTTTGTCCGCGGGTGATTTCTGTGCAGGGCCGTGGCCGCCAGTGCTTCCGCCGTGTACATTTTGGTCACTGTTGTTTACGCTGGCGGGCGGTGTTTTTGTGTATTTTCCGCGCTCATGTCTGTGCGATCCTAATTTCACGGCCGGTGTCTCGGTCGTCAGTGCGGGCGGTTTTGGGTTGTCGTGCGTCTTTCCGTCCGTGGAGGGCGGATGGACTTGGACTCGGACATGGGCGGGCGCTATTTTTTGTTTATTTTCCGCCGCCTGCTGTTTTCGGCTCGCGGCATCGTGATTGCTCGGTCGGTATTCAGACTGTGTAGGTGGGCGGAATTTTACCGCTATGGTAGATGGGGGATTTTTTACCGTCCGACATCGTAATGGACACCTAAGTTATTAAAATAATTATTAAAATTATTAGTAATTATTAGTAAGTAAGTATATATATTATATATTGTATGTATATGTTTAATTTATTTTTACATTACATAAATATTACTTATAATTTTTAAACATTTTAAAATATTTTTAACTATGTTTATTTTAATTATATCTATTATTTACTTTATTTTACATTATTTTTTTAACTTAAATAAAAAACGATATTTTTAACAACAATATTTTTGACATCAATATTTTTTTTTCGATATTTTTGTACTTACCATAATGTAGATAGGATGTCGATATTCTTGACTTCGATATTCTTGCGTCGATATTTCTGTAGGTCGATATTCTGACCTTCGATATTTTGTCAGTGATTCATACGACAGATATGGCCCCTAATGTGGTTTTCAGTAATGTGACGACATTAGTTGGTTATCGGGGTAGATTGCTTAAGAAGGTCCCGGCAACAGGGACGCAGTTTCACATGAGGGAAGTTCATCCCATTTATCACCCTGAAATACCGGAGTTGCGAGACGACCATGACATTGTCACTCGCCCGCGGGTGGCAGCCCATTTTCAGGAACAGTGGGTCTACACTCCATGGAAGAGGAGTGAGGTACTATCCTAAAAGGGTCAATTTCCGGACCCTCGGAAAAACCCCACTGCGTATTATAAGGAATTGACGGAGGCGGCCTCCTCCACGGTGATGACTTTAGCTGATATAGAGTTGTTTTTCGGCCTGTTGGTACCGGTGGATCTATGGAGACAGGTGTATACGCAGGATCATGTAGTGGAATTGGGTGGAACATGGGACGAGATCAGAGCGTGGGATAGGGACCGCAAGCCCGACGAGAAGCCGAAGGCGGAGCTATTGGCTTTGCCGGGGCGTATTATTACTTACATGCATTCCCTTATCCCGCCGAGATGAGTGGACTGGGACAAGTTGACTGCGTGTCGTCAGAAGAAGAATGAAAGGGTATCTGACTTCTTTACTAGGTTTGAAGGGGTGTTTTGGGATTTTAGCGGCCAAGATTTGTCACAGGAGGGTGGTGTTCCTTTGTTCGTTAATAGATTTGTCACTAATTTGCTTCCCGAGATTGCGACTAGGTTGCAGGCTTCAGAGAGTACTTGGACCACATCCTCCCCTTCAGTAATTTTGAGTATGGCGCAGTACTACGAGCATAGAGAGAATGAGGACAAAGAGAAGATAGAGAAAAAGTCCAAGGAGTTGAAGATGAAGGTGTTGATGCAGCAAGTGACGAGAGGAAATGGCAGAGGTAGAGGTTCGGGCCCGGCTCAGCGAGGGTCCCGGCCGGACAGGAACAGTACTCATGGTGTGCCCGTAGGATACAACCAATGTGCATATTGTAAAAAGGAGGGGCATTGGCGAAGTGAGTGCCCGGAGTTGTTACAGAAAATTGAGGCCCCAAGAGGTCGGGGTTTTAGAGGACATGGTAGAGGAGGAGGAGGCCGAGGGGTGGTGCAGTCAGAGGATTTCTCGTACACTCCTCAGAACAAGAACTATTTTGACGACCCTCGAGGCAGACAGTGCTACCAGGATGACTATGACCTGGACGAAGCGACGGGGTTATCCCACAGCTGGGACAGCCAGGGACAGGGTGAGGGACCAGTTCCAGTGCCTGTAGATCAGCGCGGACCCTATGTCACTGCAGATTTGCAAGGCACGGCCAAGAAAATTTTAGTTGATTCAGGGGCTATGAATAGCTCTGTTTCCCGTTCACTGGTCCCGGGGGCAGCTCTGTCTGGCCAAAACAATGTTTCGGTAGGTTTTTCGGGCATGCCGGTTGTTAGCCCCATTTCCAAGCCTCTTGCCCTGACTATTGGTCCCTTTACAGTAGAGTCGCCATTTCTGTTAACGACAAATTGTGGAGAGAATTTGATGGGTTTGGATTTGTTAAAAAGATTCAACGCAACTATCTTTTGTTCCCCTGATGGTGTCTACATGACCATAGGGCCGAAGGTGGCCTGTGCAACACAGTGCTTTGTGAAAGATGCACCCCTCCAAGAGGTGCCACGTACTTTGTGGGTGACAGGAGACACAGACTTTGGGTTATTGCAGATCCTGCCGGTCTCTATTCAGATTAAAGATAATGCTGTATTGCCACGTGTTCCCCAGTATAAGATTTCCCAAGCAGGAGAGAAGGCCTTGTTGCGAATAATACAGGATTTGGTTGAGTCTGGTGTGGTTGAAGAGACAGCGGCGAATGTTGGTAATAGCCCTATCCTCCCGATTCTCAAGAAGGCACCCTTGGACTCTTCTGATGCTCATCCTGACGTCTATCACTTCATAATTGACCTCCGAGAGGTTAATAAAATAGTGGTCCCTCAATATCCTGTAGTTCCAGACATTACCACGATATTGACAATGATTCCCTCCTCAGCCAAATTCTTTTCCATGATCGATTTAAAGAATGCTTTCTTTAGCATTCCGATCCATACAGACAGCAGATATCTGTTTGGATTTGCCCTAGCCGGCAGGAGCTTTAGATTCTGTCGTGCTGCTCAAGGCTATACAGAAAGTCCTAGTATTTATAGTCAAGCTTTGAAAGCTCAATTGGATTCCTTGGTACTTCCTCCTGGTAACATGCTATTGCAGTATGTTGACGACCTCCTTGTGGCTTCTGATACTGAAGATGGCTGTAAAGACGCCACTGTTAAACTGCTGTTGCATTTAGCGCACCATGGCCATAAGGTGTCCCTTTCCTAGTTTCAATATTGTCGACAGGAGGTCACCTACTTAGGTCACCTAATGTCGAAGGAGGGTCGCAGACTAACACCTGAACGCATAGCTGCTATCACTAACATGCCTGTTCCCAAGACCCAGCATGAAGTACGTGCATTTATTGGCATTACCTCGTATTGTCGGCATTTGATCCCCAACTATTCCCTACTAACGAAACCCCTCCTCTACCTGACTCCCAAAGATGTGCATGAACCCCTGCCTTGGGCATCTGCATGCCAGCAAGATTTTGAGCAAATAAAGGTTGCGCTTTGCTCTGCTCCGGTACTTGGTACTCCTGATTACCAGAAGCCTTTTGTGCTTTATGTACATGAGGTGGATGGTTGCGCGCTCTCCGTTTTAACACAGGGTTTTGGTGGTAAGGAAAGACCCTGCGCTTATTTTTCCGCCATCTTAGATAATGTCGCCAGAGCGCTCCTGAGCTGTCTAAGAGCTGCCACGGCACTGGCAGTTTCTATCAGGCAATCGACAGGGCTCGTTCTTGACACTGACCTCACAGTAATGGTACCTCATGCTGTGGATACGCTCTTGAATAAGACAAAGCCACAGCACCTTACCAGTGCGCGTCTGACTGGATATAAGCTAACATTGTTTGCTCCGCACATTACCATCAAACGATGTGCCACTCTGAACCCTGCCACGTTACTACCCCTCCCTTCGGTGAGTAATGACACAGATGCACATGATTGTGTGTATAGAACGGAAGAGGAGACGAAGGGATGGGTAGACCTGACTGATGTTCCCCTATCTGACCCCCAAGGGGAACTATATGTCGATGTCTCTTGTTTCAAATTACCAGATGGCAGCATATGCAATTGCAACGTTGTGCACCGTAGTTGAGACATCCCGTGTCCCGTACCAATCAGCTCAGGCTGCAGAGTTAGTTGCCCTTCTTCGAGCTTGCGAGTTGAGTGAGGGACTGACTGTCAATATTTACACTCACAGCCAGTATGCCTTTGGGGTCGCCCATAATTTTGGGCGCCTCTGGGCGGAGAGAGGGTTCTTGACTTCACATGGATTGCGAATACAGAACGGCCCACTGATACATAGACTTTTGTCAGCCCTAATACTTCCCGACAAGTTAGCGATAATAAAATGTAGTGCACACAAGGCAATAGTAGATGATGTTGGAAGAGGGAAAGCATTCGCAGACCAAACAGCTAAAGAGACAGCGAGATCAAAGATGAAAAAGATGTTTTGGCAGGACCTGCTAGGTGGGTCCCAGTCAATGGAATGTTTGAAGACACGTTAGAAAATGTTAAAGAGATCCAGAGTGAGGCAACATTAGACGGATTGGCAATATGGCAGGAGAGTACAGGACGCCTAGATGAGGATGGGTGTTGGACAGATAAGTCGGAGAAACTGAGATGGATGTTACCCAACGCTTATGTGCTCCCAGTGGTTACCGTGGCTAATGGCCCAGCCCACATTAGTGCCAAGGGAATTGTAAGGTGTTGGACCCAGTATGTCAGAATGACAATATCGCCAAGGTAGCCACTCATTTAGTGAAGCATTTTTTTGATTTGCATGACACATAATCCTGGAAAAGGTACTCCTACACCCTCAGGTAATTTTGCACCGCCTTCTTTCCCTTTCGAGGTCCTCCAGATGGTTTTCATCGAAATGGAATGAGTTAACAATCTAAAGTATGTGCTGGTAGTGATTTGTGCATTCAGTAAAGGGATTGAGGCTTACCGCACGAAGGAGAATATGGCTATGGCAACGGCGAAGGCACTCCTAAAAGAGTACTTCCCACATTATGGATTGCCACGTGTAATCTGGAGTGATAAGGAAAGCCACTTCAATTCGAAAGTCATCAAATTGGTGTGCGAAGGCTTGCATATTAAGCAGAAATTTCATGCAGCGAACCATCCCCAGTCAGCAGGTCTGGTTGAGAAGTACAATGGTACTCTCAAACTGAAGCTAGGAAAAATACAAGAAAGCACAGAATTGCGATGGCCAGATGCATTACCTTTGGCTTTGTTATCTACCAGGGCGACTGCACACTCTAGGACAGGGTTGTCACCCTATGAAGTGGTCTTTGGCCGCCCTGCTAATATCTAGGGCGTCCCAAGACCCAAGCGCTTTTCCAAGATAGAGTATCCTCTACTTGTGGACTACTTGTACGAGTTAACTAAAGATCTCCGTTCTCTTCATCAACAGATCCAGGAGACACTGCGACCAGTACCAGAGGGGCCCGGACATCAGTTGCAGCCCGGGGATCACGTGCTGGTAAAGCATTTCCAGACGAAGAGCTGCTTGGAGCCTTGTTGGAAAGGGCCACTGTTGGTCCTTTTTGCCACTTGCACTGCGGTGAAACTCGACGGCCGGAAGCACTGGGTGCATGCAACTCACTGCAAGAAGATCCCTCTCCCACTGCCCTACGACAAGTGGGCGCTTGAAGGCATCACAGATCAGGAAGGGGAACGGGTGCCGAGTATTGTTCCTTTCTCTGACGCCCAGCTGAGGTGGGCGCAGACAGACGAGGAGAGTGATGCTGCCCTGCTCAAGGCAGCTCCCCCGCAGATAAGGGCCACCCCAGTTTTTCCCGTTCCTGATCCACAAGAATCTGAGTCTCAGCCCCCATCTGATCCTGAGTTTCACCCCCTCTTTGTTGACAAAACAGTGCCTGGAGTCACCAGGTATAACTTACGCCCCTGGAAGAAGGACAGCGCACCGGAGGGACAGTCTAGCAGTTAGGGTAGGACTTGAGATCAGGGTATGGGTACTACTGTGTCTAAGGTGCCTATGATAGGGATCACTGACATAATATCGACAACAAAAATATCGTATTGACAAAATATCGTCATCATAATATCGACTACAATAATATCGACTACCAATACTTATTTTAAAAAATACAAAAATATCGAGTACACAATATTGTATATGAAAAATATCGTACACCACAATATCGAAATACAAAATATCGTTTAATTTTAAAACACATACAAAATATCAAAAATATCGAATACCAAAATATAGACATCAATATTATCGACTTTTTAACAATATCGACTATTGAAAAACTGGTCAATTAAATATATGTTTAGCACCAAATATAAATTCACATTATAAAACAATATAAAACACTTAAATAACATAAAATAATCATTTGCAAACACATGAATATATAAAACTGAATTTTTTCTAAACAAACAATTACAGTAATAAAATAAAAGCTTTAAAATATATAATGCTTGCATCATGTCACATTCAAAACAATGTTTAATATATTTTAAAAAGAAAAACGAAAAATAATAACTTTCTACTAACAAGTTCTTAATTAGCGTTTCCCTTATATGGAAACAAACAGCCAAAACAATAAAAACAATTAACTTGAACGAATGAAATACTCACATTTTAAAATACACCAATAACATAAAGCAACCAATTAAATAAACACTATATAAACATGAAATGTTTGCATCTCTTTACACTTCTAACCTACAATAAAGAAAAAGGTGAAACTCTGCCAGACTGTTTCCTGAAAGAAAACTTTCATTACTGAAGAAATCTTTAAAACTGCACTAAGTAAGTAAAACTGTATTTAAAATATAACCATACTACTAGCCTTCAACCCTAATTATTTCTGAGACCTAATTTACTAATCTTTCATTGCTTACATTTATATCTGCTCTACAGATATCTTACAAAGCCAGAAAAATATTTTCAACATCCTCACCAATAAAAGAACAATAAATGTAAGTATATTATATTTTTTTCCAAGCTACCTAAAAATATTTTTCAAACGTAATTCACTAATATATATTTTATTTTTTATCTATCTCCTCTACAGCCAACTGCAAAAGCATCCAAAATCATTTTATAAACACTAACCAACTAAATACAATTAAAAAGTAAGTATATAATTTTCAATTATTAAACACCCTTAAATACCCACCCAAATATCCCTTTTCCCCTAAAATCCCTATCATCTACAAACAATGTAATCAAATTATTAAAATGTTTGTTTTCTCTTCTCAACAGAAAATACATCAAGAAAATAGAAAATAAAGCTTGAAATCATTTCCTGGACGATTTTATTTACATCAAACTAAACATTGTAAGTATATTCACTGAAATGTAACTGTATTTAATAAATATGTCATATTTATTATATTAAAAAAATTGTTTTTTAATTTCCCCTAGCATAAGACAAAACAACATGACTGAAGGTGCAGAATTTGTAATGTCACAAAAAAATAAAATGTTATTATGTTATATGGGGTATGTCTATACACAGGAGAAACAAATTGGCCTTAAAGTGTTTTGGAAGTGTAGCAAATACTACTCTAACAAATGCTATGGAAGAGCTACTACTCATGAAACTACTGTTCTTTCTGTAAAAGAACATAATCACCCCCAAACATAACAGAGATTGAGGTTAGAGATGCTCTTGAAAGTATTAAAGAAGCAAGCACTAGTACTGATAAACCAACCACCCAAATACTGAAAGAGCAACTATTAAAAGTACCTCAACATGCATCAGGACAATTACCCTCCATAGCTTCTTTAAAAAGAACTATTGCCAGACAAAAAAAAGCAACTACAAGTACCATACCTGCCCCTAAAACGTTTGCAGAAGTAGTTATTCCCCCAGAATTAAGCATTACTCACACTAAAGAACCATTTATATTTTTTGATAACAAATGCCCTGATAAAAGAATAATTATGTTTGCTACTGCAAACAATTTAGTTAAATTACAGCAATGTGACACCTGGATGATGGATGGAACTTTCAAAGTCTGTCCAAAACCATTCTACCAGCTGTACACAGTGCATGGATTGTACCAACATTCAAATATTCCATTCATCTATGCCCTATTACCAAATAAGCAGCAAACTACCTACATAGATATACTCACTAAAATAAAACAAGAAAGCAATAATTATTTTCCTTCAAAAATAATTATTGATTTTGAATTAGCCATGATAAATGCTATACTGAAAAATTATCCACACACAGCAATACAGGGTTGCTATTATCATTTTAACCAGAGTCTCTGGAGACATCTACAAAAATCAACCCTAAGGGGCCGATTCCGATCTCGGCCGGTAGGGCTCCGAATCGGATTCGGCTTAACCGGATACGATTCGGAGCCCTATTTCCCGACCGATTCCTACGTGCGTCCGGCCGAGCGAGTACGATGCGATGCGCGTCGCGAAATCGCCGACCGACTCGTTCGCGGGTCTCGAACCGCTCCGACCGACTCGCACGGACACGACTCGCACCGCGCAATGGAGACGTTCCCCGGCCGGGTAAGTACGATGCGCGCCTCGAGCAGTCCGACCGACTCGCGCCGTCCGGCTCCAAAGAGCAGTCGGAGCCGCACTTTGGGGGTCCGTGTCGGACCCCCCTGTACGCGTAGCCGCGCGAGTCGCACACAGGGGGGACCCATGGGTCCCCCCTACCTGTGCATGTACGGCGCGAGTCGCTTCGCCGCGTACCCGCTGTAGGGGGCGCCCTTGTTCGCCTCGCACCCATTGAGTCAATGGGAGCCCGCGTACGCGTTGTACGACCGGCTCCCATTGACTTCAATGGGAGTCCGACCGACTCGAGTCCGATAGCATACGTGCGCATCGTACTCGTTCGGTCGGGCTGCTAGGGTCCGATTCGGTCGGAAATCTCTCCGGGTCCGGCTCGGTCGGAGAGATTTCCGGCCCGAATCGGAATCGGCCCCATAGTGTACAATATGCTACAGACAGTACTTTCGCCTACCAAATTAAAAAGCTAAAAGCACTAGCATATGTACCTGTAACTGATGTAGCAGAGCACTACAATATTCTAATAGAGAGCCCCTATTACAAAAGGAACGAAGACAAAATAAGCCCACTACTAGACTACTTTGAGGACACCTGGGTGGGAAGACTGCATAGATCAGGGCATAGAAGGCAACCTAAGTTCCACATTCCTTGGTGGAATGTGTACCTAAGTACCTTAAACAAAGAAGCCAAAACAAATAATAGTGTTGAAGGATGGCATAATGCCTTCCAAGCAACAACAAGCAGAGGTAAACCTACCCTACAAAAACTACTACAATCTATACAAAAAGAACAAAGCTATCAAGAATTACGGATGGAACAATCTGTAACTCAAATATGTCCCAAATTAACTAAGCAAACTAAAAAAATGTTTGAGCTACTGCAAAGTCAGGTTACCCTATACCCATCAACAAGAGGCCTAGATTACCTATCCCTAATAGCCAAAAGCATATTATAAACTACATTTCCACAGCTATTATACATTTTTTCGTTCACAAAACAAACACTTTACACACATATATTAATATTATATTTTCACAAATATTAATTAATTGTCATATATATTTTTTTAATTAAAAAAATATATTTACAAATAAATAATATTTATCAAAATATACTATATATCACAATTAATTATAACAACATTTCCCACCCAAATTAATACAAAAAAATAGACTTACGGTTTATGTAGCTGTAGAAGATGTATTCCAACAAGTAATAATCCTTACATCTGTCTGTTAATCCATGTTAATGTTTAAAAAAGCCCCCAAAAAATGCAAAAATCCAACAGGTCCAATATAAATCCATCCTGGCCAAATCCAAGTAACGGAAACCCTCAAAAACCCGAAAAAGATATAAAAATATAAAAATCGCTCCAGGAAATCCCGAAAAATAAAAGAAAGTGTGATAATAATATTAGTTTAACAAACTAATACACACTTCTTTTTTTTAAAACGCGTCTGTCTCTCCAACGTAAAGTCGATTAAAAGTAACCTGCAAAAAATGTTGAAAGCATACCCACCCACACAAATACACCCAAATACATTCATTAAATACAATAACATTAATTTATATTAACAAAACAACACATATTTAGTCATATTAGCGTCTGTCTACACTAGGCCTCAAACACTAACTCACGACATCTCACTAAAATATAACTAACACCTACAACACATCAAAAACGCGACTAGCTAACAATAAATACAATATATACATCCTAACTAGACTCAAACATAAGTATTAAGTTAGATAAAATAATTAAAATTCCCCTTACCTTCCTCAACGCGACGCAGCTTCCAACCGCGAGCTTCTCCGGTCCTGAATGACCCAAAATAACAGTACGCGGTTACAAAATAGTCCCTGTGAAATAAAAATGGCTGCTTAAATAAATGTAAAAAAAGGAATAATGTTAAAAAAATGCATTATAGTAAAGTGTAAATGTTACATATATTTTTCTTATGTTGTACAATTTTTTCTCTATATTTAAAAATTAGTATATATTTTATTATACTTTGTAAAATTATAATAATAATTAATATAAAAATATATTTATTATTATTATAATTATATATGTATTTTTATAAATTATATTAATTATTAAAAATACATATTAATTATATACAAATGTAAAACGAAACTTACCTGTTTAAAAAAAAATATTTCATGCAATACAACAATGTAATAATTAATATTATTAATATTTTATATACTAATAATATTAATTAAAATTTTATTTACATGTAATAAAGTGATGATTTTTTGAAAATGTTAAAGAATATTCACTACAGCATTATAATGTTACAATATTAAATAATAATTAAATATACAATGCTTTATGTTATGTATATATATGCCAAAAATGTTTATATTATTTGTATAAATATATTATAATGTTCCAACAACTCTTGTAAAATAATAAAAAAATATGGTTTGTATATCAAAATATGAATACTTGTGTTATAAAATATGATTATATCATAAAATGTTCTTTTCCTTAAAAATTCCATTAACTAATAAATGTATGTAAAATAATTTATGTTCCTTAAATAAAAATGTACATATTTTCTGTGTTTTTATTAATTTGTATTCCATACTATAAATAAAAAATATTTTTTTGTCTTTCTACCTACTTATACAAAAATAAAGGTTGTTTGAAAATAAAAAATGTCTAATTTTTTTATATGTATATATTATTATTCAATATTTTACTTAAATATATTAATTTGATAAATGTACCATTTTAATTTACTATAAATAAGCATAATGTTTTTTTACTAATAAATTATAAACTATACATCAATTACACAATAAAAATACATTATCACTGCACATAATAAAACACTCTATATTTCTTCACATATAAAAACACATACTTTAATTTTCCTACAACTCTTTATATAAAATTAATAATTACACAGCAAATAACATATATGTAATATAAAAATTTTAGATAAATTATAAATAAATTAAAAATATATTTGTACATAAACATATATCACTCACTATTCCCAATACAATTAAACAATAATCAGGGAAGTTGCTAAACATTAAAAATATATAATTTACTCTTCCCACTGCAGTTAGGATTAAATCACAGAAGGTGCTGAACATTAACCATATATAATTTACTATTCCCACTACAGTATGTATTAAATAAGGAAAGGTGCTGGACATTAAACAAATATAAATTACTATTCCCACTCCAGTCAGTATTAAGTCAAAGAAGGTGCTGGACACTAAAGATATATAAATTACTATTCCCACTGCAGTAAATTTTAAGGGGCCGATTCCGATTCAGGCCGGAAATCTCTCCGACCGAGCCGGCCCCGGAGAGATTTCCGACCGAATCGGACCCTAGCAGTCCGACTGAACGAGTACGATGCGCTCGAATGCTATCGGACTCGAATCGGTCGGACTCCCATTGAAGTAAGTAAATGGGAGCCGGTCGTACAACACGTACGCGGGCTCCCATTGACTCAATAGGTGCGAGGCGAACAAGGGCGCCCCCTACAGCGGGTACGCGTCGAAGCGGGTCGCGCCGTACATGCACAGGTTCTGTGTGCGACTCGCGTGGCTAGGCGTACAGGGGGGTCCGACACGGACCCCCAAAGTGCGGCTCCGACTGCTCTTTCGAGCCGGACGGCGCGAGTCGGTCGGACTGCTCGCGGCACGCATCGTAGTTACCCGGCCGGGGAACGTCTCCATTGCGCGGTGCGAGTCGTGTCCGTGCGAGTCGGTCTGAGCGGTTGGGTCCCGCGAACGAGTCGGTCGGCAATTTCGCGTACGCTCGCATCGTACTCGCTCGCCCGGACGCACGTCCGACTCGGTCGGGAAACAGGGGTCCGAATCGGATCCGGTAATGCCAAATCCGATTCGGAGCCCTACCGGCCGAGATCGGAATCGACCCCTCAAAATATATAATTTACTACTCCCACTCCAGTCAGTATTAAATCAGGGAAAGAGCTAAACACTAAGGGGCCGATTCCGATCCCGGTCGGAGGCGCACCTAATACCATTTGGACGGGGAAAAAGCCAGGCGAATGCCTGTTTCCCGACCGAGTCGCATATACGTCCGAACGAGCAAGTACGATGCGCACAACTGCCCAAATCCCGACCCAGTCGTACTCACCCAATACAGGTCCTGTTCTCCGACCGAGGCGGATCCGGAAACGCAGAATCGAGAAATGCAGCCCCGTCCGGCCGGACAAGTACGATGCGCCATCCGTACGCGCCGAACCCGTCGCTACGCACGGCACGTCAAAGCATCCGGGAGAGGCGCAGATAAGCTCCGATTGGCGCCACAAGACGATCCACGGCTACGAGACGAACACGCCAGCGACGAGGACGAGGCGAAGCAAAGAGAAAGAAGAACGAGACGAACCAACCATGAATCCCATCGTGCCGATCCTACCAATATTCTACATCTATTACCGGAACTGGCACAGACGCGTACGACGCAGAAGGTAAGTCAGACACCCACCACACAAACAAACCACACGTACCCGACAAATCACACACACACATAGGGATGCAGAAATTACTTACACCAGCAACAGCAGCACCATAGGGGCGGGATGGCTATCACCAATGCCACATATACACATAGGGGCCAGGATGCCAACCACTAACACCACCCCTACCCATGGGGTGCTAGATGTCTGTCACTACTACCACCTCTACCCATGGGGGGCTGGATGCCTACCACCACTACCACCCCTACCCAGGGGGTGCCAGATGCCTACCACTACCACCACCCCTACTCAGGGGTGCCAGATGCCTACCACTACCACCACCCCTACCCAGGGGTGCCAGATGCCTACCACTACCACCACCCCTACTCAGGGGTGCCAGATGCCTACCACTACCACCACCCCTACCCAGGGGTGCTAGATGCCTACCACTACTACCACCCCTACCCATGGGGGGCAGGATGCCTGTCACTACTACCACCTCTACCCATGGGGGGCTGGATGCCTACCACCACTACCACCCCTACGCAGGGGGTGCTAGATGCCTACCACTACCACCACCCCTACCCAGGGGGTGCTAGATGCCTACCACTACTACCACCCCTACCCATGGGGGGCAGAATGCATGTCACTACTACCACCTCTACCCATGGGGGCTGGATGCCTACCACCACTACCACCCCTACCCAGGGGGTGCTAGATGCCTACCCCTACCACCACCCCTACCCAGGGGTACCAGATGCCTACCACCACTACCACCCCTACCCAGGGGGTGCTAGATGCCTATCACTACTACCACCCCTACCCATGGGGGGCAGGATGCCTGTCACTACCACCACCCCTACCCAGGGGTGCCAGATGCCTACCACTACCACCATCCCTACCCAGGGGGTGCTAGATGCCTACCACTACAACCACCCCTACCCATGGGGGGCAGGAGGCCTGTCACTACTACCACCTCTACCCATGGGGGACTGGATGCCTACCACCACTACCACCCCTACCCAGGGGGTGCCAGATGCCTACCACTACCACCACCCCTACTCAGGGGGTGCCAGATGCCTACCACTACCACCACCCCTACCCAGAGGGTGCCAGATGCCTACCACCACTACCACCCCTACCCAGGGGGTGCTAGATGCCTGTCACTACTACCACCCCTACCCATAGGGGGCAGGATGCCTGTCACTACCACCACCCCTACCCAGGGGGTGCCAGATGCCTACCACTACCACTACCACTACCACTACCACTACCACTACCACCACCCCTACCCAGGGGGTGCTAGATGCCTACCACTACTACCACCCCTACCCATGGGGGGCAGGATGCCTGTCACTACTACCACCTCTACCCATGGGGGCTGGATGCCTACCACCACTACCACCCCTACCCAGGGGTGCTAGATGCCTACCCCTACCACCACCCCTACCCAGGGGGTGCCAGATGCCTACCACCACTACCACCCCTACCCAGGGGTGCTAGATGCCTGTCACAACTACCACCCCTACCCATGGGGGGCAGGATGCCTGGTACTACCACCACCCCTACCCAGGGGGTGCCAGATGCCTACCACTACCACCACCCCTACTCAGGGGGTGCCAGATGCCTACCATTACCACCATCCCTACCCATGGGGGGCAGGATGCCTGTCACTACTACCACCTCTAACCATGGGGGGCTGGATGCCTACCACCACTACCACCCCTACCCAGGGGGTGCTAGATGCCTACCCCTACCACCACCCCTACCCAGGGGGTGCCAGATGCCTACCACCACTACCACCCCTACCCATGGGGGGCAGGATGCCTGTCACTACTACCACCTCTACTTATGGGGGGCTGGATGCCTACCACCACTACCACCCCTACCCAGGGGGTGCTAGATGCCTACCCCTACCACCACCCCTACCCAGGGGGTGCCAGATGCCTACCACCACTACCACCCCTACCCAGTGGGTGCTAGATGCCTGTCATTACTACCACCCCTACCCATGGGGGGCAGGATGCCTGTCACTACCATCACCCCTACCCAGGGGGTGCCAGATGCCTACCACTACCACCACCCCTACCCAGGGGGGGCAGGATGCCTGTCACTACTACCACCTCTACCCATGGGGGGCTGGATTCCTACCACCACTACCACCCCTACCCAGGGGCTGCTAGATGCCTACCCCTACCACCACCCCTACCCAGGATGTGCCAGATGCCTACCACCACTACCACCCCTACCCAGGGGGTGCTAGATGCCTGTCACTACTATCACCCCTACCCATGGGGGTCTGGATGCCTACCACCACTACCACCCCTACCCAGGGGGTGCTAAATGCCTGTCACTACTACCACCTCTACCCATGGGGGGCTGGATGCCTACCACTACTCCCACCCCTACCCAGGGGGTGCCAGATGCCTATCACTACCACCACCCCTACCAAGGGGGTGCCAGATGCCTACCACCACTACCACCCCTACCCAGGGGGTGCTAGATGCCTATCACTACTACCACCCCTACCCATGGGGGGCTGGATGCCTACCACCACTACCACCCCTACCCAGGGGTGCTAGATGCCTGTCACTACTACCACCTCTACCCATGGGGGCTGGATGCCTACCACCACTACCACCCCTACCCAGGGGGTGCCAGATGCCTACCACTACCACCACCCCTACTCAGGGGGTGCCAGAGGCCTACCACTACCACCACCCCTACCCAGGGGTGCCAGATGCCTACCACCACTACCACCCCTACCCAGGGGTGCTAGATGCCTGTCACTACTACCACCCCTACCCATGGGGGCAGGATGCCTGTCACTACCACCACCCCTACCCAGGGGGTGCCAGATGCCTACCACTACCCCTACCCAGGGGGTGCTAGATGCCTACCACTACGACCACCCCTACCCATGGGGGACAGGATGCCTGTCACTACTACCACCTCTACCCATGGGGGGCTGGATGCCTACCACCACTACCACCCCTACCCAGGGGGTGCTAGATGCCTACCCCTACCACCACCCCTACCCAGGGGTGCCAGATGCCTACCACCACTACCACCCCTACCCAGGGGGTGCTAGATGCCTGTCACAACTACCACCCCTACCCATGGGGGGCAGGATGCCTGTCACTACCACCACCCCTACCCAGGGGGTGCCAGATGCCTACCACTACCACCACCCCTACTCAGGGGATGCCAGATGCCTACCACTACCACCACCCCTACCCAGGGGGTGCTAGATGCCTACCACTACTACCACCCCTACCCATGGGGGGCAGGATGCCTGTCACAACTACCACCTCTACCCATGGGGGGCTGGATGCCTACCACCACTTCCACCCCTACCCAGGGGGTGCTATATGCCTACCCCTACCACCACCCCTACCCAGGGGGTGCCAGATGCCTACCACCCCTACCCATGGGGGGCAGGATGCCTGTCACTACTACCACCTCTACCCATGGGGGGCTGGATGCCTACCACCACTACCACCCCTATCCAGGGGGTGCTAGATGCCTGTCACTACTACCACCCCTACCCAGGGGGTGCTGGATGCCTGTCACCAACAACACCCCCACTCATAGGATGGGTAATGCATGACACAACAAGCACACACCAACATAAGGAATGCAACAAAAAGATATCCCCCCAACACCATGACAAGCATGTGTAGACTGTGTCAAATGCCTACAACACTGAACATGACTTTGAACATACAATGTGACCCCCTATCACATGTGTCACACATAAATGTGTGTGGCCCCCACAATGCAAGCAGACCGTGACCACTGTGGCAATGGGGTCCAACCCCCATCATCACAGTGACCAAAAGGTAAGTGTGGGGTCCATAGCTGAAGCACATTTTGAACATTGTGGCAATGGGGTTTAAACCCCCATCATCACAGTGACCAAAATGTAAGTGTCGGGCCCATAGCTGAAGCACATCTTGAACATTGTGGCAATGGGGTCTCAACCCCCATCATCACAGTGACCAAAATGTAAGTGTTGACATTGAAAAAGCTGCAACTGCCAAACTGCATGGATGATTCCTGGTCACAGAACAACAAACACATCAGTGGCAAAGTAGTGCTTGTGTCCCATAGCAACATAGATTGGGGGAGGCAAACAGTGCAGTGTGCAGACAAACATCACCCATGGGGGCTGACACTGTCAACATCCATCAATGACACAATGACAGAAGTGACCATCATACTGCAGACCCACATATTTGCACCAATGGCCACACAAATTGAGATACCCTGTGGAGACTGTAGATGTGAGGTGAACAAATAACATACCATGGCAGCAATGGGACACACAAACAATGATCATTGTGCTGACTGATGACCTAGGAGTCCCAGGGACAGCAGGTGAAACCCACCAAACAACATACAGCCAATGGCACACTAAATATATGCCAATGCAGTGGTGCAGATGCACAAACACAAACAGGCAGACCCACACTGCACATCAAACACAACAGGTGAGGGGGGTGCCAGTGTCCCCAGGCAACCACACAACACATGATGAGGCCTGAATACCAATTACACAGATGCACATACAGTGCCACACAAAAGTAACTCATGGATCCAAATCCCCTATGTGGGCAATCAGGCATTGTTAGATGAGAGGGAGCACAAATTACACATGTCACACAAGCTTGTAGGAACAGCAACTAACACAGCAAGAGACAGACCCACCACAGCACTACCCCCAGGGACCCCATATTGTGCTGACACTAGCCTGCATGATAATCCCACTGTGATGACAATGTCAGATGTCGTTCACACTGTGAACCCCAGCCATGTGTCCTGAGCAACTAACTACCATCACACCTACACAAGCTCCAATCAATCAGTACGGCCTGCCAGCCAAGGCCAATATGGAGGTAGGGGTCTGGCCGTGCAACAACTCACTTTTGCACACACTCAACACCACACACCCTGATCTCCACCAATGTGCAGCAGTGAAGCTCACATGGACTGGTGACATTGCACATGCACCCATGACAATGCCAGGGGTGGTGGTGGGAACTAAGGTGCAGAAACCCATCACACATGGCCAGTCAACAAGACTTGTCAATGTCTGACACACAGCACAGTATGCCGTACATGGGCATGATGTGAAATCCACCACAATCAATGGGATCCTGGCCATAGTCACACACCAATGAAGAAGCCAAGGTGACACACGAAGAACACACGTACACAACTACCAACATTGCAGCTCTGACCCTGAGCAGTGGCAGCAGTCACACACACAACGAGTCACAATCACTGAAAGCTAACACAAACTGAAAATCACATGACTCGTGTAAACAACAAGTGCCAAGGGGAATCCTGAATGTGTCCCATCTGCATTTGCCTACATCCCCAGCACTGACAACAAAGACAACCTGGGATGACAACCTCATGAACATTAGTTTGCCATGCACCCACATCACAGAGAAACCAGGTCCAAGATGCTGGATGAACACAGAACAACTCAGCAAGCATCACAAACAGGAACATCCCTAGGGACACAGCCTGTGTAGGAAAAGGGAAGGGAACATGCGCAGACATGCTTACGCAACACAGGCCCACGTAATGTCAACAGATTACACACTGCCATGAGGGCACTCCACTCCTGTGGAAGGTCCGCTGTGCCAAACCTTGTCTGTGCACGACCCAAACATGTCAGCAGAACACTCCGTCAGTGAGTCAACAACCACAACACACAGAAGGCTCTGCTCACATCAGCCTGGGCATGGGAGTGTCACGCCAGTCATCTGCACACACACCAAACACGTGTCAAGCAAGTTGCACTGTATACACAGATGAGTCCTTCGACATTGATGTGCAAAACTGCATGTCCAGTGGAGCTGGGCACACAGTCAGGGAAATCGGAACATTGAACAGTGGTAAGCCCACCAGATGTGCATCAGTGTAAGACAAAGATGTTCATTTACAAATGCAAAAAGGACATCCCTGTGTCAAATGCTGAACATTACACCCTCAGACTGTAGCAAAGTATGCCATAGATCCAGACTACAACAGGACACATATCCCATGGACCACATGGAGTCCATCACTGCAACACTTCTTCGTCCTGATGTGAACACTATTACAACTGCAAATGCAGGTTGGTACTCATCCACATCATGTACATCAAAAGAAAACCCAAAAGTAAACAAAAAGGGGCTTTATTCAGCAAATGTCAGGGTAAACACGGAAGTCCAAAAGAAACTAAGGCCAATGGCCAGTCCAAAATCACAGTATCAACGGGGTGAGAAGTGACAACTGGTCACACATTGCTTGCCTGCACTGGAACGGTTGGGGGACATCCCCCTTGGAGGGGCATACAAGGGGCAGGCCAGGCACCGCAGGGACAGGATCAGGGGATGGCCGAGGCAGTGAAGGGGTGGTGGGTGCAGGAGTGTCACCGGCAACTGCAGTGGAGGTGTCTGACTCAGGGGGCTGGCACCACTGTGGTACACAAGTCAGTTGGTGTGGGTGCTGCAACCACTGCAGTGGGCTGGACTGATGTAGTGGACTGGGTACCCACTGCAGTGCCCGAGTCAGACGTGGTGGTTGTGGACTCCACAGCAGTGCATGACTCCAAGGGAGTGGAAGGGTGGGCAGATGAGGTGGGCAGGACAGAGGGGGGACCCGGTCCCCACAACAGTGCCACTAACAGGCAGAGCGTCTGGGTTGGGGGTGGAAGAGCAAGTGGCAGGGGGAGGGCCTAAGCAGTCTGGGGATGCGGTATCGGTGTGTGGGGAACCTGGGGCAGGGTGTGGCGGGGGAACCTGTGCAGTGGTGGCCTGGGGGATGGAGGAGAGAGACTGGGTGCTGGAGCTGCGTGGTGGTGGTGGTGGGGTCTTGCTCTTCCTGCTCCAGGGGACTTCCTAATGGGCTCCTGTGTCTGCCTGCACCTGGGGGAGGGTGTCCGGGGGCGAGGGGCACTCCTCTCTGTGTGGGTGGACTTCCTCTTCCCCTGGTATGCTGGATCAGCAGGAATGGAGGGGAAGAGGCCGAGTTCACACAGGAAGATCTGCTGTATAGGTGGGGTAGCAGGCGAGGCAAGGGAAGGGGTCTTGGAGGGAGAGGATTTGGAGGACTGCGGAGTGAATGTGGATGCCTGTGTGTGTGTGTGTTCCCCATCCCCTGTGTCTGTGGTATCAGTCCCCTGAGGATGCTTGTGTGCACGTCTTGCCTTACTCTTGGGTGTGTCTGTGCTGCTCGTGTCTGTGTGTTTGGTTGACTGTGCAGGTGTGCATGTGCTTTGGACAGGTAGGGGGCAGGAAGTGTGGATGGGGCAGAGGTGGGAGGGGTGAGGGACTGTTGGAGGAGGGACACTGCTGCCGTCAGGGAGGAGTCCATGAACCTATTGCTCCTCTGTAGGGCAGACATACCCGTCGAGATGCCCTCCATGAACGACACCAGCTGTGTCAACAGAGTGGTGTGTGCATGGAGGACACTCAGCATTGCTGTCTGCCCTACATGGAGCTGCCGAAGGAGGTACACAGACTCCTCACTCAGGGCAGCAGGGGACACAAGGGCAGGGGCTGCGGTGCCTGGCACGAAGGAGACACACTCCCGAGCACGGGAGCCTCCACGGACCTCAGGAATGGGAGCCAATGGGAGGGCGGTGGTGGTGGTGGTGGTGGCGGGCCCAGACAGACTAGCTGGCCTTTGGTGGCTGCTGAGACCCACCTCCACAAGGGAGTCATCCTCCGAGCTGCTGTGGTCCCCAGCTGAGGTGGATGGTGCTGAGGACTCCTCGGTGTGGCTCCCCTCGCCCTCTGTGCCACTGGGTCCCTCTGACCACTCGTCCGATGCTGAACCAGTCTGGCTCCGCTGCTCCTCCTGGTCCGTGGAGCTGTCCCCTCCTGTGGCCGTGGATGTATCTGCAAACAATTAGGGAAACAGACAAACATCAGTCACCTGCACTGACCGCACACACCACAGTAAGTACAGCACATTACAGAGCAAGCCCTGGCATCCTTAGTTGAACATTGCCTAAAGTCCTCACACAGATTCGGGGAAGCCAATTGTCAGTCTGATGGTCAACCATGGGACTCACACCCCTCCTGCCCTTGCACCCATCTGTCTGGTGCCTGTCTGATGGTAAGACCCCAGTGTGGACACATGCACCACCTACACAGTTGTTGGACATTGCAGGGAACACAGTGAAGTATGTGAACATGCACACATCACATCTCTTGCCACTGAGTCAGTGCAGGTGTCCGGATAAAGGGATGGCCAGAGTCTAATTAGAAATGCATGTGATGCATACCAGCACCAGACACCATGATGCACCCATGTCCGGATAGTCAATGCCACAATGGGGTGCATTTTGCACATGTCACTCCCCTGCAGGATCAGTCCCAGGAAGTTTAATGCCATGACACAGGAATGCGTGCAAAGTCATACATTACTGTCTCAAGTCACATGGCCATGGCAGCCAGCCAACAACAGTCTGCACTGTGTCACAATCTGAGGGCATGGGGAATGCAAGTTATGTGACTGACAAGTGCACATGTCCATCCCCCAAAACCACATCATCTGTACTACTATTTGTCCACGTCATACCAACTGGACATATGGGGGACATGAAACACAACTCACTGAACATGAGCACCTCACAGTGTGCTGTGAATGAAAATACAGCTGCCTGAAAGTCACAGTCGCAAACACCTGTGTGCACAGTCAAGTGATCAGACACCTATAAGTCACAGAAGTATCGTCTATCATGGTCACATCTCAGATGGCATGCTGAGCCCTAACCGATAAACATACCAGTAGTCCTGACAACGAAGACACAGCACAATGAGACAGAGGCAGACACCTGAGGGTACATTTCACTGATCACAACATGCCAGATGATACACGGGAGTGGGAGTACAGAGTGTATTGCATGCCCTGGAGTAGGCATGACTGTCCAGCTCCACCTGTAAGAGGGATGAGTCCTGGACAGTAGGCAGGTGGCTAAGCATGTGTGACACACTGGATACACATACTCCTGAGGCCCAAACATTGTTCCCACCAGCAGCATGGGTGTGTGGCAAATTCCCCAGGGACAAGTGGTGAGTCAGAGCAGCAAGCGGACCACATATCAAAGTTACACCCAGATCACATGTCAGAACTTAGGCATTGTGTAAGCAATTGAGCCACCCATTAATCGCACAACATAGTCACGGGAACAAATGCTGTCCCCCACCTTGAGCAAAGCAAAATGCAATGACACAGTCCCCAAATGACACAATTTCCTGACTATAAGGGCCACACATATGCGTATCAGAGGAGAAGTGGGCATGTCACAAATGAGGGACATGGGTCCTGGACCACATGACTGATGTACTGTGGAAGTTTAACCAGGCCAGAGGAGGGCACATAGCATGTCAGACAAAGTGCACAGTGCAGTCATGGACTCACACCCTCCTTGCTGCTGTCTGTCCTTCAGCTGCCCATCCAGGTCAGGGAAGACCACCGCCAGAATCCGGAGCATGTGGGGGGTCAGGGTCCAGTGTCCGCCCCTCCTGCGAGGAGGCGACAGCTTCAGCTGGACCCTTGCGATCCTCCGGGTCCAGCCACGAAGGTCCTGCCACCTCTTTTGGCAGTTGCGGATCCTGCGCCTGTAGACCCCCACTGATCTTACTTTCCGGGCGATGGTCAGCCAGATGTCCTGCTTCTGGTGGGCATCAACCTGTGAGGATGACAAAGTGAAAAGGCCATTACTACACATGCAACATATACGTGCATCACACAGTTGGATATACATGTCTCAATCACAGGGGCATATGATGTACACAGGCAGTGCAACAATGGCTATGAACAGTTTGCCAGCAGTCACTACATGGTATCATTGCATGGGAAGTAAACCTAGTTGGAATGCACTGTTACTGCACTGTACCAGTTCAGTGCATGTAACTACACACTATGGGGTGTGACAACTACTCAGTGGGCAAGCTAGCCAGTGGTGTGCACACTGAAAGTCCTGCTAGTCAGACAACATGCACAATTAGTGATGCAGTGGACATCACACTCACCTGCTCCCCTGGTTTCCCATACAGCTTGCTGTACTGTGGAAGGAGGCTGTCCAGCAGGGCCTGGTTCTCCTCAAGGCTGAAGGCTGGGGCTCTCTCCACAGTACGTGCCAATGCAGGAGCCAGAGGATGCATAAACAGCAGCAGTGTTGGTGGCAGATGTCGTCCTGGAGCATGTAGTGCAGGCAAGTGAGCTCTCAGGGGAACAGCCAGCATTATATGTGTGCTGCAGAGTCAGATACTGCCCCATGTGTCAAAAGTGATAGGTCAAAGTCGTTTGCATCTTCTGAATCTGACCAATCCATGGAATAGCAGCACTAATACACGCCCACAGCATCCTTCAAATCTTCAACTTCATGACACCCATGATTTTGCAACATTGTTGCGGCTGGCCAACTGAATTCACTGCATCAGACTCGTTGGAGCTTCGAAAACGCGTCCGTTGCCATGCCAGGCCCCAGCCAATGTGTGCGCACCGTTCGGTCCATTGCTGTACAACGCGTACCCGCTCACATTGAATGCAATGGGCCGGCCGGGCACACCGATCGGTTCATTGCTGTTCAACGCGTACCCGGGATACAACGCGTACCCGCTCACATTGAATGCAATGGGCCGGCCGGGCACACCGATCGGTCCATTGCTGTTCAACGCGTACCCGCTCACATTGAATGCAATGGGCCGGCCGGGCACACCGATCGGTCCATTGCTGTTCAACGTGTACCCGCTCACATTGAATGCAATGGGCCGGCCGGGAACACTGATCGGTCCATTGCTGTACTACGCGTACCCGGGATACAACGCGTACCCGCTCACATTGAATGCAATGGGCCGGCCGGGCACACCGATCGGTCCATTGCTGTTCAACGCGTACCCAGGATACAACGTGTACCCGCTCACATTGAATGCAATGGGCCGCCGGGCACACCGATCGGTCCATTGCTGTTCAACGCGTACCCGCTCACATTGAATGCAATGGGCCGGTCGGGCACACCGATCGGTCCATTGCTGTTCAACGCCTACCCGGGATACAACCCGTACCTGCTCACATTGAATGCAATGGGCCGGCCGGGCACACTGATCGGTCCATTGCTGTTCAACGCATACCCGCTCACATTGAATGCAATGGGCCGGCCGGGCACACCGATCGGTCCATTGCTGTTCAACGCGTACCCGCTCACATTGAATGCAATGGGCCGGCCGGGCACACCGATCGGTCCATTGCTGTTCAACGCGTACCCGGGATACAACGCGTACCCGCTCACATTGAATGCAATGGGCCAGCCGGGCACTCCGATCGGTCCATTGCTGTTCAACGCGTACCCGCTCACATTGAATGCAATGGGCCGGCCGGACACACCGATCGGTCCATTGCTGTTCAACGCGTACCCGGGATACAACGCGTACCCGCTCACATTGAATGCAATGGGCCGGCCGGGCACACCGATCGGTCCATTGCTGTTCAACGCGTACCCGGGATACAACGCGTACCCGCTCACATTGAATGCAATGGGCCGGCTGGACACACCGATCGGTCCATTGCTGTACAACGCGTCCCTGTACAAGTCACTGGCATATGTCACCATGCCTGTCACAGGTGAACATATCCAGCCACATATACTTCCCAGGGAGTGAGGGGCACACCTACAACACCACAGCCTGTCCACACTCTATCCTAAGGAATGTAAGGCTGCATTACCTGTTCCGTGTATGGGGGTCAACATGTTGTTTTTTGGGTGGCACTTGGGGGCAGCAACTCCCAGGCTGTGCACGTGTTCATGGTGACAGAATCCTTGGTGTGTTGTGCACATGAACACTGTGGTGTGCAACTGTTCATTTCAGGGCATGTGGCATGGTCACATTTCACGGTTGTGTATGTGTATGTGATGTCACATACCCCTGAGTCCCATGTGGGACGGTATGTACGTCCCAGGGTGACCCATTGCCACAATTGTGATGGCCCTCCACAGTCTGTGTGCATGTTGTGTTTACAATGTCTCTGATTCCATGTGCACAATGGGAGACAGTCTCCACATCCACGTTGTTTGTGCATGGACTTTGATGTTGTGCGTGTGTGTGTCACAGACGTCCATGTCTGTCCTGCCGAGGCAACAGGGACCACTACCTGTGGGGGTCATGGTTGTTTAGCTGTGGTGTATTAATGATGCACCATGTCATGCCAGTGTCCATGTGGCAATACAGGGTCCCTGGGAATCTACCTGATGATGAGCTGTGATGCCTGGGGCACATCTGTCCTCACATGTCACTGTGGTGTGTGTTTGGAATGTGACAGCAGTACATGGGTACTGTGACACAGCCTAATGATATCCCATAGCATAACCTGGGACTTGTTGAGGGAACATGTTGAACTGTGATGTTAGATGTTAGCCATGTAGGTGCCATACATGTCCTTACGGAACGGCACACGCATCATGTACTTGTGTCTCGTAATGATGTATCATGTGATATTGAGTCTGGTCTATGCCACATATGTGGGGTGACTGACAATCTTTCTTTCTTCACCTATGCACTGCAGGGCACCAGCTGTCCATCGGCCATTCCCTGACCTTGCAACAGTGGTTGAACGGGACTGCATCCGACGGTACTGCTTCACCAGGCCACTGATTGAGGTGCGGTTGGCCCCACATTTGCAACCTGGCCGGACATACCCTACAGCGCTGACCCCCAAGGTGAAGGTGATGGCAGCCCTACACTTCTTTGCCACCGGTACCTTTCAACACACTGTGGCGTCTGCTGGTGGGATGTCACAGACCATGTTCAGCCGTGTGCTCCGCGATGTTTTGGAGGCTATGTTGAGATACCTGAACCAGTACATCTATTTCCCTAGACTTCAACAACTCACTGACGTGAAGAGTGACTTCTATGCCCTGGGGAGGATGCCGCATGTCATTGGCTCCATTGATGGGACACATGTGGCTTTGGTACCACCACAGGCCCAAGAGCAGGCATACAGGAACCGCAAACACTACCATTCGGTCAATGCACTGGTGGTATGTCTTGCAGATATGAGCATCTCACACGTGTGTGCCCGTTTCCCCGGTTCTGCACACAATGCCTACGTGATGAGGAGTAGTCGCATCCCGAGGATGATGTCACAGATGCGGAACCAGCGTGCCTGGCTTGTTGGTGTGTACTGACTTTGTACCATTGTGTGTGTTCTGCAATGTAGTGTTCCATCCTCTTTTGCAACTCAGCTAATGTGCAATTGTCTGTATGTAGGTGACTCCGGATACCCCAACATGCCGTGGTTGCTGACGCCCCTCAGGAACCCTGTGACACCAGCCCAGATGCGCTACAATGAGGCACATGGTCGGACCAGGAGAGTGATTGAGCGGACATTTGGTCTCCTGAAGAGCCGCTTCCGCTGCCTAGGTAAGACAGGAGGGGCCCTCCCATATGCCCCAGCAAAGGTGTGCAAGATTGTCATCGTCTGCTGCATGCTACACAACCTGGCAGTGCGGAAGGAGTTGCCTCTCATCCTGGATGATGATGACCAACATCCGCCACCTGTGGAGGAACCTGGGCTGGACCACGATGCCAGTGATGATGATGATGATGAGGGTGATGTCCGCACACAGCTCATCACCAACTTCTTCAGCTGAATGTGAGTATCCAGGGATGTTATGTCAATGATGTGAGTTTGCATGATATGTGTTGGTGGTGCTCTGGTGCTGTTTGAGTGTGTCCATGTGCTCCTTGACTGGATGCGTGCAGCGATGTGTCCTTACAGGTAGTCTGTACTCCCCAACAGTGTTGGCATGCTAACTTGGTTCTGGGTGGGTTTCTTGTGACATGTGTTGGGCATGAGTATTGCAGTTCTGTCCTGTTCTTCAGTGTTTTTGACTGTGTGTCATTTCTGTCCTTCACAGGGTACTTTCAGAGTTGTTTGGTCAACTGTGATCCCCCGACACCGTGAATCAACTTCCAGGGTGGTAGCTGTCGTTTCCCTACAGGTGATGTGCGCCACACCCATGGACTTCCTTTCTTCTACACTTGTTGACTGTGTGCCCACTGCCAGGTGGGATTACCTTGCATCTGTAGTGGTTACAACATGTTGCAAATGTGTAATAAACCTGTGCTTCACTTTGTGATGTGCGTTGTCTGTGGTCACACATCTGACTGACATTTGCTTACTGCACCAGTGGGTAGTTGACACAGACTGGGAATAGGTGTTGGGTCTGTGCATTGCACCGTATTTCCTGGCAACATCAGTGTAGGCGATGAGTCAGATGGCCATGGTGTGTATGTGTTGTGTAGCCCTGGTGGTGTGTCTCCCTCATATGTGTCACCTTGCCATGACTCACATGCCGGTGTTGTACTTGCTGTAGCAGTTAGCATGCACAGTGTCATTTCACAGATCATCATCTCCACTTCAGAAACAACGTTGGAGTCACAACAGAGGCAAGTATGGTGTATTAGTGAGTTTATTGACATACATGTGTGAGTATAGTGCACAGGATGGTGGGTGCTGTACATTGTGATTGTAATCCAAAGTTCCAAGATGATTTGGAAGTCCTGGTAGCAGTAATGTCCAGAGTAAAGTCCACAGTCATCTGATACATTGGTCCAACTTGAGCTCCCCATGTCATGTGGGAGAGTTGTGTTGCATTCAACAGGGTGAAGAGTTTGGGCACAAAGGTGATTTTCCAGAACAGGTGTTGGCTTCCTGGGGGTTGTGCATGGCCATCTGCCTCTCAGTTGTCCTTCCTCGGACGACCCCTCTTCTTTGGGGGGGGGACCCTCAAGTGCAGGCTGCTGCGGGGCAGGGGACTCTCCGCCAGAGTCATCCTCCCTCCCTGTGGCAGTTGCAGTTGTTGCAGCACCAGATGTTGTGGGCACACAGGGAGGTGTTGACATGTTGGTGCAAATCTGGCGGAGGCATTGCAATATGTCCCTATGCACCACCGTCTGTTCTTGCACTGTGTCCCACTTGGACTCCATGCGGGACATGTGTAAGTCCAAGCGGGCATGATGGGCAGCCTGCTGCTGTTGAATGTCCCTGAGGATCCCCACTACCTGGCTGAACTCTCCGGTGCTAGTCTGATACGCATCAGCTATGCATACCAGTTGTGGGTCATCATGCAGTCCAGACCCCTCTGCAAGTAGCGACCTATGTCTACCACCTCTCCCACCACCCCTGGCGACACGTGAAGGACCTGCGGTGGCACGCACAGGTGACCCTGGGCCCACTTGGGGGTTGTTGCTGGTGTTGTTGTCCGTAGCTCCACGTTGGGCCGGGGTCCGTGTGCTGTTGGTGGTGGTGGTCCTTGGTCTGTCCGTGTCGGCAGGGGTGGTCTGTGTGTTGGCAGTTGTTGGAGGGGTGGGTGCAGGGGGTGCAGCTGGTGGTCCTGCTGGTGCTGCATGATGACTCACTGCGGAGGTGCCAGGTAGGTCTTCGTCATCCGAGGTGGGCAGAGGCTGTTCCACACCAGTGAACTCAGTGTCCCCCGTAGCCTGGGACAGGGACTCCTCAGCGTCTGCTGCTGTGTCCCCATCAACACCTGTATTTGGAAGAGACACACAATGTATGTAATGTTTCTACAGGCATCAATGGTTCAAACACCTGACAGTTGTGACTGTACCTCTGGATGCGGGCCTGTACATTGCATTGTCCTAAGTTGTCACAGTCAGCTGTTGATATTGGTGTAGCGCATTGTCCTGACAACATGAAGCATTTCAATGTGAATGTTGAGGTGTGTGCATGGCCAGCATTGGTGGTATTTGGTTGACATCCGGACATCCTTCTCCCTCCAGCTCAGTTATCCCACCATGAAGCATGCCACCCTTGCAGTGGGTGCAGGTTGACTCTCAGGATGTCAGTCAGTGGTGTCCTGCTGTTTGTTGGTGCCCAGTTCCCAGCAGGGCCTTGTGCTCCCCACAGCAGTACCCAGTGTCAGCCATCTTGTCAGTTGTTTTCCACTCCCTGTGATGTGAGCATGGTTCAGAGTGGTGTTGATGGGCCAATTGTGAGGGTGAGCAATATCTGTGACTACCACTCCCATCATGCTATTGCCTCCACCCCCCTTCCCAGCATGCCCATACTTCCTTCCTTCTGACTCTGCTTCCCTGTGGGGTAGTGTGCCTGTGCTGAATGGATGGCTGACAGTGTTGTCCTGGCGTTTGTTTGGCTACAAGTCCCATTTGTGTCACTGTGCTTCCCACAGCATGACCCAGGATGGTGGTTCTTTGTGGGATAATTAATTTTAGTGTGAGGCAATGCATTTTCCCAGGTGTGTTGTGTGTAGTTTGTGTTAGGGGTGTGTGTGGGGAGAGCTGCTGGTAACTATGGTCATAGCTGTCAGTCCTCCTTCCCACCCAGCCAGATATCCCACCATGGAACGTGCTTCCATTGCAGGGAGTGCAAGTTGTCTTTCAGGATGTCAGTCAGTGGTCTCCTGCTGTTGGTTGGTGCCCAGTTCCCAGCAGGGCCTTGTGCTCCCCACAGCAGTAGCCAGTGTCAGCCATCTTGTCAGTTGTTTTCCACTCCCTGTGATGTGAGCATGGTTCAGAGTGGTGTTGATGGGCGTATTGTGAGGGTGGGCAATATCTGTGACTACAACTCCCATGATGCTATTGGCTACACTGACTTGACCAGCATACACAGAATTCCTTTCTTTCTGTGGGATTCCCTGTGTGGTGGTTTTGTAGTGGTGGCTACATATCTGACAGTGTTTGTTGGTTATATTTGTGCCACTGCCTAGCTTTATTTGTTGTAGGGTTTGTACATGTCATGACACAGTTACATATCACTATGAGATGGCATGTGTTGTGTTTATCTGACTGACATACACATCTTGGGATGATTCTGTTTTTGTTGCTGTGTATTTGCTAAGGGTGCATGGTTTGACTATCCCCTTGACAGTGATGTGTGTGTATTGTCACACAATATTGGGTATATTGGTTGTGTACTCACCAGGCTCTGGGATGTTTTCTAGTCCATATACGCTCACTGGTGGTAGGATGGCCCGCACCTTCTCCTCCCAGGGCCTGAGGTATACTGGTTTGGCAGGAGGGCCACTGCCGGTGTGCTGGCTCAGGAGGTAATCCTTCTTCAGTAGGTCCCTGACCCTCCTTCGCACTTCATACCACCTGTTCTGGATGTCTTCCTTTGTGCGCAAACATGGTGATTGTGCGTTCACCCTGTCGACGATCCTCGCCCACATCTTGGTCTTCTGCGACATGGGGGTCTGTTGGACCAGTGTACCAAACAGCTGTGGCTCTACCCTGAGGATCTCATCTACCAGGACTTCCAATTCACTATCTAGGAACTTTGGATTCTTCTTGGGGGGCATGGTGATGGGTGGTGGTGGTGAGTGACGTGTGTTGGTGTGCAAGTGAGGGTGTGTTAGTGTGTGTTTTGCTGGGTGTATGTGAGGGTGCTATTTGTTGAGGTGCTGATGGTGTGTGGCTTGTGTGATGGATGAGCTGTGAGTGTGTGTGTGGTTGCTGTCTGTTGGTGTTGTGTGCTGGCAGGTAATTTGAATTTGCAAAGGATCATGGTAGAGATTTGTGTCCTTTATATGGGTGGAGTTGTGGGTGTGTCTTTGTTCCCTGTTTCCCCCAGTATTTATTGGCTTTGTAATTGCTTGTTTGGCCTTTTTTGTGTGTTTTTCCCTTTGTACTTTTTGTGCATGTAGGAGACGTTCTTCTGACAGAGTCGGACCCTGCAGTTGTCTCGTGCGAGCTTCTCCGAGTCGTTCACGCTGGGTTTGTGCTGTTTATGTGCTGCGTACGCGTCGGTCGCCGTGTATTGGGTTGCTTCGGCTCGCTGTTTTGTATGCGTGTCGGTCGTACGGCTTGTGCTCCGTGCGAGTCGGTCGTGTTTTCCACGCGTTGCATCGTACTTGGCCCCTAAGTCCAAGAAAGTGCTGGACACTAAGGGGCCGATTCCGATTCGGGCCGGAAATCACACCGACCGAGTCGGATTCGGAGAGATTTACGACCGAACCGGACTCAGGCAGTCCGACCGAACGAGTACGATGCGGACGCATGCTATCGGACTCGATTCGGTCGGACTCCCATTGAAGTCAATGGGAGCCGGTCGTACGACGTGTACACGGGCTCCCATTGACTCAATGGGTGCGTTGCGAACAAGGGCGCCCCCTACAGCGGGTACGCGTTGGTGTGACTCGCGCCATACATGCATGTGTAGGGGGGACCCATGGGTCCCCCCTGTGTGCGACTCGCGTGGCTACGCATACAGGGGGGTCCGACACGGACCCCCGAAGTCCGGCTCCGACTGCTCTTTCGAGCCGGACGGCGCGAGTCGGTCAGACTGATCGAGGCGCGCATCGTACTTGCCCTGTCGGGGAACGTCTCCATTGCGTGGTGCGAGTCGAGTCCGTACGAGTCGGTCGGAGCGGTTCGGAGCCGGGAACGAGTCGGTCGGGGATTTCGCGTACGCTCGCATCGTACTTGCTCGCGCGGACAGGTGTTCGAATCGGTCGGAAACAGGGCGTCCGAATCGGATCCGGTAAAGCCGAATCCGATTCGGTGCCCTGCCGGCCAAGATCGGAATCGGCCCCTAAACATATATATAAATTACTATTCCCACTCCACTGAGTATTAAACAAGGGAATGTGCTGGACATTAAACATATATAAATTACTATTCCCACTTCAGTTAGTATTAAATCACAGAAGGTGCCGGACACTAAAGATATATAAATTACTATTCCCACTACAGTCAGTATTAAGTCATAGAAGGTGCTGGACACTAAACATATATAATTTACTATTCAAACGCCACCCAATATTAAGTGAAAGAAAGTGCTGGACACTAAACATATAAAAATTAAAAATCCCACTCTAGTCACTATTAATTCAGGAAAGGTGCTGGACACTAAACATATATAAATTACTATTCCCACTCCAGTCATTATTAAGTCAGAGAAGGTGAAGGACACTAAACATATAAAATTACTATTCCCACTCCAGTAAGTATTAAGTCAGGGAAGCTTCTGGACACCGAGGGGTCGATTCCGATCTTGGCCGGAAGCGCACCTAACAGTATTCGTCCGGAAAAAAAACCAGCCGATTGCGTGTTTCCCGACCGATTCGAACATTCGTCCGGATGAACAAGTACGATGCGTATAACAACCCAGTTTCCGAGCGAGCCGTACTTACCCAATTCAGCTCCTGTTCCCCGCCCGAGCCGGATCCGTAAACGCCGAATCGAGTCGTACGGAAGCAAATACACAGCACATTCCGGCCGGACGAGTACGATGCGCACTCCGTACGCGCCGAACCCGTCGCTACGTCCGGGACGTTTGAGCATCCGGGCGAGCCGTACATAAGCTCCGTTTCGCGCCACAAGACGATCCACGGCTACGAGACGAACAAGCCTGCTACGAGTACGAGTCGAAGGCACGAGAAACCCGAACGAGACGATCCAAGCATGAATCCCTTTGCGCAGGTCCTACCTATACTCTACATCTATTACCGGGACCGGCACGGACGCGTACGGCGCAGAAGGTAAGTCAAACACCAACAATACAAACAAACGACACATACCCGAAATATGTCACACACACATAGGGATGCACAAATGACGTACACTAGCAACATCAGAACCATAGGGGTGGGATGGCCATCACCAATGCCATACACACACATAGGGGGCTGGATGTCTGCCACTACCACCACCCCACTCAGGGGGGCCTGGATGCCTGTCACTACTACCATCCCCACCCTTAGGGGGATGGATGCCTACCACTACCACCACCCCTACTCAGGGGGGCCTGGATGCCTACTACTACCACCACCCCTACTCAGGGGGGGCTGGATGCCTGCCACCACCACCACCCCTACTCAGGGGGGCCTGGATGCCTACCACTACCACCACCCCTACTCAGGGGGGGCTGGATGCCTGCCACTACCACCACCACCCCTACTCAGGGGTGCCTGGATGCCTGTCACTACTACCATCCCCACCCTTAGGGGGATGGATGCCTGCCACTACCACCACCCCTACTCAGGGGGGCCTGGATGCCTACCACTACCACCACCCCTACTCAGGGGGGCCTGGATGCCTGTCACTACTACCATCCCCACCCTTAGGGGGATGGATGCCTGCCACTACCACCACCCCTACTCAGGGGTGCCTGGATGCCTGTCACTACTACCATCCCCACTCATGGGGGGATGGATGCCTACCACTACCACCACCCCTACTCAGGGGGGCCTGGATGCCTGTCACTACTACCATCCCCACCCTTAGGGGGATGGATGCCTGCCACTACCACCACCCCTACTCAGGGGTGCCTGGATGCCTACCACTACCACCACCCCTACTCAGGAGGGCCTGGATGTCTGTCACTACTACCATCCCCACCCTCAGGGGGCTGGATGCCTACCACTACCACCACCCCTACTCAGGGGGGGCTGGATGCCTGCCACTACCACCACCCCACTCAGGGGGGGGCTCGATGCCTGTCACTACTACCATCCCCACCCTTAGGGGATGGATGCCTACCACTACCACCACCCCTACTCAGGGGGGCTGGATGCCTACCACTACCACCACCCCTACTCAGGGGGCCTGGATGCCTGTCACTACTACCATCCCCACTCATGGGGGATGGATGCCTACCACTACCACCACCCCTACTCAGGGGGCCTGGATGCCTGTCACTACTACCATCCCCACCCTTAGGGGGATGGATGCCTGCCACTACCACCACCCCTACTCAGGGGGCCTGGATGCCTACCACTACCACCACCCCTACTCAGGAGGGCCTGGATGCCTGTCACTACTACCATCCCCACCCTCAGGGGCTGGATGCCTACCACTACCACCACCCCTACTCAGGGGGCTGGATGCCTGCCACTACCGCCACCCCACTCAGGGGGCTCGATGCCTGTCACTACTACCATCCCCACCCTTAGGGGATGGATGCCTACCACTACCACCACCCCTACTCATGGGGGCCTGGATGCCTACCACTACCACCACCCCTACTCAGGGGGCTGGATGCCTGCCACTACCACCACCCCACTCAGGGGGCTCAATGCCTGTCACTACTACCATCCCCACCCTTAGGGGGATGGATGCCTACCACTACCACCACCCCTACTCAGGGGGCCTGGATGCCTACTACCACCACCACCCCTACTCAGGGGGCTGGATGCCTGCCACCACCACCACCCCTACTCAGGGGGCCTGGATGCCTGTCACTACTACCATCCCCACCCTTAGGGGGATGGATGCCTGCCACTACCACCACCCCTACTCAGGGGGCCTGGATGCCTGCCACTACCACCACCCCTACTCAGGGGTGCCTGGATGCCTGTCACTACTACCATCCCCACTAATAAGGGGATGGATGCCTACCACTACCACCACCCCTACTCAGGGGGCTGGATGCCTACCACTACCACCACCCCTACTCAGGGGGCCTGGATGCCTACTATTACCACCACCCCAACTCAAGGGGGCTGGATGCCTGTCACTACTACCAACCCCACTCATAGGGGGATGGATGCCTACCACTACCACCACCCCTACTCAGGGGGGGCTGGATGCCTGTCACTACTACCAACCCCACTAATAGGGGGATGGATGCCTACCACTACCACCACCCCTACTCAGGGGGGCCTGGATGCCTACCACTACCACCATCCCCACTCATAGGGGGATAAATGCCTACCACCCACACCACCCCTAAACATAGGACGGGAAATGCATGACACAACCAGCATACTCCAACATAAGGAATGTCTGAAAATACATCCCACCAACACCATGACAAGCGTGTGTAGTCTGTGTCAAATGCCCAAAACACTGAACATGTCATTGAGCATACAATGTGACCCCTATCACATGTGTCACAAATAAATGTGTGTGGGCTCCACAATGCAAGCAGACCATGACCACTGTGGCAATGGGGTATAACACCCCATCATCACCATGACCAAAAGGTAAGTGTGGGGTCCATAGCTGAAGCACATTTTGAACATTGTGGCAATGGGGTCTAAACCCCCATCATCACAGTGACCAAAATGTAAGTGTGGGGTCCATACCTGAGGCACATTTTGAACATTGTGGCAATGGGGTCTAAACCCCCATCACCACAGTGACCAAAAGGTAAGTGTGGGGTCCATAGCTGAAGCACATTTTGAACACTGTGGCAATGGGGTCTAAACCCCCATCATCACAGTGACCAAAAGGTAAGTGTGGGGTCCATAGCTGAAGCACATTTTGAACATTGTGGCAATGGGGTCTAAACCCCCATCATCACAGTGACCAAAAGGTAAATGTGGGGTCCATAGCTGAAGCACATTTTGAACATTGTGGCAATGGGGTCCAAACCCCCATCATCACAGTAAGTGTTGTCATGGAAAAAGCTGCAACTGCCAAACAGCATGGATGATCCCTGGTCACAGAACAACAAATACATCAGTTGCAAAGTAGTGCTTGTGTCCCATAGCAACATACATTGGGTGAGGCAAACAGTGCAGTGCCAATAAGATATACCTTTGGCCATGTGCAGACAAACATCACCCATGGGTGCTGACATTGGCAACATTCCTCAATAACACAATAACAGAAGTGACCATCATAATGCAGCCCCACATATCTGCACCAATGGACACACAAATGTAGATATCCTTTGGAGACTGTAGATGTCAGGTGAACAAATACCATACCATGGCAGCAAAGGGACATACAAACCATGATCATTGTGCTGACTGATGACCTAGGAGTCTCAGGGACAGCAGGGGAAAGCCAACAAACAACATACAGCCAATGGCACACTAAAGATATGCCAATGCAGTAGTGCAGATGCACAAACACAAACAGGCAGCCTCACACTGCAGATCAAACACAACAGGTGATGGGGGGTGTGCCAGTGTCCCCAGGCAACCACACAACACATGAGGAGGCCTGAATCACAATTACACAGATGTGTATACAGTGCCACACAAACGTAACTCATGGATCGGATTCCCCTATGTGGGCAAACAGGCATTGTTAGATGAGAGGGAGCCCAAATTACACATGTCACACAAGCTTGTCGGAACAGCAAATAACACAGCAAGAGACAGACCCACCACAGCACTATCCCCAGGGACCCCACATCGTGTTGACCGTGGCCTGCATGATAATCCCACTGTGATGACAAAGCTAGATGTCGTTCACACTGTGAACCACAGTCATGTGTCCCGAGCAACAAACTACCATCACACCTACACAAGCACAAATCAATCAGCACGGCCTGTCAGCCAAGGCCAACATGGAGGTAGGGGTCTAGCCGTGCAACAACTCTCATTTGCACACACTCAACACCACACACCTTGATCTCCACCAATGTGCAGCAGTGAAGCTCACATGGACTGGTGACATTGCACATGCACCCATGACAATACCAAGGGTGGTTGTGGGAACTAAGGTGCAGAAACCCATCACACCTGGCCAGTCAACAAGACTCGTGAATGTCTGACACACTGCACAGTATGCTGTACATGGGCATGACGTGAAATCCACCACAATCAATGTGATCCCGGACACAGTCACACACCAATGAAGAAGTCAAGGTCACCCACAAAGAACACACATAGACAACTTCCAACATTGCAGCTCTGACCCAGAGGAGTGGCAGCAGTCACACACACAACGTGTCACAATCACTGAAAGCTAACACAAACTGTAAATTACATGACTTGTGTAACCAACAAGTGCCAAGGGGAATCCTGACTGTGTCTCATCTGCGTTTGCCCACAAACTCAGCCCTGACAGCAAACACACCTATGGATGACACCCTGATGACCACTAATGTGCCATGCACCCACATCCCAGAGAAGCCAGTGCGAAGATTTGGGTGGTACATAGGTCAACTCAGCAAGCATCACAAACAGGAACATCACTAGGGATCCCAGCCTGTGTTGCAAAACGGAAGTGAACACACACAGACATGCTCACACAACACACACCTTGGGCTCAGGCAATGTCACGGAATTACACACTGCCATGAGGGCACTCCACTTCTGTGTAAGGAAAGCTGTGCCATACGTTGTCTCTGCAGAGCTCTATCATATCAGCAGTACACTTGGTCACTCAGTCAACAATTAGCGCAAAATGAAGGCTCTCGTCACATCAGCCTGGTCATGGGAGTGTCACCGACACCATCTGCACAGATCCAACACACATGTATAGCAAGTTGCACTGATCACACAGATGAGTCCTTCCCCATTGATGCCCAAACTTGCATGTCCAGTGGAGATGGTCACACGGTCAGGGAAATAGACAAATTGAACAATGGCAAGCACAACAGATGTGCAGGGGTGTAAGCCACAGATGTGATATTGCAAATAAAAGTAGGAAATCCCATTGCCAAATATTGAAAACATGATACCCTCATATTGCTGCAAAGGATGACATGGATACCCACCAGGATAGGACACATTCCCCCTGGACCACATGGGGTCCTGCACAGTAACACTTCATTTCCCTGATATCAAAAATCACCATCAGTGCAGCAAGGGCACGGTTAGCATCATCAACATCATGTACATCAGAAGCAAAACCACTAGAGAACAGAAAGTAGCTTTATTCAGCATTTGTGTGTGAAGAAGTGAAAGTCCAGAAATATAACAAAGGCCAATGGCCAGTCCATAACAAGAGTCCAAACAGGGTGACAGTGCCAGATGTCACCCTTTGCATGCCTGCACAGCTACACATCAGGGACATTCCCCTCGGAGGGGCACACAGGGGGGCAGGCCAGGCACCGCAGGGACAGGATCAGGGCTCACCAGAAGGAGGCAGGGAAGGTGTGGTGGGTGCTGGAGAGTCACTGACAACTGCAGTGGAGGTGTCTGACATGGTGTGTGCCGGCACAACTGGTGGGCATGAGTCAGATGGTGTGGGTGCCGGCACGACTGCAGTGGGCCATGCAGATGGAGTGGACAGGTTCCCCACTGCAGTGCCCAAGTCAGACAGGGTGGTAGTGGACTCCACTGCAGTGCCTATCTCCAGGGGAGTAGAATGGGGTTCAGGTGAGGTGGGCAGGACAGAGGGGGAGGACACGCTCTCCACACCAGTGGCACAAACAAGCGCAGCGGGGGGTGTGGTGCTGGAAGAGCAAGTGGTAGGGGGAGAAGGCTGGATCATTTTGGGGATGGTGTATCTGTGGGTGGGGGAACCTGGGGCAGGGTGTGGCGGGGAACCTGTGGAGTGGGGGCCTGAGGGATGGAGGAAGGAGACTTGGTGGTTGAGCTGCAGGGTGGCGGCGGGGTCTTGCTCTTCCGGGTCCGGGGGACTTGCGGATGGGGGCCTCAGTCTGTCTGCACCTGGGGAGGGTGTCCGGGGGTGAGGGGCACTCCCTCTGTGTGGGTGGACTTCCTCTTCCCCTGTATGCTGGATCAGCTGGATTGGAGGGGAAGAGGCCGAGGTCACAGAGGAAGTGCTGCTGTGTAGGTGGGGTTGCAGGTGAGGCAAGGGAAGGGGCCTTGGAGGGAGAGGTATCAGAAGACTGCGGAGTGACTGTGGATGCCTGTGTTTGTGTATGTACCCCATCCCCTGTGGGTGTGGTATCAGTCCCCTGAGGATGCCTGCGTGCACGTCTTGTTTTTGTAGTGGGTGTGTCTGTGATGCTCGTGTCTGTGTGTTTGGGTGAATGTACAGGTGTGCATGTGCTTGGGACAGGTAGGGTGCCAGGAAGTGTGGATGGGGCAGAGGTAGGAGGGGTGAGGGACTGTTGGAGGAGGGACACTGTTGCGGTCAGGGAGGAGTCCATGGACTTATTGCTCCTCTGTAGGGCAGACATGCCCGATGAGATGCCCTCCATAAAAGACAGCAGCTGAGTCAACAGAGTGGTGTGGGCATGGAGGACACTCAGCATTGCTGTCTGCCCTACATGGAGCTGGCGAAGTAGGTACACAGACTCCTCACTCAGGGCAGCAGGGGACACAGGGGCAGGGACTGCGGTGCCTGGCACGAAGGAGACACGCTCCTGAACATGGGAGCCTCCACGGACCTCTGGAATGGGAGCCAATGGGAGGGCGGTGGTGGTGGTGGTGGTGGCGGGGCCAGACAGACTAGCTGGCCTTTGGTGGCTGCTGACACCCGCCTCCACAAGGGAGTCATCCTCCGAGTTGCTGTGGTCCTCAGCTGAGGTGGATGGTGCTGAGGACTCCTCGGTGTGGCTCCCCTCGCCCTCCGTGCCACTGGGTCCCTCCGACCACTCATCGGCTGCTGACCCAGTCTGGCTCAGTGGCTCCTCCTGGTCCATGGAGCTGTCCCCTCCTGTGGCCATGGATGTATCTGCAAACAATTAGGGAAACAGGCAGACATCAGTCACCTGCACTGACCGCACAAAACCACAGTAAGTACAGCACATTACAGAGCAAGCCCTGGCATCCTTAGTTGAACATTGCCAAAAGTGCCCAAACAGAGTAGGAGAAGCAAATTGTCAGTCTGATGGTCAACCATAGCACTCACATCCCTCCTGGCCTTGCACCCATCGGTCTGGTGTCTGTCGGATGGCAATACACCAGTGTGGACACATGCACCACCTACACAGTAGTTGGACAGTGCAGAGAACACGGTGAAGTATGTGAACATGCACACATCACAACTCTTGCCACTGAGTCAGTACAGGTATCCGGATAAAGGGATGGCCAGAGTCTATTTGGAAATGCATGTGATGCATACCAGCACCAGACACCATGATGCACCTATGTCCTGATAGTCAATGCCACAATGGGGTGCATGTAGCACATGTCACTCCCCTGCAGGATCACTCTTAGGAAGTTTAACGCCATGGCACAGGCATGCCTGCAAAGTCATACATCACTGTCTCCAGTCACATGGGCAGGGCAGCCAGACAACAACAGTCTGCACTGTGTCACAATCCTAGGTCATGGGGAATGCAAGTCCAGTAGCTGACAAGTGCACATGTCCATCCCCCACAAACCACATCATCTGAACCCTCATTTGTCCACGTCATACCAATTGGACATATGGGAGACATGAAACACAACCCTCGGAACATGAGCACCTCACAATCTGCTGTGAATGGGAAACAGCTGCCTGAACTTCACAGTCGCATACCCCAGTATGCACGGTCAAGTGATCAAACACCTATATGTCACACAAGTATCGTCTCCTATGGTCACATCTCCGGTGGCATGCTGAGCCCTAACCGATAAACACCCCAGTAGTCCTGACAACAAAGCCACAGCACAATGACACAGGGACAGACACCTGAGGGAACATTTCACTGAGCACAACGTGTCAGCTGATACACGGGAGTGGGAGTACAGAGTGTATTGTATGGCCTGGAGTAGGCATGACTGTCCTGCTCCACGTGAAAGAGGGATGAGCCCTGGACAGTAGGCAGGTGGCTAAGCATATGTGACACACTTGATATACATACTCCTGAGGCCCAAACATTGTTCACAACCGCAGCATGGGTGTGTGCCAAATACCCCAGGCACATGTGGTGAATCAGATCAGCAATTGGACCACATATCAAAGTAACACGCAGATTACATGTCAGAACCCAGGCATTGTGTAAGCAATGGACCCACCCATGAAGCCCACCACAGAGTTACGGGTACAAATGCTGTCCCCCACCTTGAGCTAAGCAATATGCAAGGACACAGTACCCAAGTGACACAATTTCCTGACTGTAAGGGCCACACCTGGGTATCAGATGAGGAGTGGGCAGTGCACAATTGAGGGACATGGGTCCTGGACCACATAACTGATGTACTGTTGAAGTTTAACCAGGCCAGAGGAGGGCACATAGCATGTCAGACAAATCTCACAGTGCAGTCATGGACTCACCCCCTCCTTGCTGCTGTCTGCCCTTCAGCTGCCCATCCAGATCAGGGAAGACCACCGCCAGGATCCTGAGCATGTGGGGGGTCAGGGTCCGGTGTCCGCCCCTCCTGCGAGGAGGTGACAGCTTCAGCTGGACCCTTGCGATCCTCCGGGTCCAGCCCCAAAGGTCCTGCCACCTCTTCTGGCAGTAGCGGATCCGGCGCTTGTAGACCCCCACAGACCTTACTGCCCGGGCGATGTCCAGCCATATTTCCTGCTTCTGGTGGGCATCAACCTGTGAGGATGACAAAGTGTAAAGGCCATTACTACACATGCAACAAATCCGTGCATCACACATTTGGATATACATGTCTCAATCACAGGGGCACATGTTGTACACGGGCAGTGCAAGGATGGCTATGAACAGTTTGCCAGCAGTTACTACATGGTATCATTGCCTGGGAAGTCAAACCTTGTTTAAATGCACTGTTACTGCACTATACCTGTTCAGTGCATGTAACTACACACTATGGGGGGTGAGGACTACTCAGTGAGCCTGCTAGCCAGTGGCGTGCAGACTGTAAGTCTGGCTAGTCAGACAACATGCACATTTGTAAGGCAGTGGACAGCACACTCACCTACTCCCCTGGTTTCCCATACAGCTTGCTGTACTGTGGAAGGAGGTTGTCCAGCAGGGCCTGGTTCTCCTCAAGGCTGAAGGCTGGGGCTCTCTCCACAGTACGTGCCATTGCAGGATCCAGAGGATGCAGAGACAGCAGCAGTGGTGGTGGCAGATGTTGTCCTGGAGCATGTAGTGCAGGCAAGTGAGCTCTCAGGGGAACAGCCAGCATTATATGTGTGCAGCTGAGGCAGATACTGTCCCATGTGTCCAAAGTGATAGGTCCAAGTCGTTTGCATCTTCTGAATCTGGCCAATCCATGGAATTGCACCACTTACACACGCCTACAGCATCCTTCAAAAGTTCAACTTCATGACACCCATGCATTTGCAACATTGTTGTGGGTGGCCAACTGAATTCACAGCATCAGACTCGTTAAACTTTCGAAAACGCGTCCGTTGCCATGCCAGGCCATAGCCAATGCATGCGCACCGATCGGTCCATTGCTGTACAACGCGTATTCCGGGTACAACGCATACCCGCACACAACAGATTCAATGGCCAGTGCGTGCACACCGATCGGTCCATTGCTGTACAACGCGTACACCGATCGGTCCATTGCTGTACAACGCGTACCCGCACACAACAGATTCAATGGCCAGTGCGTGCACACCGATCGGTCCATTGCTGTACAACGCGTATTCCGGTTACAACGCGTACCCGCACACAACAGATTCAATGGCCAGTGCATGCACACCGATCGGTCCATTGCTGTACAACGCGTATTCGGGTACAACGCGTACCCGCACACAACAGATGCAATGGGCTGGCCGGGCACACCGATCGGTCCATTGCTGTACAACGCGTATTACGGGATACAACGCGTACCCGCTCACAACAGATGCAATGGGCCGGCCGGGCACACCGATCGGTCCATTGCTGTACAACGCGTACCCGCTCACAACAGATGCAATGGGCCGGCCGGGCACACCGATCGGTCCATTGCTGTACAACGCATATTACGGGATACAACGCGTACCCGCTCACAACAGATGCAATGGGCCGGCCGGGCACACCGATCGGTCCATTGCTGTACAACGCGTACCCGCTCACAACAGATGCAATGGGCCGGCCGGGCACACCGATCGGTCCATTGCTGTACAACGCATATTACGGGATACAATGCGTACCCGCTCACAACAGATGCAATGGGCCGGCCGGGCACACCGATCGGTCCATTGCTGTACAACGCCTACCCGCTCACAACAGATGCAATGGGCCGGCCGGGCACACCGATCGGTCCATTGCTGTACAACGCGTACCCGCTCACAACAGATGCAATGGGCCGGCCGGGCACACCGATCGGTCCATTGCTGTACAACGCGTATTACGGGATACAACGCTGCACCCGCTCACAACAGATGCAATGGGCCGGCCGGGCACACCGATCGGTCCATTGCTGTACAACGCGTACCCGCTCACAACAGATGCAATGTGCCGGCCGGGCACACCGATCGGTCCATTGCTGTACAACGCGTACCTGTACAGGTCAGTCGCATATGTCACCATGCTTGTCACTGGTGAACGTATGCCAGCCACATATACCTGCCAGAGACCCAGGGGCACACTTACAACACCACACCCAGTCCACACTGTTTCCTAAGGCATGTAAGCTGCATTACCTTTTCTGTGTATGGGGGTTAACATGTGGTTTCTGTGGAGGCACTTGTGGGCAGCCACACCCAGGCTGTTAATGTGTTAATGGGGACAGGGTCCTTTGTGTGTTGTGCACATGACCACTGTGATGTGCAACAGTTCATTTCGGAGCATGTGGCATGGTCACATTTCCAGGTTGTGTATGTGTGTGACATGTCACAAACCCCCTGGGTCCCATGGGGGAAGGCATGTACGTCACAGGGTGACCCATTGCCACAATAGTGATGTCCCTCCACAGTCTGTGTGCATGTTGTGTTTCCGATGTCTCTGATTCCATGTGCACGATGGGAGACAGTCTCCACATCAACGTTGTTTGTGCATGGACTTTGATGTTGTGCGTCACTGGCGTCCATGTCTGTCCTGTGTAGGCGACAGGGGCCACTACCTGTGGGAGTCATGTTTGTTTTTCTGACGTGTACATGATACGCCATGTAATGCCAGTGTCCATGTGGCAAGACAGGGTCACTGGGAATCTACCTGTCAATGAGCTGTGATGCCTGTGGTGCATCTGTCCAGACATGTCACTGTGGTTTGTGTGTGGAACGTGACAGCAGTAAATGGGTACTGTGACACCGCCTAATGGTTTCCCATAGCACAACCTGGAACCTGTTGTCCACACATGTTGTACTGAGTAGTCAGATGATGGCCATGTAGGTGCGAGTTATGTGCGAACAGAACGGCACACACATCAAGTACTTGTGTCTCGTAATGATGTATCATGTGAAATTGAGTGTGGTGAATGGCACATATGTGGGGTGACTGACAATCTTTCTTTCCTCAACCTATGCACTGCAGGGCTCCAGCTGTCCATTGACCATTCCCTGACCTGGCAACGATGGTGGAACGTGACAGCATCCGACGGTACCGCTTCACCAGGCAGCTGATTGAGGATTTGGCAGTGCGCTTGGCACCACATTTGCAACCTGGCCGGCCGTACCCTACGGCGCTGACCCCCAAGGTGAAGGTAATGGCAGCCCTACACTTCTTTGCCACCGGTACCTTTCAACACACTGTGGCGACTGCCGGTGGGATGTCACAGACTATGTTCAGCCATGTGCTACACGATGTTTTGGAGGCAATGTTGAGATGCCTGAACCAGTACATCTATTTCCCTACACGTCAACAACTCACTGACGTCAAGAGTGACTTCTATGCCCTGGGGAGGATGCCACATGTCATTGGCTCCATTTATGGGACACATGTGGCTTTGGTACCACCACAGGCACATGAGCAGGCATACCGGAACCGGAAACATTACCATTTGATCAATGCTCTGGTGGTATGTCTTGCAGATATGACCATCACACATGTGTGTGCCCGTTTCCCTGGTTCAGCACACGATGCCTACGTGATGAGGAGTAGTCGCATCCCGAGGATGATGGCACAGATGCAGAACCAGCGTGCCTGGCTTGTCGGTGTGTACTGACTTTGTACCATTGTGTGTGTTCTGCACTGTAGTATACCGCCCACTTTTCCAACTCAGCTAATGTGCCCTTGTCTGTCCGTAGGTGACTCCGGATACCCCAACATGCCGTGGTTGCTGACACCCCTCAGGAACCCTGTGAAACCAGCCCAGATGCGCTACAATGAGGCACATGGTTGGACCAGGAGAGTGATTGAGCGGACCTTTGGTCTCCTCAAGAGCCGCTTCCGCTGCCTGGACAAGACAGGAGGGGCCCTCCCATATGCCCCAGCAAAGGTGTGCAAGATTGTCATCGTCTGCTGCATGCTACACAACCTGGCAGTGCGGAAGGAGTTGCCTCTCATCCTGGATGACGATGACCAACGTCCGCCACCTGTGGAGGATCCTGGCCTGGACCACGATGCCAGTGATGATGCTGATGATGATGGTGATGTCCGCACACAGCTCATCACCAACTTCTTCAGCTGAATGTGAGTATCCAGGGAGATGTAATGTGAATGATGTGAGTTTGCATGATATGTGTGGGTGGTGCTCTGGTGCTGTTTGAGTGTGGCCATGTGCTACTTCACTGGATGCGTGCAGCAATGTGTCCTTACAGGTAGTATGTACTCCCCAACAGTTTTGACATGCTAACTTGGTTTTGTGTACTTGTCTTGTGACATGTATTGGGCATGAGTATTGCAGTTCTGTCCTGTTCTTCAGTGGTTTTAACTGTGTGTCATGTCAGTCCTTCACAGGGTGCTTACTGAGTACTTTGGTCAACTTGGATCCCCGACACCATGATTCAGCTTTCAGGGTGGCAGCAGTAGTTTCCCTACAGGTGATGTGCCACACACCCCTGGACTTCATATCTTCTGCACTTGTTGACTGTGTGGCCACTGCCACGTGGGTAAACCTTGCATTTGTAGTGGAAACAACATGTTGCAAATGTGTAATAAACCTGTGCTTCACTTTGGGATGTGCGTTGTCTGTGGTCACACATCTGACTGAAATTTGCTTACTGCACCTGTGGGCTAGTTGACACAGACTCTGAATAGGTGTGGTGTCTGTGCATTCCACAGTATTTCCTGGCAACATCACTGTAGGCGATGAGTCCGATGGCCCTGGTGTCTCTGTGTTGTGTAGCCCTAGTGGTGTGTCTCCCTCATATGTGTCACGTCACCATGACTCACATGACGGTGTTGTACTTGCTGTAGCAGTTAGCATACACAGTGTAATTTAGCAGATCATCATCACCATAACAGTATCCACATTTGAATAACAACAGAGGCAAGTATGGTGTACTAGTGATTTTATTTACAGAAATGTGTGTGTGTATAGTGCACAGGATGGTGGGTGCTGTACATTGGGATTGTGATCCAAAGTTCCCAGATGAGTTGGAAGTCTTGGTAGCAGAAATGTCCTGAGTGTAGTCCACAGTCATATGATACATTAGTCCAACTTGAACTCCCATGTCATGTGGGAGAGTCGTGTTGCATTCGACAGGGTGAAAAGTTTGCACACAAAGGAGATTTTCCGGAACAGGTGTTGGCTTCCTGGGGGATGTACGTGGCCATCAACCTCTCAGTTTTCCTTCCTCGGATGACCCCTCTTCTTTGGGGGACCCTCACGTGCAGGCTGCGGCGGTGCAGGGAGTCTCCGCCAGAGTCCTCCTCCCTCCCTGTGGCGGTGTCAGTTGATGCAGCACCAGATGTTGTGGGCACACAGGGAGGTGTGGCCATGTTGGTGCTAATCTGGCGGAGGCATGTCAATATGTCCCTATGCACCGCTGTGAGTTCTTGCAATGTGTCCCACTTGGTCTCCATGCGAGACATGTGTGTCTCCACACGGGACATGTGGGAGTCCAAGCGGGCATGATGGGCAGCCTGCTGCTGTTGTATGTCCTTGAGGATCCCCACTACCTGTCTGACCTCTCCGGTGCTATCCTGGTACGCATCAGCGATGCATGCCAGTTGTGGGTCATCATGCAGTCCAGACCCCTCTGCAAGCAGCGACCTATGTCTACCACCCCTCCCACCACCCCTGGCGACACGTGCAGGACCTCCGGTGGCACGCACAGGTGACCCGAGGCCCACTTGGGGGTTGTTAGTGGTGTTGTCATCCGTTGCTCCACGGTGGGCCTGGGGCCCTGTGCTGTTGTCAGCGGTGGTCCTTGGTCTGTCCATGTCGGCGGGGGTGGTCTGTGTGTTGGCAGTTGTTGGAGGGGTGGGTGCAGGGGATGCAGATGTTGGTCCTGCTGGTGCTGCATGATGACTCACACCGGAGGTGCCAGGTAGGTCTTCGCCATCCGAGGAGGGCAAAGGCTGTTCCACACCAGTGAGCTCAGTGTCCCCCGGAGCCTGGGACAGGGACTCCTCCTCGCCTGCTGCTGTGTCCCCATCATCATCACCTGTATTTGGATGAGACACACATTGTATGTTATGTTTCTACAGGCATCAATGGTTCACACACCTGACAGTTGAGACTGTACCTCTGGATGCGGGCATGTACATTGCATTGTCCTAAGTTGTCACAGTAAGAGGTTGATATTGGTGTAGCACATTGTCCTGCATACCTGGGGCATTTCAATGTGAATGTTGAGGTGTGTGCATGGCCAGCATTGGTTGTATTTGGTGGACATCCGGCCATCCTTCTCCACCTAGCCCAGTTATCCCACCATGAAGCATGCCACCCTTGCAGTGGGTTCAGGTTGACTCTCAGGATGTCATTCAGTGGTGTTCTGCTGTATGTTGGTGCACAGTTCCCAGCAGGGCCTTGTGCTCCCCACAGCAGTACCCAGTGTCAGCCATCTTGTCAGTCCTTATCCACTCCCTATGATGTGAGCATGGTTCAGAGTGGTGTAGATGGGCCAATTGTGTGGGTGAGCAATATCTGTGACTACCACTCCCATCATGCTATTTCCTACACCCCCCTTCCCATCATGCCCATACTTCCTTCCTTTTGAGTGGACTTCACTGTGTGTGAGTGTGACAGCAATGGCAAGATGGCTGACAGTGTGGTCCTGTTGTTTGTTGGTGCACAGTTCCCAGCAGGGCCTTGTGCTCCCACAGCAGTACCCAGTGTCAGCCATCTTGTCAGTCCTTATCCACTCCCTGTGATGTGAGCATGGTTCAGAGTGGTGTTGATGGGCCAATTGTGAGGGTGAGCAATATCTGTGACTACAACTCCCATCATGCTATTGCCTACACCCCCTTCCCAGCATGCCCGTACTTCCTTCCTTTTGACTCTGCTTCCCTGTGGGGTAGTGTGCCTGTGTTGACAGGAAGGCTGACAGTGTTGTCCTTGCGTTTGTTTGGCTACAAGTCCCAAGAGTGTCCTTGTGCTTCACACAGCATTACCCAGGGTGGTGGTTCTTTGTGGGATCTTCATTTGGTGTGTGAGGCATTGCATTCTCCCAGGTGGGTTATGTGGAGTTTGTGTTGAGGGGGTGTGTGAGGAGAGCTGCTTGTAACTATGGTCAGTGCTGTCAGTCCTCCTTCCCACCCAGCCAGATATCCCACCATGCAACGTGCTTGCATTGCAGGGAGTGCAAGTTGGCTTTCAGGATGTCAGGCAGTGGTGTTCTGCTGTTTGTTGGTGCACAGTTCCCAGCAGGGCCTTGTGCTCCCCACAGCAGTACCCAGTGTCAGCCATCTTGTCAGTCCTTATCCACTCCCTGTGATGTGAGCATGGTTCAGAGTGGTGTAGATGGGCCAATTGTGTAGGTGAGCAATATCTGTGACTACAACTCCCATCATGCTATTGCCTACACCCCCTTCCCAGCATGCCCATACTTCCTTCCTTTTGAGTGGACTTCACTGTGTGTGAGTGTGACAGCAATGGCAAGATGGCTGACAGTGTGGTCCTGTTGTTTGTTGGTGCACAGTTCCCAGCAGGGCCTTGTGCTCCCCACAGCAGTACCCAGTGTCAGCCATCTTGTCAGTTCTTATCCACTCCCTGTGATGTGAGCATGGTTCAGAGTGGTGTTGATGGGCCAATTGTGAGGGTGAGCAATATCTGTGACTACAACTCCCATCATGCTATTGCCTACACCCCCCTTCCCAGCAAGCCCGTACTGCCTTCCTTTTGACTCTGCTTCCCTGTGGGGTAGTGTGCCTGTGCTGACAGTGTTGTCCTTGCGTTTGTTTGGCTACAAGTCCCAAGAGTGTCCCTGTGCTTCACACAGCATTACCCAGGGTGGTGGTTCTTTGTGGGATCTTCATTTGGTGTGTGAGGCATTGCATTCTCCCAGGTGGGTTATGTGGAGTTTGTGTTGAGGGGGTGTGTGAGGAGAGCTGCTTGTAACTATGGTCAGTGCTGTCAGTCCTCCTTCCCACCCAGCCAGATATCCCACCATGCAATGTGCTTGCATTGCAGGGAGTGCAAGTTGGCTTTCAGGATGTCAGGCAGTGGTGTTCTGCTGTTTGTTGGTGCACAGTTCCCAGCAGGGCCTTGTGCTCCCCACAGCAGTACCCAGTGTCAGCCATCTTGTCAGTCCTTATCCACTCCCTGTGATGTGAGCATGGTTCAGAGTGGTGTTGATGGGCCAATTGTGTGGGTGAGCAATATCTGTGACTACAACTCCCATCATGCTCTTGGCTACACTGACTTCACCAGCATATACAGGATTCCTTCCTTTCTGTGAGCTTCCCTGTGAGGTGGTGTTCTAGTGGTGGCTAAATATCTGACAGTGTTTGTTAGTTAGATTTGTGCCACTGCCTAGCTCTATTTGGTATTGGGTTTGTACATGTCATGACACAGTTACATATCACTATGACATGGCATGTATTGTGTTTATCTGACTGACATACACTTCTTGGGATGATTATCTTTTGGTTGCTGTTGATTTGCTAGGGGTGCATGGTTTGACTATCCCTTGACAGTGATGTGTGTGTATTGGCACACAATATTGTGTATATTAGTTGTGTACTCACCAGGCTCTGGGATGTTTGTTAGTCCATATACGCTCACTGGTGGTAGGATGGCCCGCACCTTCTCCTCCCAGGGCCTGAGGTATACTGGTTTGGCAGGAGGGCCACTGCCGGTGTGCTGGCTCAGGAGGTAATCCTTCTTCAGTAGGTCCCTGACCCTCCTGCGCACATCATACCACCTGTTCTGGATGTCTTCCTTTGGTGATTGTGCGTTCACCCTGTCGACGATCCTCGCCCACATCTTGGTTTTCTGTGCCATGGGGGTCTGTTGGACCAATGTGCCAAACAACTGTGGCTCTACCCTCAGGATCTCGTCTACCATGACTTCCAATTCACTATCTAGGAACTTTGGATTCTTCTTTAGGGGCATGGTGATGGGTGGTGGTGGTGATTGATGTGTGTGTTTGTGCAGTTGAGGGTGTGTGTGTGTGTAGGTTTTGCTGTGTGTGTGTGAGGGTGCTATTTGTTGAGGTGCTAATGGTGTGTGGCTTTTGTGTTGGATGAGCTGTGTGTGTGTCTGCTGGTGTTCTGTGCTGGCAGGTCAGTGGAATTTGCAAAGGATCATGGTAGGGATTTGTGGCCTTTATGTAGGTGGAGTTGGGGGTGTGTTCTTGTTCCATTTCCCCCTGTATTTATTGGCTTTGTCATTGCTTGTTTGGCCCTCTTTTTTGTATTTTTTCATTTGTGATTATTGTGCATGTAGGAGTCGTTCTTCTGACCGAGTAGGACGTTGCAGTTATCTTGTGCGCGCCTCTCCGAGTCGTTCCCGCTGTGTTTCAGCTCAGTTTCATATGCGGCGTACGCGTTGGTCGCGGTGTATTGTGTTTGTTCGGCTGGGTTTTGTATGTGTGTCGGTCGTACGGCTTGGGCTCCGTGCGAATCGGTCTGCTTTTGCACCCATTGCATCGTACTGCGCGGGTCGGAGTTCGCGGGTACGTTTCGTTCGGGTTTATTCCTGGTGCGTGTCGGTCGGTTCGATTCGCGTGGTTTCCCGGCCAGATAGCTTGTTTCCGTCCGGGTCGGTCGTTCGCCTTGAGTTCCGTACGAGTTGGTCGTGATTCACATGCATTTCATCGTACTTCCCAGGTCGGGCAACGCCGGTACGTGTCGGTCGGACTATGATCCCGTACCGAGTCGGTCGGTATTTTTTCCGGCCCGAATCGGATTCGGCCCCTAAATATATATATTTTACAATTTAAACAACCTCACCATTTTCCCCTAATAAACCAACATCCAAGTACTAAAACAAACATATAATTTCCATTTTTAATTAACTTTATTTCTTAAAATTAATTTCAATTTTCTAAATTTTAATTTAATAACTAATTTTATAATAATATTTAAAAACACTCCCCACCCTTATCCCCTAATAACACAACATCACACTCCTAAAAAAAATCTTTTTAAATTTCACTTTCTAATTATTAAAAAATTGCAATTTTAAATTTTTTAATTAAATATGTCAATTCATATAATTATTTTTAAAACACTCCCCACCCTTCTCCCCTAATAACGCAATATCCCATTCCAAAAACAAAAATGTAATTTCTAATTTTAAATTTAAATTTCTTATTTTAAATTATTTTCAAAACTTGAAATTTTAATTTAATATATAATTTTATACTAATATTTTTAAAACACTGCCCACCCTTATCCCCCAATAACACAACATCCCGCTCCTAAAACAAAACATATATTTTATATTTTTAATTTAAATTTCGTTTTTTTAAATAATTTCTAATTTTAAAAAAATTAATATAATATGTAAATTTATACTAATATTTTTAAAATACTCCCCACCCTTATCCACTAATAACCCAACATCCCGCTCCTAAAACAAAACATATATTTTATATTTTTAATTTAAATATTGTTTTTTAAATAATTTCTAATTTCAAAAAAATTAATTTAATATGTAAATTTATACTAATATTTTTAAAATACTCCCTACCCTTATCCCCTAATAACCCAACATCCCGCTCCTAAAACATATCTTACAAAAATTATTTTTATACAATTTCAAAAAATATTCATACAATTAAACTAATAATAAATTAATAACAATACAGAAAATTTAAATATTTACAAAAAAATGATATTTTACACTTTCTATATATTTTTTCGATATTTTTACAACACTAACAAATCGATATTATCTACTGACGATATTACTTATTCGATATTTTATACTTCGATATTTTTTAATGAAAATAAAAAACGATATTTTTTACTACGATATTCATGACTTCGATATAATTGCAATTCGATATTTATAATTCGATATCATGTCCATTTACCCTATGATAGAGTAGAGTGAGCTGAACAGGTGCACTGCCTTGGACACTGGACAGGATCGTTGAGGGTACTTGCCCTGGAGGGAGGGTGCCCTATCCTGAAAGAAGAAAGATTTGTTTTCAGCAAGGGTTGCGATCGTGCAGCCCCATCGAGGGAGTGCTGCATGGCACAGTCGTTGATGAACGATAGGAGCCTACCAGCGAGGCTCTAAACGGACGCTGGATTGTTGTGCCCCTCTGGTTGGTTGTGTCTCGTGGCTCCAATTCCTCAAGTGTTTCCTATGTACCCATTTGGCCGTGCAGTCATGAGGGAGGAACAGCCCCTAGTGGCCCCTCCACTAGAGCAGAATGGTCCTGGTTGGTCTAGTTGGTCTACCAGGAGTAAAATAGTAGTGGTGGTTTTTCGTCTTACTGTAACAATAATACTGTTTGGGGTGGTGTGTATTTAGAAGAAAAACATCCAGTTCACACTTTGATAGGGACTACCCCGGTTCCACCCGAGCACCTGTTTGTCGCATTGACCCCGCATAAGGAAAGACATAGCCAGACATATGTTGGCAATGCTTTTGTACAGATGCTTCATCAGGTTCATAATACGACTAATACAACGAATTGTTGGGTGTGTGGGTTACTCCCCTCTGTTATGCACAAGAAGGATCTACTAGTGTCCTTCCCCTGTCGTACTTATGTAGCTGTGAGGCGTGGATCCAGTTGCTCTCCATGGTGTACATTCATTATCATGCTGACGCTATGAATATGACGGAGTCTGACTATGAAACAGTTCTGGAATATATAGTAGTACACCAGGACTACACTGCGGGACCAGATGGAAAGGAGGGTACTTTTCATCCCAATGCTTGCATGAATGTATATGACAATCACAAAAATGTCACATGGTTGCAAGACGAAATGTTGGATTTTCAGGGATTCAATGTCTCTGAATACTTTCACTGTTTCCATGCACGAAATATCACTAGAGATACAGTTATGCCCGTACCTGTGATTGATACTACAGCTAGTTTCTGTGTCGAAGGCTTTGGGAATATTCTGGTGGGACAGAGCAGCTGTAATTACACATATCGATTAAACACTACTAGTAGCCCGCCTTTACTGACACCGCCTAATGTATACTTTGTCTGTGGAGTGCATGCTTATACGTGGCTCCCTAGGGGATGGTCTGGCCGGTGTTACGTCTCTTTTCTTTTACCTCCTGTTTATATTGCGCCCTCCAATTATCACAAGGACCATAGACTGCAGCGGAGAAGCATATACTTGTCCCAGGCGAGGAGAGTTATTGACACAGCAGATATTGATCAGACCGATACCACTTTACAGCAATTCACGGATGCCATGAAGGGTATAATGCCCTTTTGGGGAACTATGTATAACAGTCTTAGCATTCGTCGCCTCACCAGGGTTGTAGAAGGGGTCATTAATACTACAGCCAGCATTCTCACTAACATTACTGCTGAGCTCCAGGTGACCAGGCTGGTTGCTCTTCAAAATCGGATGGTTTTAGACGTCATCCTTGCAGATAGGGGCGGAGCTTGCCGCGTCATTGGCAGCAGCTGCTGTGTCTACTTCCCAGACCAGGCCCCTGATGTATATTCCGCTATCCAGAAGTTGCATAGGCTTGCATCTGATATCCATCAAGACAATGGTTCATGGTCCTTGACAGGGTGGTTCTGGGGTCTGATATCATCCTGGGGTTGGAAGATACTTCTTTTCCTAGTAGCTATCGCAGGAGTCATCTTCACGTGCTGTCTATGCATTAATTGCCTTCCAGCGTGCTGCACCTATTGCGTGAGCAAGCTCACACCTACCCCTACTTTACCAGGGCGTGATAATAAAGTTTCTGCTATGATGATGCAAGATATGCAAGATATAATACTGATTGATGAGGGTATTTTTGAATACTAAAGTGATTTTGATACATATATACTGCTTTGTTTTCCCTTGCAATTTTAAAGGCTATGCTAGTCCTTTTTTTACCCTGCCTAGAATTGTAAAGACCCTACCGGATAGCCAATAAAGCATTTAGCCTCCACTGCTAAAAGGAGGGTCTGTTAGGTTTGAAAACCCCATTCCATTTATGCACTCGTTTCAGTTTGCTTTAGGTTAGCAGTGTGCGGCTAAATTAGGCACCATTCGTATTTGCGTTATGCAACCCACTGAGTTATCCCTGTCATGTGCAAGCTTCAGTTAGCAAGGGCGACTCCATTTTGTATTTCATAATCCATATTGGGCTGTGTCTGAACTAGGCCTCATTATTCGTATTGCTTGCTTCAGCAGAATACTGTATTTAGCTATTATTTTCTCTCCTGCTCAAGGTTGCTTTCCGACTTACTGATGAATAGGCCATTCTGCCCTTGCATACCTATCTGTATGTATAGCTCTGCTCCCACGTTAGGAGACGCTGAGACCCAACACTGCAACCTTGAAACTGTGATAGTGTGTACCCATCTGGCAGGTGGTAGCCCATCCTTCTGTGCCTCCTTTGTTCATGTCTGGCCTAAGCCGGTAACTTTCCACTGAGGGTGTGGTTGGAGGTTCTTGGGAGGAATGGTTATGCGTTGCAGACTGTTGGGGGGTCAGTCTCTTGGCAGACATCTTTGGGTGCAGGTCAGATTGGACTCCTCTGCAGAGTATCGCTAATAAATGTCTGTTTGTATTCTCTACTGTCTGACCGACTCTTCATTTTGGTAGAAGGCGAGTAGGTGGTTGTAGATATCCCGGGTGGCCCTTTCGGGTCATTTCCTTCACCAGGCCCCAGGGCAGGAATGACCAACACCAACCACCAGTGCCGACACAGGACTACCACCAATTCACCCATAAATGGAGAAGGAGCTGAGGAACAGGGACAGGCCAAGATCGAGGCACCTACAAAGAATGCAGGGGACACCAGCATACAACCCCCGAACTCCGCTCAACAAAGGCCCTGCCGTGGCCAGACGGAGGCAGGCCCGAAGAGCACCAGAACACCAGCCACCTGAAGGCCAACCAGAAGAACAAGGCAGCAGAAACACAGACCCCACTGGAAAGGAAACAGCAGGGGGTGAACCATATGCCAGAACCCAGTGAAGCACAACAAGGCCAACAACTTGACACCGCCCAAGGAAAAACAAGGGGCGGACACCACCAGACCAGGACACAGCAACCAGAGAGAACCAAGAGCGGGCAAGGCAAAACCCCCAAGGCCACCGAGACCAGGGGAACCCAAAGACCAAACAGGTCCAACAGGGAAGACCCCCCCAAACACACACACCAAGGACAACACCCTCAAGCACAATCCCGGGGGTCGACCAAAGGCAGAAAAAACAGGGCCGGAGAAGACCAAACCATTGGCCGCCAAAGAGGAACCAGACACAGAACAATACCAACAGCGATTAGCCACTGCATGCCCCAGAATCAACAGTCAGGTCAAGGGACACGGAGTAACCCAGGAAATTGGAAGGGAGGAAACCTCCAACCAAACAACCAGCTGACCAACCAGCCCGGTGGTCAAAGGACAACACCAAGGAATGACCCCAAGTGAGTCCCAACACCAGCAGCAGAAGAGCCTAGACAAAACCCCATGACAACCCCAGAGCAAATGGAGACACAGACAACCACCGGCCCCAGAGCCCTAGGGCAAAACCGGCAGGAAACAAGAACCCTACCAGGACCACAAGAACAGGAGAGACAAACAGGGCGGCCCAAAGCCCAACATCACCAACGTCCCCACAGGCACCTGAGAAGCCAGCACACTGAACCACAGACCAGCCAGCAAAGACAAGAGGCCACCAACATGGCGCCCCCACAGGTCTGGAAGGAGTGGCTCAGGGCCAAACAGCGAAAATCCCGAAACCCTCCAACCACTGAGGGCTGAGAGAAAGCCTCTGGAATCAGCCACAACCAGGCCACAGAGGGAACAAAAAGTGGCAGGAAGCCAGGGCGGAAGTCAAGCAGCCCATACTGGCAGGTGAATGCCACAGCCCAGCCCGCACCCGGGGAAGGCAGGCGCAGAGTAGAGGCCAAAGGAAAGGGCAGGGAGGCCAGCCCTGTACCTAGCTGTGCCAGACACAGAACCGCCAGAGCACCAGGGGGCCCGAAAGACCCACACCCAAGCAAGGCGCCTATGTTAAAATTAAATTGTTTCTGCTTGCGCATTACCCTATGTAAGTTAGCATTCGTGGTGCCATTTTCTGTTAAGACGCCATTTTGAATCATGATTAAAAGTAATCCTTTGTTATTTCTAAGAAAAGGCTTCAGCTAAGTTTCACTTCCCCAAGGTTGGGTTTTGCTACACTAATGAATAGACTATTCTTATTAGCGCATACCTTTCCCACTAGATACAGGCCTTCTCCCACTTGTCTGGAGACGGGCCCACCTGGAGTAACCTTGGACTTTGTAACTTTGTAAGATATGAGCACTGAGATTGTTTTTTTTTTCTCTCGTATTCCATTTCTTTGCAGCACCTGCCTGGAAAATTCCATTATCGGCGTGTTCTAGCCCAGTTACGAAATGTACATAATGTATCTTTATGCTTGTCGATTTCAGTCCCGCTGCAGCACTCCTAGAGACTGGGCAGACTGGGCTCCACTCTGAGTGCACCTGAATAAACAGATATTGGTTTGTATTCTCTACTGTCTGACCGACTCTTCATTTGGTATATAAGGCTGAGAGGTGGTCATTAGTAACCCGGGTGACCCGAATCGGATCATTTCCTTCAGTTTGCGCCCGAACAGGGACTCCTTCGGGCAAGTGACCCATCCACTTTCCGCGGACGAAGGGGAGGTCGAGGCCATCATCGGGTCAGACTGACGGTTCAGGGATCCCTGCACGAGGAGTATTGATTGCTCGCAGCTGCCCCTTCCGTCCTGCCGGACGGTGCCTCGCCCAGTGGTCATCCCGACTGGAGTCCTGAAGAGCAAAACCCTTGGATCTGACCATTTGGTCTGAAGAGTCGGCAGTGGAGAATCGGTTCATTTGTGCCATTTGTATCAGGTGAGTTTGTTTTGGTTCTTTGTGGATATGGTACCATTGTAGCTTGAGTTTGGTACGGTCTGACGATCATTTTTTATAAAAGCACTTGCAATTGCTTTGCCAGGCACAAATAATAAATTTGTTTTCTTTTTGAAAATGCCTTGAATTAGTAAGTTTTTCTCTTTGTGTTGTCATTGTTGTTCTGCAGATGCTCGATTAGAAGAAGCCCAGCTGGCACCTCCAGAAGGCACTCCTAATTTTGATATGATTGTGAAGCATGGTCTTGGCCCAATCATATTTAGTACATTATGGGACAAATATACGAGGGACAATGCCGAGTTCAGTGGCCGTTGACGGGCACTTTTGATGAACTAAAGATTGGGTTTTTACAGGAGCAGTTATTTAAAAGACGAAGTAGACAGTCTATGTTTGATTCCCTCAGAACATGGCAGAAAGTAGCTAGACAGAGGCAACTGAAGATGGAAAAAGATACACGGAAAGGGAAGATGCAAACACTGACTCAAAAAGCTGTAGCATATGATAGAGAAAAGCAAGAGGCAGGAGTTGAATGTGAAGATAGGAGGTTTCGGTTGCATATTGATAAATCTTATTTGGACCAAGAGGAAACAGATACTTTTGTGGAAGAATTGCTAGACACTCGACCCCGCCTCCATATGCTCTGCAGAGGATATACCCCGCTGTCCCTGTACTCTCGCAGCAGCCTGTTGTATCTGCTCCGACTGTTCCCTTATCTACAGTTGTTGTCTCGAAGGCTTTGGCCACAGCACCCTCTGCTCCTTCTTTGCCTTTGCCATCTTTGGCAACTATGACTATTAGCACACCTACTGTTTCAACTCCTGTATCCTCTGTTCTCTCTCCTCCGGTACAAGCACCAGCGACGATTGTACCTGGCACTTCTGTTGCTTCTCCTTCTATGGTTTTTCATCCTCCTACTTCTTTGAGTACTGAGACGCCAGCACGCGGATTTGAGGATAGAGATTGGACGAAATTTAAGGAGCGAATGGGCCCATTAGTGCGGTCTGGGGTAGGGGATGAAGAAAAGCAAGTATTAGCTAATCATGCTGCGCAATGGGGTCGTAATCCCATTTATAGTGTGGAGGATGTTTGGGCAGTTATGCGAGATTTTGAGCCCTTTGTACAGCAGCATGCTCTTAAGCATATGTCTGCTACGTTTATTAGTCTTTGGCAGCAACACTTTGGGAATGATGCACCGCAAATTTTGTATGATATTAGAGATCGTGTGTATGCTAGCGGTGTGGAGCCTGGACACGTTTTTGGGAATGTTACAACGTTAATTGCTTATAGGGGTAGGTTGCATGAGAAGAGTCCTACCCCTGTGTCTCAGTTTCCAATATGAGAGGTTCATCCTATATATCACCCAGAAATACCAGAGTTAACGGATCAGCGTGGTACTGTTACCAGACCGGGGATGGCAGCCTGTTTTGAGGATCAAAGGGTTTATACACCGTGGAAAAGAAGTGAGGTTTTATCCCTTAAGACTCCTTTGCCTGATCCGAGGAAACATCCCACTGCTTATTATAAAGAGTTGACTGAAGCTGCTTCTTCTACTGTAATTACCCTTGCTGATATTGAAATGGTTTTTGGCCTTCTTGTTCCGGTTGATATTTGGAGACAGGTTCATACTCAGGATCATGTTGCGGAGTTAGGTGGTGCTTGGGACCAGATTAAGGGATGGGATCAGGAAAGAAAGCCAGGTGATAAGCCTCGAGCTGAGATACTTGCTTTACCCAGTCGTATTATTACATATATGCATTCTCTTATTCCGCCAAAGAAGGTGAGTTGGGATAAATTGACGGCTTGTCGACAGAATAAGGATGAAAGTGTGTCTGATTTCTTCACTCGGTTTGAAGACCCGTTTCTGGACTATAGTGGGCCGGATATTTCTATTGAGGGAGTTGTTTGGTTGTTTGTTGATAGATTTGTTTCTAATCTACTCCCTGAAATTGCGACTCGTTTTCAGGCATCTGAGAGTACTTGGTCCACTTCTTCCCCTTCTGCTTTTTTTGAATATGGCTCAATATTATGAACATCGTGACCAAGATGAGAAGGAGAAGACAGATAAAAAGCATAAGGAGTTAAAGACAAAGGTGTTGTTGCATCAAGCGTTTAGGGGGAATGGTAGAGGACGTGGTGGTCCTGCTAGGAGGCTTCCATGCACCAGCAGACAGCCGGCCACGACTCCTTTGGGGCTGAATCAGTGTGCATATTGTAAGGAGGAGGGCCATTGGCGTAGCGAGTGTCCTGTGCTTTTGCAAAAGGCGGCAGCCCCTAGAGGGCAAGGTCCTCGTGGACGAGGTCTTGGGACAGATAGAGCTCAGAGTGCTGCGGTCTCACAGGGTCGTCCTGATACCAATTATTTTGATGACCCTCGCGATACACAGTATTATCATGATGATTATGATACAGATGAGGTGACAGGGATGTCTTACAGCTAGGACAGCCAGGGACAGAGTGAGGGACTTGTTCCGATACCTGCAGATCAGCATGGTCCTTATGTCACTTTGGATTTGCAAGGCTCGACTAAGGAATTTTTGGTGGACACAGGTGCGACAAAGAGTTCTGTTTCTCGACAGTTGGTCCCTGGGGTAGCTCTGTCTGGCCATAATAATGTTTCAGTAGGTTTTTCAGGTGTACCGGTTGTAAGCCCCATTTCTTGACCCCTTGTATTGACTGTTGGTCCTTTTACTGTGGATTCTCCGTTTTTGTTGACCTTAAATTGTGGAGAAAATTTGATGGGTTTGGATTCATTGAAGAAATTGCAAGCTACTATTTATTGTTCCCCGGAAGGTGTTTATATGACGATGGGCCCAAATGTGAGTTCTAAATGGTGTCTGTCTCACCCTATTCCCATTGAATTTGCTAATGTACCATCCACTCTATGGGCGATAGGCGATACAGATGTAGGACTATTGCATATACCACCAGTTTCGATACAGGTTAAAGACAATGCTATTTTGCCTCGTATTCCTCAGTATAAGATACCTCAGGCGGGAGAACGTGCCCTTCTACAGATTATTCAGGACTTGATACAAAAAGGTGTAGTTGAAGAGACGTCTGCCAATATTTGTAATAGTCCCATTCTTCCGATTCTTAAACGGACACCTTCAGGTTCCCCTGATAATCAGGAGGATGTTTATCATTTTGTGATTGATCTGTGCAAAGTTAACAAGATTGTGGTCCCCCAGTTTCCGGTGGTTCCTGATATTACTACCCTTTTAAAAATTCTTCCTTCTACTGCTACATTCTTTTCTGTTATTGATTTGAAAAATGCATTCTTTAGTATTCCTATTCATCCAGATAGTAGATATCTGTTTGGTTTCACCCGAGCTGGTAGGAGCTTTAGATTCTGTTGAGCTCCTCAGGGCTATACAGAGAGTCCCAGTATTTATAGTCAAGCTTTAAAGAGTCAGTTGGATTCCCTTTCGCTTCCCTCAGGTAATGTATTGGTGGAGTATGTTGATGACTTGTGCATCGCTTCTGACACAGAACAAGGATATAAAGGCAGTATGGTTAAATTGTTGCTGCATTTAGGTCATCATAGACATAAAGGGGCCGATTCCGATTCGGGCCGGAAATCCCTCTGACCGAGTCGGATTCGGAGAGATATCCGACCGAACCGGTCTCTAGCAGTCCGACCGAACGAGTACGATACGGACGCATGCTATCGGACTCGAGTCGGTCGGACTCCCATTGAAGTCAATGGGAGCCGGTCGTACGACACGCTACACGGGCTCCCGACTGACTACAATGGGTGCAGTCGCGAACAAGGTCGCCCTCTACAGCGGGTACGCGTTGGTGCGACTCGCGCCATACATGCATGTGTAGGGGGACGCATGGGTCCCCCCTGTGTGCGACTCGCGCGGCTACACGTACAGGGGGGTCCGACACGGACCCCTGAAGTCCGCTCTGACTGCTCTTTCGAGCCGGACGGCGCGAGTCGGTCGGACTGTTCGAGGCGCGCATCGTACTTGCCCGGTCGGGGAACGTCTCCATTGCGTGGTGCGAGTCGAGTCCGTACGAGTTGGTCGGAGCGGTTCGGAGCCGGGAACGAGTCGGTCGGGGATTTCGCGTACGCTCGCATCGTACTTGCTCGCGCGGACGGGTGTTCGAATCGGTCGGAAACAGGGCGTCCGAATCGGATCCGGTAAAGCCGAATCTGATTCGGTGCCCTACCGGCCGAGATCGGAATCGGCCCCAAAGTTTCCCTTTCTAAATTTCAGTATTGTCGACAGGAGGTCACCTATTTACGTCACCTACTGTTGAAGGAGGGTAGGAGGTTGACCCCTGAGCGTATCAGTACTATTGTTAAAATGCCCCTTCCACAGACTCAAAAGATGTGCGCGCATTTATAGGTATCACTTCCTACTGTCGGCAGTGGATACCTGACTACTCCTTACTAATTAAACCCTTGCTTGCATTAACAACTAAAGAAGTGCATGAGCCTTTGCTTTGGACGCCTAAATGTCAGCAGTCTTTTGAGCAATTGAAAGCTGCTCTTTGTTCGGCTCCCGTGCTTGGCACACTTAACTATGGTAAGCCATTTGCGTTGTACGTCCATGAAATGGCTGGTTGAGCGCTTTCTATCCTACTCCTAACGCGAAAATTTGGGGATAAGCAACGGCCGTGTGCTTATTTCTCTGCTGTGCTTGATCCTGTCGCAAGAGCCCTCCCGAGTTGTCTAAGAGCGGTTGTGGCTGTGGCCACTTCAATCAGACAATCGGCTGGACTCATAATTGATACTGACCTCACAGTTATGGTACCCCATGCTGTGGACATGCTTTTGCACAAGACAAAGACACAGCACCTCACCAGTGCACATATTACCGGCTATGAACTGACATTGTTTGCTAAACATATCACAATTAAAAGATGTGCTACTCTGAAACCAGCCACGTTACTACCCCTCCCTTCGGAGAGTGATGAATGACAAACATGATTGCATCTTCCGAACGGAGGAAGAGACGAAAGGACGGGTAGATTTGACTGATGTTCCCTTATCTGACCCACAAGGGGAACTATATATCGATGGCTCTTGTTTTGAGTTACCAGATGGCACTACGACTGCAGCTTATGCTTTTACCACACTGCGCACAGTAGTAGAGACATCATGGGTTCCTTATCAGTCGGCTTAAGCTGCTGAGTTAGCTGCCCTTATTCGAGATTGGGAATTCAGCGTGGGACTTGTTGTCAATATTTATACTGACAGTCAGTATGCCTTTGGGGTTGCCCATAATTTTGGGCGACTCTGGGCGAAGAGAGGGTTTCTTACCTCGCATGGCACCAAAATCCAACATGGGCACCTCATATTGAGGCTTTTGTCTGCTTTGACACTCCCCAAGAAATTGGCAATTGTGAAGTGTAGTGCTCACCGGAAGGTTACTGATGATATAGGTAGAGGAAATGCTTTTGCAGATCAGACAGCTAAGGAAACGGCCTGGACAAAGATGAAAAGAATGTTTGTAGCAGGTCCAGCTAGGTGGGTCCCTGAGGTTGTCATGTTTGAAGATACCCTTGAAAATGTAAAAGAGATACAAAGAGAAGCCACGACAGAAGAATTAGCGGTGTGGCAGGAAAGTACAGCACAGTTGAATGACGAAGAATGTTGGATTGATAAATCGGGGAAGCAGAGATGGATGTTGCCAGATGCATATGTTCTTCCTGTGGTTACTAAGGCTCACGGTCCAGCACATATTAGTGCTAAAGGCATTTGTAAATTGTTAGATCCCGTATGGAAGAATGACAATATCTCTAAGACAGCTGCACACTTAGTGAAGTACTGCATGGTATGCATGATGCATAATTCTGGGAAGGGTACCCCTACACCGCCTGGTAATTTTGCACCACCCACTTTCCCTTTTGAAGTCCTTCAAAGGGATTACATCGAATTAGACAGATACAATAATCTTAAGTACGTTTTGGTGGTTGTTTGTGCATTCAGGAAATGGGTTGAGGCTTACCCCACTAAAGACAATACAACCATTATGACTGCAAAGGTGCTCCTGAAGGAGTTCTTTCCTCGTTTCGGCTTGCCCCGAGTGATCTGGAGTGACAACGGAAGTCATTTTAATGCAAAAGTGATCCAATTGATTTGTGAGGGTCTTCATGTTAAGCAAAAATTCCATGCTGCCAATCATCCTCAGTCAGCGGGTTTGGTTGAGAAGTACAATGGTACTCTCAAACTGAAATTGGCAAAAATTCAGGAGATGACAGGGTTACAGTGGCCAGATGCTTTACCATTAGCACTTTTGTCAACAGGAAAAACAGCTCATTCTAGAATAGGATTGTCACCATACAAGGTTGTGTTTGGACGCCCGGCAAATGTCTGGGGCGTCCCACAACCTCGTAGCTTTTCGGACATTGAGTACCCTGTGTTGATTGATTATCTCGGCCAGTTAACCAAAAGTTTATGTTCTATTCACCAACATGTGTGTGAATCTCTTCCGTCCACACCAGAGGGACCCGGCCATTATATCCAGCCCGGCAATTATGTATTATTGAAGTATTTTCAGCAAAAGAAAAGTTTGGAGTCGCGTTGGAAGGGGCCGGAACAAGTCCTGTTGGTGATGCGCACCGCTGTGAAAGTTGCTGGCTGCAAGAACTGGGTTCATGTGACCCACTGTCGTAGTGTTCCTTTGCCCTTACCCTACGACCAGTGGGTCCGGGATGGCATCGGGGACTCCAAGTGCGAACAAGTGCCTCGGTTTGTTCCCTTTAGCGATGCCCAACTGACATGGACGCAAACGGATAAGGAGAATGAAGATGTGCTGAATGCGGCTATTCCTCCGGAAATACGAGCTATCCAGGAGCCCTTAATTGTTGATCATTCTGTGCCTGGAACTGCCAGGTACGATTTGCGCCCTCGGCTGAGTGAAAGTGCATATAAGGAGAAAAAAGATTAGGGATGGACTGTGTAAGATAGGTTGTACTGAGTTATAGTACCAACGCAGATTTATTGAGCTTGGTGAAGAATTTTGCTTACTTTAGTTTAGTTGTTTGAACATTAGATAGGGAAGACCAAAGTATACCATGGAGGCAGTGGCGGCTCACCGAGGGAGTGCTGCGGGGCGGTGGGGCGGGGAGGCGCAGAGTGGGCCAACTCAGCGATGCAGCGCACACAATGTAAATTGTTTTATTTATTTATTTATTTACTTAACTCCGTACCGCCATATGCTGGAATTGACTACCCCCACCCTGCCCCTCCCCCACCCCACAGCACTCCCTCGGCGAGCTGTCACTGCGTGGAGGTATACCATCGTGATCGACGTGGGATACGAGCTTAGGACAGAGCAAGCTCCACCACCGGTGCTCAAGAGTGCCAACATATTGATGGACAATAGGAGCCTGTACCAGTGAGGCTCAGATGGACACTGGGAACTTGTATATTTCCTTTGCATTTTGCCTGCATTTCATCATTCATTATGCACCCCTTTGGTAGGTTGGTTGCCGAGGAAGAGCAGCCAGTGATTCTTGCTGCTCCGCATAATGTGGTGTGGACCCGTAAGAAGAAAATTACATGTATTGCTCTTGTGGTTGTATTGTTGATCATATTGTGTGGGGTGTCATGGGTTTTGGAAAATGATCAGGATGTGCCTTTACATATTAAGGTTAAAATTATTTCCCCACCTAGAAAGAAAAGGACAGCCCCGAGTAATGTGTTCCTAGACACCCATAAGAGATTCTTTGGAGAAGGGACCGCTTGCTACCCCACTGAGTCCGTCACTAGCTTATGGACTGCTTACCCATTATCTCTTGTGAACTATACATATACTCGTCCACCGCAGTTCACCAAAGTGAAGTGAGTATTTGGTTTTGGCTATCCAGGTCCTTATCTATATTATAGACAGCCATTGGGAATGGGTTATCCAGGGTGTGATAACAATATGTATTGCGAGTCTTGCGACAACTTTTACATGGAAGAACAGAATGTCACATTGGTGGTTTGACACTATAAGGAATTGATAGTTACCCGGGAGGCTGGTTATTATCCTGCTTGTTGCCCCATCGTGAACAGTACGGACACTTCTTTGCATATCAATTGTTCTGGGATAGTGCTGTACAAAAATACAATACCTTTGGTGAATGACAAAGATCCAAGTACGTTTGTAATGAATACCAGATATGCCGCAGTAGATTATAAAGGACCGAATTATGCACAACCTGGGTTTTATTTTTTGTCCAGCGGTACTTGTTCTAATGTTCATAATGGTACCGACGATGTTGCTCTTGGAATGGTGTTGCCCTTAGGTGTGCCCTGTAAGTACGCTAAGCCTAATGTTCGTTGGGTTAAGAGGACTCTGACCAAAGAATTCTGTGAGGGAGTGACTGACATAGAGGTAAATAATTATAGTAATGGGATTACTTTCGGATACTTCCTCTCTTCCATTTTCACTTTGGGTGGTACCTCTATGGCCCGAGGTGAGAAAGCCAGAGAATATTTTGGGTGCAAGTTGCAAATATTATCTAACACTACCGTGGCTGCTTTACGCGACATCACCACTCAGTTGGAGAGTATGTGAATATATTCTCAACAGACTAGATACGCAGTGGATTTTACTGTAGCCAAGAGTGGTGATGTATGCGCAGTAGTGGGAGACCAATGTGTAGTCAGGATCAAAAATTTGGAAAAGAGCATCACTAAACACATATTAGACATCCTCGAGAATTACAAGAGTATGGAAAGCAGAAATTGGAGTTGGTCTCTTTTTGGTGGCTGGGGTTGGATTCTTCAAAAGGTGATTTACCTGATTGTGGTATTAGTGCTTTGCTGTGCCCTTCTTCAGTGCCTCCCCTTCTGTTGCTCTTATTGTACCACCCTTCTCACTCCTAAGAGAAAGATATCGATTCATGATACCAATACTGCAATTATGGTCCAGAAAGAGATAGACGACCTAATGCAGATAGATGAGGGCATTTTCAAGACTTCTTCCCTCCTTACAGTTTCCCTTTCCGATACTGAGAATATGGACTGTTCATAAGAAGTTATACTTATGGTCTTTTGTTTTTCTAATGTTATATTTTTCTTGTTGCTGTCAGAAAATGTTTAGGTCATGCTAAAAGGAGGGTCTGTTAAAATGAAATTGTTTCTGCTTGCGCATTACCCTATGTAAGTTAGCATTCACTGCACCATTTTCTGTTAAGATGCCATTTTGAATCATGATCAAAACTAATCCTTTGCTATTTTTGAGAAAAGGCTTCTGCTAAGTTTCACTTCCCCAAGGTTGGGATTTGCTTCACTAATGAATAGACTGTTCTTATTAGCGCATACCTTTCCCACTAGATACAGGCCTTCTTCCACTTGTCTGGAGACGGGCCCGCCTGGAGTAACCTTGGAGTTTGTAAGATATGAGCACTGAGATTGTTTTTTTTTCTCTCGTATTGCAGTGCTTTGCAGCACCTGCCTGGAACATTCCATTATGGGCGTGTTCTAGCCCAGTTACCAAAATGTACATAATGTATCTTTATGCTTGTCGATTTCAGTCCCTCTGCAGCACTCCTAGAGACTGGGCAGACTGGGCTCCACTCTGAGTGTACCTGAATAAACAGATATTGGTTTGAATTCTCTACTGTCTGACCGACTCTTCATTTGGTATGGAAGGCTGAGGGGTGGTCATTAGAGACCCGGGTGACCCGAATCAGGTCATTTCCTTCACCTAGAGAAAGGAAAGCCAGAAAGGCCCACAGGCAGACACCCAAAAGGCATCCCGCAAGTCACCAAGACCCCAACGGACAGAGCCGGACACCTCCTGGAGGCAAGCCCCCCCAAAACCAGGAAGCCCCCAACCAGGAGATAGGGTTAGAGAATGCACCGCTAACCCAACCGGCACAGGCCAACAAGGGTACAAAAAAGGAACAGTGGGGCCACAACAAACTGAGTCAGAGCCAAAGCCCAACAATCAGACCGGACGACCCTTGGAGACACCACAACCCAAGGAAGAACGAGCCTGGAGGACATACACCTGCTCAACCCACCGAGGGAGTAGAGGCCGGAAGAAGGATAGGTCAGAAACCTGACCCATGCAGACAAAGCAAGAGCAGGTCAACCAAAAGTCCATGAAGAGCATGGACCGGAGACACAAGAGGCACAAAACCATGCCCCCATGCTACAACGCCCCACGCAGAGAAAACCAGCTGGAAGGCGGGCAGGAACCCCAACGGACCAAGCCCAAACAGAAAGGCCACGCCCCAGGCGGAAATGCATCAGGATCCTGCCACCACCGCAGGGACCTGAACTGGGCCACAGAGGCACCAGTGACACAGCAGGCAGAAACCCTGCCACTGAAAATAGAGTCCGTGCAACGGAAGCCAGGGACTCCATGTCACACTATATACAATAGCCTCAGACCCAAAGCAGCCCACAGCAGAAAGAAGGGTGAAGAAAAACCGCTACACGGTACACAACCTTGGCCGGCAAACTCACAACAGCACCAGAGCCACAACAACAGCCACATCATCAAGCCCAGGCATGCCCCAATTCCAGAGTGCCAGGGCAAACCCAAAACAGGCCCAACGGCAACAAGGCACTCCAGGGGCAACCCGAGCACAGCCCCCGAGCTGCCTGCCACCCAAGGTCAGCCGCAATGCAAGGCTAGAGAAGAGTCCAACTACTGTGAATGGAAATACAAAGGGCCCACAAGTATGCAACAAAAATAGTCATATTTTTCTATCTTTGCTTATTGTGTGATTCGACTTATTATTCCTGAAAGCAATGAAAAATGAGAGGAAAATCGATATGTAGTACTCACCCCGGGGCCGGCAGACTCCAGACCACACTCTATGCCTAAACAGCACCCCTATCAGTCAGCCCAGGTGCGCCCCACCAGCCACAGCACCTGGGCAGCTGGCATCCAGTACCACACAGGCTGCCAGGCAGTCCAGGTGCACCAACATCACAGCCCCCGAGCTGCCATCCAGCCTCCTCAGGACATCTTCCACCTGGCCCAGCCACCAGAAAGGCATGCCCTTTGCAATCCGGAACCGTTCGGGAGGTCCGGTGCACCAGCCGCAAAGGACTGGCCACAATATCTGTGCCTCCCGGGCAAGCCCAGCAGGCCAGGAGGCACCCTAGAGCAACCCGGTCCAGGACAGCCCAACAGCCAAACGGGGACCAGAAGCAGTAGCAGCACCCAACATCTCACCCCATTCCTGTCGACACACAGAAGAAAGAACAAGCAGAATGCTGGGTAAGTACTGGTTAAGTACTACCAGTGGGAGGGGATAGTGTTAGAGGTCCCAGCATTCCTCTGTTCTTTTTTCTGTTGGGGAGATGGTGATCTCCATAAGTAATGAATGGGATGAGGACTGGAGGGACCTAGGGGAAATGATTTGGTAAGACCAGGCAATTAACAAAATTCCTCTTCCTTACTGCATGTCAGTACTCCACCCTAGACTCCTAACCATTCCCTCTTCTCAATCTCCATTTTCTTGAATTCGAATCATCTCTTTTGTTCAGTGCTTCCGTCTAGAATCACCTTATCTGCAGAAGGGGCAATCCACATTTGAAAATCATACCAAACAAGGAGCCTCCATTAGGGAGTGCCCTTTCAAACCCAAAATAACCAGAAAGCTACTTATCTCAATTGCTGAGGAGAAACATAACTGTGTCAGCAAACCTTAGCAAGTATGGCACTCCTAGGACACCAAAAGTAGGGGTTTTCAGGGGCAGCTGCTAGTGATACCTTTCTTCTACATGGAGTCCATGACCCCTTTGTAGCAACTCGTGACTATCTATCAATCATTTCTTCTGCTGTTCAGAATATTTTTGCAATTGTGACAGGGACATCTTAAGGATTTTGGGGGCCTTCGGCCAAACATATTTTGGGGGTCCCTGTTAGGAAACATCTTTAAATTTATGATCCAATTTCAGCTTTTTCAAGCCCTCTTTGGCCATGTCATCTAATTGTCAGGGCTAGAGATGTGTGTTTTCAATATTGTAATTTAGCAGCAACTGACTAATAATATTGCAAATAATATCTGCAACCCATTGCTATTTCTCATATGTGTGGTCCTCTTTTGATCTAAAATAAAAACGTTTATGGATGTTGCATGGTGTTGAAATACAAACAATATTTTTCTGCAAAATGTCTATAAAAGACTCCCACACATCACTGATGATGCAGAGCAGCAATATCGCCACAAAAATATCGAGAGACATAAATATCGGCGCAAAAATATTGTAGGGAAGAAATATCGACAACAAAAATATAGTTGACAAGAATATCGACTGACAGGTAAGTAATATCGATTACAAAATATCGACGTCTTAAATATCGTTTACAAAAATATAGTTGACAAAAATATCGAATTATTAATAATGTTATGTATTTTAGTGTTTTTAATGAGAATTGTTTGTCATTTTATTGTTTTAAAATTTTACTAGTTATTCATTTATTTTAAGTTTAATTTTGTGTTTTTAGTTCTGTAGCGGGTTGTGGGTTTATAGGGGAATAGGGTGGGAAGTAATTTAATTATATAGATTTAAATAATTATTTATAGTTGTTAATAAAAAAAAATTAATTGAATTTTGCGTTTTTAGTTCCGTAGCGGGTTGTGGGTTTATAGGGGAATAGGGTGGGAAGTAATTTAATTATATAACATTTATTGAATAATTAATATGTATAATTGTGTATTTATAGAGTTAAATGTGTTAATTAATTAATTAATAATTGTTTGATAATTAGTTGTTAATTAATTTCAATTAATCAATTAATAATTAATTATGTTAATTGTTTTATTAATTTTAGATGTGTGTTGTGGTGATTATATGTGTAAATGGTGTGAAGGGTAGTAAGTAATTAATTTTTTATTGATTAATTATTAAATATTTTTAAATTAATTTCCATTAATTAATTAATAATTATTAATTGTAATTGTGTAACTAATTTTAGGTGTGTGTTGTGGATATTTAGTGTTAATTAATGTGTAATTAATGATTTTTTATTATCTTTGTTAATAATAATATATTTAAATTTAAATATTAATTATGTTAATATTGGAAATTAAATTTAATAAAAATGTTGATGTTTTTGTTTTTTATTGTTGTGGGATCCAGCACTTTCCCTACTGTTGCACTCACTGGAGTCGGAATAGTAATTTTTACCCCTCCGCTATCCAGCGCTTTCCCTACTGTTGCACTCACTGGAGTCGGAATAGTAATTTTTACCCCTCCGCTATCCAGCGCTTTCCCTACTGTTGCACTCACTGGAGTGGGAATAGTAATTTTTACCCCTCCGCTATCCAACGCTTTCCCTACTGTTGCACTCACTGGAGTGGGAATAATAATTTTTACCCCTATGCTATCCAACGCTTTCCCTACTGTTGCACTGACTGGAGTGGGAATAGTAATTTTTACCCCTCCGCTATCCGGCGCTTTCCCTAACGTTGCACTTACTGGAGTGGGAATAGTATATTTTACCCCCTCGCTATCCAACGTTTTCACTACTATTGTGTTTATTTTGTTATTAAATGGATGTTTTATTCTTTTTTTAATAGTTTAATGTGTTAATTAAATGTAGAATATTTTATCTTATTTAAAATTATTTATATATGTGTATATTTTTTTTTACATAATTTAAAAAGTTTATAAATTAAATAAAGATAATAGTTAATAAAATGTATTTAAGTAAATATATGTATATGTACACATTTTTTGTGTTTATATTTATTAAATTAAGTTTATTTGTTATAATTAGTTAAAATATATTAAATTAAATTTATTTTGTTATGTGATTTTTTAAAGTCGATATTTTTACTTCTATATTTTTTACATCAATATTTTTGTGTCGATATTATTGTACTTACCTGTTTGAGTATAGGGAGTCGATATTTTTGTAATCGATATTTTTACATCGATATTTTTCTCATCGATATTTTTAACATCGATATTTTAACATGGATCCATCACTGATATTGAAAATAAATTGAAGGAAAATGATATTTAAAACACTCTGGGGTCGATTCCGATTTCGGCTGGAAAACGTTCCCGACACGGACCCGTCATATTTCCCGACCGAACCGTACACACGCCTTCCAAATGGCTGAGTACGATGCGATGCTTGAAATTTACAACCGACTCGGCCGGAATTTTTTTTTACGGCCGAGTCGGAAGGAAAGGAGCCTGACGCGATAGACTCGTGCGCGCAAGATTCGAGATAACCAAGCGTCAACCCGACGCAACAGACACGTACGCGAACGACTCCATGTAGCCAAGCATTAACACGACACGACAGACTCGGACACGAACGATGCCACATAGTCCAGCATCAACACAACTAACCCTGGGCAAAGCACTACGCTACGCTCGCGTAGTTTGCGAAGTTTGCGCTACTTCGCACAACGCGAATTGCACGTAGCACAGTGCAAACACGCGTAGCGTAGCGTAGCGTAGTGCAGCGGTCATTTTTTGCTTGCTCGCGGTCCTCAACGTCAAGTTGGCGACCGCGAGCAAACAAAATGACATCCCGGCGAGACTTTTTCCTCGTTCGCGATCAGCAACATCAAGTTGCCGATCGCGAGCGTGGAAAATAAAACTGCCGGGGAGATTCTCAACGCGGGGAGGTCAGGTTTCTCATTGCGAGTGGTCGCGTATGCTCGCGACCGCTCGCGATGAGAAACTACCAGTCCGCGTTGAGAAAGCTGCCGCTCGAGTAAAAATCTACTCGAGCGGCAGTAAAAGACAGCTCGCACTGTGCAAGATGCCCTTTTCACTGATTGCACAGTGCGGACAAGCATCCGGCACTGTGCAATCATCGCGAACAGCGCACTACGCAGTTCGCGTAGTGCTACGCGTAGCTCGCGTAGTGCGAACTGCACTTCACGTAGCTTCGCGTAGCGCTACTTCGCGAACTACGCCCAGGCTTAAACACAACCCAATAGACACGTACACAAACGATTCTACACAGCAAAGCACATACACGACGCGACAGACACGTACGCGAACGACTCCATTGACACGACATGACAGACTCGGACGCGAACGATGCCACATAGTCCAGCAAGAACACAACACAATAGACACGTACGCGAACGATTCTACACAGCCAAGCACATACACAACGCGACAGACTCGTACGCGTACGATGCCACATAGCCTATTATGAATGGAACAGACTTGGACAAAACAAATAACACAAGAACAAGCATCATGTGCCGTCAAAACGACTTACATAATCCTTAAAAAATAATACAATAGAAACAGAAAAAAGACTACCAAAAAATGCATTGTCATCTACAAAAAAACCTAAATTTAAATATTGAGACACACCCACAACTCAACCTATATAAAGGGAGCAAAAACTTCCCAACACCATTTGCTACTTCGACAGACATGCAAGCAGACCACACTACTACACAGACAACTCATCTACCCACTACAAACACACACAACTCATCCACCACACAACCTCCACACAACTAGCACCACTGAAACACACCTCCACTCACACTCACTCACCCTCACCTTCACACACACATACACCTCCACCACCATGCCCCCAAAGAAGAATCCAAAGTTCTTAGATGCTGAGTTGGAAGTCATGATAGATGAAATCATCCGAGTTGAGCCACAGTTATTTGGCACCTTGGCCCAACAGACCGCCCAGTCCCAGAGAACCAAGATGTGGGAGAGGATTGTCAACAAGGTGAATGCCCATTCACCTACCTTGCGCACAAAGGAGGATATCCGGAACCGGTACTATGATGTACGCAGGAGGGTTAAGAAGCTGATCACCAGAGAACATGCCCTGAGCAACAAGACTGGTGGTGGCTGTCATAAACCGGTGCGTTTCACCACCTGGGAGGTGAAGGTGCGGGACCTCCTCCCACCGGAGGCCATAACTGGATTAGCTGGAATACCGGAACCTGGTGAGTACATGTCCAAATAGTCTAAAATTACCTCAAATACACAGCCACAGACATCACAGCCAGACATCTTGAATGTAACTTTGTACTCACTGTCATGGAACCATGGTACATGCTGGCACATTTGGTCTGGGTGGGAGGAGGAGTGGAAGCCATGACTACTGCCAGCAGCACCCACTCGTCACACACACCCCCCCACTCCCACAATAACACACCTGTCACTATGCTGTCCCTGAGAGTGAATGCAAATGCCCTGTCAAGATGGCTGACACTGGCTTGTGGTGTGGGGAACACAAGGCCCTGTTGGCAGTCATGTCCAGCATGACTGCAGGCACCACTGTCAGACATCTTGAATGTAACTTTGTACTCACTGTCATGGAACCATGGTACATGCTGGCCCATTTGGTCTGGGTGGGAGGAGGAGTGGAAGCCATGACTACTGCCAGCAGCACCCACTCATCACACACACCCCCCCACTTCCACAATAACACACCTGTCACTATGCTGTCCCTGAGAGTGAATGCAAATGCACTGTCAAGATGGCTGATACTGGCTTTTGGTGTGGGGAACACAAGGCCCTGTTGGCAGTCATGTCCAGCATGACTGCAGACACCACTGTCAGACATCTTGAATGTAACTTTGTACTCACTGTCATGGAACCATGGTACATCTGTCCCTGAGAGTGAATGAAAATGCCCTGTCAAGATGGCTACACAGGGGCATCATGTACGAATTAGGAAAAACTGACAGCCAGTTCATGGCCCACTCACACAACTACAGACCATAACCTTAACTGTACATTCCACACACTGACAGGTAAAGATTAGTCACATGTGCCCTCACTGTGCATGCCACAAATGTGCGTGGAGGACAGGCCACAGTCCAGTTAGCAGTCACACCACATAACAGAAACCACACACACTAAAAACACACATCAGGGACAATACCCATCGGACAGTAGATGTGAGGTGCAATGCAAGATGGCTGACACTCTTGGGTTGTGTCATGTGCACAAGGCATTGTTGTGTTCTGCATTGTACTTCAACATCAGTCAGCGGTGTCAGCATCCTTGAACTACACTACCCTCACTGTCATTGATTCTCTGTCAATGCTGAGTAAGCTGGTCTGTTTGCCATTGGGAAGAGGGGTAGAAGTCAACGCAGCCTAACTCAAGCACTAAACACACTGTACCTCACATCCCTGACCATGAAAAGGCAACTGATCATCCTTGGAAAACAAGTAGATTGTACATGAAGTGATCATGCGCAAAAGTAAGCTGCGACAAAATGTACTCCAGAAAGATATTCACATGTGTGCAAAGTGATGAGAAATATCAACACAAATATGTCTTCCCACATTGCATACGTTTACAAACCCTGCAAAAACAACACAGGCATAACAACGACCGTGTTGTTACATTGCAGAACATCACAACGTAAAATATCACACAAACTTGCTGTAGGTACTGCGCAGGATTATGAACTGATACAATTTACCATTACAAGTCCAGTGTGTGCAACAGTAGGGAATGTCAGATCATACAAATATCTGATTATACAACCACTCATGTTAGCGAATCCCCTACTGCATGTCAATGTAATGACTTGTGTTTCAATGGACTGCCATGTAACAATGCATTTGTCATAACAAACGCGTTGCTATTGCATTCGATGTCACACATGTGATGTCATTGATGGTTCACATCAACACATTCATCCAAGCTAAATTAGTAAATGCTGACACAGATTCAGGATACTGAGTATGTATATCACCTCAGCAATGTGACAGTTACAAACATGCACAAAGGCAAGCACAGATGCACAAATCCTGCTAAACATCAGAATTGTTACAGTATGTAAGTCATAGTGAAAACACTGATGTGTGAAATAACAACACACCTGGGCCATGCACAGTGTGTCACTTAACAATCAATTTCTTCGTACAGTCAAGGATAAAAAGACATGCACATTGATGCACAGAGCTGGACATGCACAGTAAAGCACATCTTTACTAAATCCCAATGTCCCATGAACAAATATCCCAGTGTCTGTGACAATTGATGAGTATAAATTGGAAGGAAACGCTACATTATCCACAACATCTTCACATTTGTCTGTGTATGACACCATAACATGTGAAAATACACAACTAACATTGTGTCCCTCTTCTACCCACAGGCACTCCTGAACTGAGGTCAGCATCTGGACATGATTCTGAGTCCACCAGCACCTCCAGCATTACGTCGGACACTGAGACCTCCAGTGGGGATGACTATCACACCTCCTCGGGCGATGTGGACCAACCTGGTACCTCCGGTGTGGGTCAGCATGCGGCACCAGTACGATCACCAGCCCCAGCGACCACTCCGGCAACATCTGTGAACATCCAGACGCCCAGGATCCCCATGGACACACCCAGACAACCAAACACTGGGAGCACAGCAACACAGGCCACTCTGGAGTTTGCAGGAAACACCAGCCCTGTCAACAATGAAGGAGGTCAGGAGCTGTCAGTGCGTGCAACGCCAGGCAATGTCCGTGCGGGTAGGGTTAGGAGTGGTGTGAGGGTGCGTGGTGGGAGGACACGTCCCACAGCTGGTGTCGGAGATCAAGCTGACCCCGAGTTGCAACGCATATATGATGTATATCGCGAATGCACCAGAGACTTTGCCCAGGTTGTTGGGAACCTCAGGGACATCTAACATCAGCAGGCTGCACATTTTGACCGGATGGACCTCCATATGGACCGTATGGACTAACACATGGACCGTATGGACCAACACATGGACCGTATGCAGTCCAACTGGTCGAAAATAGATGATCTCACAGCAGTGCATAGGGACATACTCACATGCCTACACCAGATAACTACCAACATTACCCCACCTCCCCGTGTGCACTCCACACCTGTTGACTCAACATCTGCAACTGCCACAGTGAGGGATGAGGAGTCTGGCGTAGAGTCCCCTCCACCGCAGCAGCCTGATACTGAGGGTCCCCCCCCTCCGAAGAGGAGGGGCCGTCCAAGGAAGACTGGCAAGTGAGAGACTGATGGCCATGCATCCCCCTCCCCCCCGGAAGTAATGAAATGCTCAGGATATCCTCCATTGTGTGCAAAGAATTCACTTTGTTGACAGTCCCTGGACTCTCTCACATGGGATGGAGTGTTTAAGTTGGACTACTTGCTAAAATTACTGTGGACTTTGCTTGGAAGATTTTCATCTAACAACACTTCCAACTCCTCCATGAACTTTGGATTTAAAACTTTGGAATGCAATTACCCTTAACTGTTAGATTCATCATATGCACATTAATAAAATCATATTTACACAATCCCTGTGTCATCTGTGAATTATACACTGTACCCACAATTGAAATTATGATCAGCACAACCTGGCATTGTCTCCAAATGATGTGCATGAGTTCTGTGGTAGGAATTCTGCACATACAGAACCATGCACAATAAAATAGGCCGTTATTGAAAGATGGTTGGACATTCCTTGCACATCAGAACCCAAAATCCAAAGAGCCACTACCTCTAGTGTGCCATTAGCTCAACAAGACATACAGAAGATACACAATGATTCTACCACTCAGAACACAGTACTATCAACCTCTCAGAGTCGCGGAAGCAATGCACACCTTCTCTCTCACTCACCCATGCTTGTCCACAAAAATATAATGCATAGTCTAAGTAAAGTCTAAAATGTCACGTTTAAGAAAGAACAATCTCTGTCCGTTGTCTTACACTGCAGTATACGAGCTCGCACCAGCAGCAGAATACATGATAATCAAACAATATTCATCTCCACATTTCCATAGAAGACAAAAGGTGAAATGTGTATCTATGAACAGTGTGGAAATCACCACCCTCCCTGTGATGGTGACATATTTATCATACTAATGAAGATCTCTGGGCCAAATCGGGTGAACCGCTCACCTTAGAAACTATGAGTACTGGTTACAGCATATGCACAGCAAAGCTCGTGTTCATAGAAGGTAATCTTCCATCTGTGTAGATGAATCCCCTGTGCGTCAATGTAATGCTAGTATTTCTCATTTATGTCAAAAAGTGTACCATTTCATGGATAAACAATACGTGCTGACTAGATTGTCTATTACAAAGAGTCTTGAATTTCAACCTTGTGGCGCAGCGCTTGAACAGTACCAAAATGATCTCATGTGGACTCAAAGGCATCTTGTACAACAAGCAGAGAAAGAATGTGCGCAAAAATGTAAGACACAAAGCTAAAATGTAAGCTTGGATCAGGGTAATTAGCATAATCCAGCATGATCCTAGGGACCAGCTGACAAATCATCTACCGTCTTGTGAATAAATGTCACATGACACATACCAGAGATAGACACGCAAGGTCACCACAACACACATAGCACATGCAACATTAAAACATTGCACACACTGTTGTCAAATTAGACCATTGAACCGCACAAACAATGACCATTGTCTAATGAAATGAACACCATGGCATAAATACAGGATATAAACGATTGTAGCATGTGTGGAAACAGACAAGGCAAACATCAATGTGTGTAACAGGTTTATTACACAGGCACAAGCTCTGCTCAACACAAAAGCAAACTGATTACAGTTCCAAGTATTCAAATAAACTAAAGAAATAAAAGATCTGACCGAAAACATTGTCTGTCAGAGAGTACTGTTCCAAATTAAAATTCCATTATGGAACAGCATTGTGTGTACCCACACAACAGCCAAAGGAGCCTGTGAAGGAGAGACATAGTACAGTCTTAAATACAACTTGCTATGATGACATATCCAATAATTGACTCACTATTGTCCATTGTAACTTCTGAACCCAAGCTAGGAGTAAGTTCAACAATGTAGTGGTGACCATCATAACTTAACATACACTGTACAACAACAATGAACCTGTAAATTAGCATACACACACACGTATTACAACATATTGTTCTACATAAACACATCCCGCTTAGGAAAGGCATTATCAAAGATCTTTGCATACTTACACTCATGTAAAAAAGTTGTTAATGAGCTGTCTCCTGACATCCACCTCCTCCTCCTCCTCCTCGTCACTGGCAACGTGCCGAAGGCCTGGATCCTCCCTTGATGGAGGCCGTTGGTCCCTGTCATCCTGGATGAGCAGGAGCTCATTCCTCACTGCTAAGTTGTGAAGCATGCAGCACACGATTATGATCTTGCACACCTTAGCCGGGGAATATTGAAGGGCACCTCCTGTCTGGTCCAGGCAGCAAAATCTGGTTTTCAGCAGCCCAAATGTGCGCTCTATCACTCGCCTGGTCCGCCCATGTGCTTCGTTGTAACGGACATCAGCTGGGGTGACCGGGTTCCTGAGTGGTGTCAGCAACCAGGGCATGTTGGGGTATCCAGAGTCTCCTACATTTATCAAATATAAAAGATCATTTGAGCAAAAACAGGGTACAACATGACAGACAATGAACACACAACTGATACTGACACCATGACTCACCAACAAGCCAGGCACGCTCATTCCTGAGCGGGACATCAGCTGGGGTATCCGACTCATCTTCATTATGCATGCTTCGTGGGCAGATCCCGGGAAATGCACACATACATGGGAGATGATCTGGTCTGCCAGACATACCACAAGGGCATTGATCGAATGGAAGTGTTTACGATTTCTGTAAACCTGTTCATGGGCTCGTGGTGCGACCAAACCCACATGTGTCCCATCAATCGATCCAATCACATGTGGCATGTGTCCCAGGGCATAAAAGTCATCTTTAATGGCACGGAACTGTGGCGGTGTAGGAAACTGTATGTACAGGTTGAGGAACCTCAACATGGCCTCACACACATCCCGGAGCACTCGACTAAACATCGTCTGCGACATCCCACCAGCATCAGCCACAGTAAACTGGAACAATACTGTTGCAAAATAATGTAGTGCCGCCATCACCTTCACCTTGGGGGTCAGGGCAATGGGATATGTGCGTCCAGGTTGCAAGTGTGGTGACAACTGGTCTGTCAATTCAGAAATTAATTGCCTCGTGAACCTGTATTTCCTCATGCACTCACGTTCCACCATGGTCACAAGGTCAGGGAAGGGTCTGTGGACATTTGGTCCCCTGCGTAACATATGACAAAGTATGCACACATATTACTAGTACTAATAAAAATCACGTAATCTAGATTCAACATATCGCATTACACTTTCAATTAAGACACAGTGAAGTCAGAGGTGTGAGGTTGAGCTAATACACAACTGACAGCTATGTGATCCTGAACATACACTCAATTTTGTCATGGATATTCAAGTGATACAGTGTTGTACTGTGACTATTCTGTCTGTCACTCTCCATGTCACTCTCCATGTGATCAATCATAACATATACGACACACACCTAATTAAGTATCAAACATAGATGTCAAGGTCAACTAGCACATGTTCTAAAGGTACTCAGACATGGATCATGTATTGCAACCTAGCAACAACACTAGATACAGACAGCTTGTCACCATGCACACCACTGTCATGGTGTGGACATTGTCATGATGTGATGTCAGACCTACATGTCCTATCACATACACACAAAATTGATGATGTGTAGCACAGGAAGATGATCTGTGAAGTGGTCACTCACACTTGTCCTGTTCCTCACAAACAATGCAATTTTTGCACTGTAAGCTAGGAACTTCATGGGAGTAGTCTTGTATATGTCTGTGTCTCATTTGACATGTGCTTCACTCCATCCACACAGGGCATACAGCATGACATGAATCTTACATATACTGTCTGACATGATGAGTGAGCATTGCATGGACGCGTGAGCCAACTCCTGGCCGAGCTGGACTGACAGATTGCATGCTTAAGACAATGCTGTTCGACGCGGGTGAGTCCTCAAAATACGCGTCTGCCACATCCTGACCGATCCGGACGCACAGATTGCATGCTTGATTAAATGCTGTTCAACGCGGGTGGGTTTTCTAAAGACGCGTCGGACACCTAGGGACCAAGGCGTGCGCATGCCTTGGACCCTGAATGTAATGGTGACATACGCGGGTGGGTTTTCTAAAGACGCGTCGGACACCTAGGGACCAAGGCGTGCGCACGCCTTGGACCCTGAATGTAATGGTGACATACCCGGGTGGGTTTTCAAAAGACGCGTCGGACACCTAGGGACCAAGGCGTGCGCACGCCTTGGACCCTGAATGTAATGGTGACATAGGCGGGTGGGTTTTCAAAAGAAGCGTTGGACACCTAGGGACCAAGGCGTGCGCACGCCTTGGACCCTGAATGTAATGGTGACATACGCGGGTGGGTTTTCAAAAGACGCGTCGGACACCTAGGGACCAAGGCGTGCGCACGCCTTGGACCCTGAATGTAATGGTGACATACGCGGATGGGTTTTCAAAAGACGCGTTGGACACCTAGGGACCAAGGCGTGCGCACGCATTGGCTATTGACTGCCATGGAGATTGACGCGGATTTAATACTTGTACGATTCGTGTGCTGAAAAATCCGTTGGCTCCCTACAACAATGTATCAAACTCATTGGTGTCATGAAGTTGAACTTTTTAAACGATGCGGAAGGCGTGTACGAGGCGTGCAATGCGATGGATTGGCCAGATTCATAGGATGCAAATGTGTCGGACCTATCGCTTTGGACGCATGGTTCATAATCTGCCTCTGCAGCACAGATATAAGGCTGTCTGTTCCCCTGAGAGCTCACTTGCCTGCACTACATGCTCCAGATTGACATCTCTGCTACCACTGCTGCTGTCTCTGCATCCTCTGGCTTCAAGAATGGAACATACTGTGGAGAGGGCCCCAGCCTTCACAAAGGAGGAGAACCAGGCCCTGCTGGACAGCCTCCTTCCACAATACAGCAAGCTGTATGGGAAACCAGGCGAGCAGGTGAGTGTGCAGTCCACGTCCTTTCTCATTGTGCATGTTGTCTGTCTAGCACTAATGGCATTGTGTACACCAGTGGCTAGCATGCTCACTGAGTAGTTGTAACCCCCAAAGTGTGTAGGTACCTGTAGGGAACAGGTACTGTGCTGAAAAAGTGCATTTTTACATGGTCATAAGACCCAGGCAATGTTTCCATGTTGTTAATGCAGGACAACTGTCCATTACCATAGTTGCACTACCTGTGTACATCATATGCCCTTGTGATAACGACATGTATATCCAACTGTGTGATGCACAAACATGTTGCATGTGTAGTAATGGTCTTTTAACTTTGTCATCCTCACAGGTTGATGCCCATCAGAAACAGGAGATCTGGAAGACCATCGTCCGGGCAGTTCGATCTGTGGGGGTCTACAAGCGCCACATTCGCAACTGCCAGAAGAGGTGGCAGGACCTTCGTGGCTGGACCCGGAGGATCGCAAGAGTCCAGCTGAAGCTGTCGCCTCCTCGCAGAAGGGGCGGATGACGGATCCTGACCCCCCACATGCTCCGGATTCTGACGGTGGTCTTCCCTGACCTGGATGGGCAGTTAAAGGCCAGACAGCAGCAAGGAGGGGGTAAGTGCATGCCTTTTCTGTGAACTATGTCTCACATGCTATTTGCACTCCTTCAGCCTGGTTACACTCCCACAGTTCGTCTGTCTGCTTGAACAAGAGTCATGTGCCTAAATTAGGTGATGGCCCATCCTCATCTGACACACAGGTGTGGCCCTTTCAGTCTGTGACTTGTGTCACTTGGGTTGTGTGTCCCTGCTGTTGTCCAAGAATAAGGTTTGAAACAGCATCTGCTACCGGTGCATTGTTTTGGGCTTCATGAGTGAGGCAATTGATTGACATGTGTCTGCACATTGCCAGAAAGCTGACATGTACTCTGTGTGGGCCATTAATATGTGTACTAATTGCTGCTCTGGCTCACCATATGTGTCTGGGGTATTTACCACACACCCATGCAGCAGGTGAGACAATGTTGGGGCCTCAGAAGAATGTGCATCATGTGTGTCACACATGCATAGACACATGCCTAGTGTTCAGGGTTATCCCATGTTGCACATGGACCCGGACATGAAAGTACACTCTGTTCTCCTACTCCTGTGTGCCAGCCTACATTTTGTGCATTGTGAAATGTGCAATCAGGTATCTGCCTCTGTGTCATTGTGGAGTAGCCTAGCTTTTTAGACTCCTGGGGTGTTAAACAGTTTGGGGTGGGCAGCCAGCTGAGATATGGCTGTTGGATCAGCACAATGGGGTGAAACATAGGTGTGTAATCACTTGACTGTGCCTAATGGTGTATTCTACATTAAAGTGCAGGCAGCTTTAATTCGTTCTCATCAGACTGTGATGTGATCATGTTTACAGATTTGTGCTTACAGTCACTCAACTGTAGCATTTGTATTACGTGGGATCATCAGATGCCTTAAGATGTGGGTAGCAGTGGGTGGACATGTGCACTTGACAGCTGCAGAGCTTACATTCCCCACAAAAACATGATTGTGACACAGTGCAGACTGTTTGTTTTTGGATGCACTGCCCCTGTGACTGAAGCCAGTAATGACTGATTAGCCAGACTGGCCTGTAGCATGGTATACCACTTGCAAACGTGTATCCTGCATTAATGTCAGTTGTCCTGCATGCACTCTATTGTGGCATTGACCATCAATACATGAGCACATCATGGTGTGAAGGGAGCATATCCATATTGCTGACAATGACTTTGGCCATCCCTTATCCTGACACATGTACTGAGTCAGTGGCAGGAGATGGGATATGTGTGTACTGACACATTTCAATCACAAATCCTGCAGTTCAGACAACAGTCTATGTGGTGCATGTGTGCACATATGAGTAGTGGCATACTACCTGCACCAGACAGATGGGTCCATGGACGGGAAGGATATGAGGGCATGGTTGACTGGCAGACTGACAAGTGTCTTGTTCAAATATGTGTCAGCTCTTTTTGCAATATTTTGCAAATGATGCCAAGGAGTGCTCTGTAATGTGCTGTACTGACTGTGATGTGTCAGGTCAATACAGGTGGCTGATGTGGATCTGTTTATCCTGTTTGTTTGCAGATACATCTACGGCTACTGGAGGAGACAGCTCCACGGACCAAGAGGAGCCGCAGAGCCAGACTGGGTCCGCTGCAGAGGAGTCGGAGGGACCCAGTGGCACGGAGGGTGAGGGGAGCCACACTGAGGAGACCTCAGCTACAACCACCTCGGCTGAGGAACACAGCAGCTCGAGTGATGACTCCCTTGTGGAGGCGGGTGTCAGCAGACCCCAGACAACACCTAGTGAGTCTGTCCCCACCACCACCACCATCTCCACCCTCCCATCTGCTCCCATCCCAGATGTCCGTGAAGGCTCCTGTGTAAGGGAGCATGTCTCCTTCGTGCCAGGCACCGCACCCCCTGCCTCTGTCTCCCCTGCTGCCCTGAGTGTGGAGGCTGTGGACTTACTTAAGCAGATCCATGTAGGGCAGACAGCGATGCTGAGTGTCCTCCATTCTCACACCAGTCTGTTGACACAACTGGTGTCCTTCATGGAGGGCATTTCATCAAACATGTCTGCCCTACAGCGGACCATTCAGTCCATGGCCTCCTCACAGACGGCAACAGTGTCTCTCCTTCAACAGTCCCTCACCCCTCCTACCTCTGCCCCATCCACAATACCCACTACCCTACCTGTCCAAGGCACACACACACCGGCACAGGCACGCACCACAACAGACACAAGCAGCACACAGCGACACAAGACAAAATCCAGACGCACAAGCACGCACACTCCGGGGACTGATGGCACACACACAGGGGATGGGTTACAGACTCACAAACAGCCATCCACAAGCAGTCCGCAGTCCTCAGATGCCTCTCCCTCCAAAACCCCTTCCCTTGCCTCACCTGCAACCTCCCCTTCCCAGCAGCTCTTCCTCTGTGACCTTGGCCTCTTCCCCACCGATCTATCTGATCCAACTTACAAGGGGAAGAGGAAGTCACCACGCACAGAGGGGAGTTCCCCTGCCACACGGACACCCTCCCCCAGGCGCAGGAACACTGAGGCCCCCATCCGCAAATCCCCCCGGACCAGGAAGGGCAAGACCCCACCACAATCCCGCACTTCCACCACACTGTCTCCGTCCTCCAGCCCCCAGGCCACTACTCCACAGGTCCCCCCGCTACACCCTGCCCCAGGTTCCCCCACACACCGATACTGCATCCCCAAAATGCTTAGGCCCTCCCCCCTACCACATGCACTTCCACCCCCACCTCACACGCTCAGCCTGTTCCTGCCACTGGTGTGGAGACCATGTCCCCCCCCCTCTGTCCTGCCCACCTCATCTGAACCCCATTACACTCCTTTGGAGATTGGCACTGCAGTAGAGAGCACATCCACCCCGTCTGACTTGGGCACTACAGTGGAGACCCCGTACACACCATCTGACCTGAACACTGCAGTGGTGCCGGCAACCACCCCATCTGACTTGAGCCCTGCAGTGGTGACGGCACCCACTGTGTCAGACACCTCCACTGCAGTTGCCAGCAACACTCCTGCACCCACCACCACACCCCTGCCCCATTCTGCTGTCCCCTGATCCTGTCCCTGCGGTGCCTGGCCTGCCCCTATGTATGCCCCTCCAAGGGGAGATGTCCCTTGGCCGTAGCAGTGCAGGCAAGCAATGGGTGTCAAGTTTCCACATGTCACCCTGTTGGGACTCCTGGAAGGACTGGCCATTGGCCTTTTGACATTGTTGAGTTCACAGTTACATGGATATCATTGCTGAGTAAAGCAAATTGTTGTTATCCAGTGGTGTTGCATCTAATGTACATGATGTTGATGATGTGTATCATGAACTTGCAGTTGTAATGGTGTTTTAAAGGTATAAGAGACTGATTTGTTGATGTGATGGACTCCATGTGGTCCATGGGATATGTGTACTTTCCTGGTATGTATTCATGACATAATTTGCTGCTATTTCAGGGTGTTATGTTTGCAGAATTTGTGGACCAGGTATTACTCCTTCTGTTTGCTACTTCACATCTTTGCCATGCACTGTTGCACATATGTTGGGCTTACATTTCGGCACATTGTAAGATTCCCTGACTGGGCCCATCTCTCCACTGGACAGGCAGGTTTGTGCATCAATGGTACACAAGACATCTGTGTCATCAGTGCAACTAGCTCTACATGTGTATTGCGTATGTGCAGATGACTGAAGGGACACTACCGTACACAGGCTGATGTGACCAGAGCTTTCATTGTGTTGTAATTGTTGGCTCACTGAGCAAGTGTTATGCTGACATGACAGAGCCCTGCACAGACAACGTTTGGCCCAGCTAACCTTCCCCAGGAGTGGAGTCCCCTCATGGCAGTGTGTCATATTGTGACATTGCCTGAGCCCATGGTGTGTGTAGTGTGAGCATGTCTGTGTGTGTTCCATTCACTTTTTCTACACAGCCTGTGTTCCCTACAGATGTTCCTGTTCGTGGCGCTTGCTGAGTTGTCCTGTGTTCATCCAACATCTTTGTCCTGGGTTTCCTGGGATGTAGGTGCATGGCAAACTACTGGTCATTAGGGTGTCATCCCTAGGTGTTTTATTTGTAAAGCCCGGGGATGTTGTCAGACGCACTTGGGACACATTCAGGATTCCCCTTGGCACTTCTGTGTTGCCAACATGATGTAGTTTTCCCTATGTGGTATCTGTCAGTGAGTGGGTCACTTGTATGTGTGTGTGACTACTCCCACTCATCAGGGTCATAGTTGCAATGTTGGAAGGTGTCGACATGTGTTCTTTGTGGCTCTGCTTTGGTTCATCATTGTTGTGGGAGTGTGGCAGTGATCCCAATGATTCTGGTAGATTTCACGTCATGCCCAGGTACTGCATACTGTGAAGTGTGGCGGACATTCACAAGGGTTGGTGACTGGCCATGTGTGTGTATTTTTGGGAACCTTAGATCACCCCACCACCCCTGGGATTTTCACCAGTCCATGTGTGCTTAGCTGATGCACATTGTTGCAGATCAAGGTGTGTTGTGTTGAGGGTGGCCAAATGTGAGTTGTCTCATGGCTAGGCCCCTACCTACTTTGTGTTCATTGATGACAGGCCCTGGCCAGTGATTTGTTTGTGTAGGTGTGATGGAAGTTTGTTGGTCAGGACGCATGCCCCAGTGCACGCAGGTGACTGTACTCCACAGTGTGGGCAACATCTACCTTTGTCATCACAGTGGGATTGTACAGGCTACTGTCACCCCAATGTAGGGTCCCTGAGGGTAGTGCTGTGTTGGGCTGTCTCTTGCTGTGTTGTTTGCTGTGCCGCCCAGCTTGTGTCGCATGAATGATTTGGGATCCCACTCACCTGACAATGCCTGCTTGCCCACCAAGGGATGCCCAGTTCATGAGTTACTTTTGTATGGCACTGTGTACACATCTGTGTCATTGGAGTTCTGCCCACTGTCATGTGTTGTGTACTTGCCTGGGGACACTGAGACACACACACATGTTGTGTATGATATACAGTGTGGGGCTGCCTGTCTGTGTTTGTGCATCTGCTCCACTGCATTGGTATGGCTTTTGCGGTCCATTGGCTTATGTTGTTTGGAGCTTTTCCCTAGTGTCCCTGCGTCTCCTGGCTCATCATGCACATTCATCATGTTTGGTGTGTTCCATTGCTGCCATGGTATGGGACTTGGTCACCTGACATCTACAGTCTCCACAGGATTCCTTAGTTTGTGTGTCTGTTTGTATAGATTTCTGTGTATGCATCATGGTGCTCACTTGTCGCATTGTCTAATTGTACACTGGAGTAATTGTCAGGGATCATGGCCATAGCTTGTCTGCACATGGCAGAGGGTGTTCTTGTGATGCACAGCAATCTTTGCCTCACCAAATCTATGTTTGTATGTGACACAACCACTACATTGCCACAACACTGCTTGTGGTGTGGGGACCAGGAATCATGCATTTTGGTTTGGAGATGCTGCTATTTTCATGTCCACACACACCTTATGGTCACTGTAGTAATGGGGGGTTTAGGACACATTACCACATTGGTCCTAAGATGCTGGATTTTTTAACCCCACTATCACCTTCTGGTCACTGTAGTGATGGGGGGTTTAGACCCGATTACCACATTGCTCCAGAGATGCTGGATTTTTGATCCATACTATCACCTTTTGGGCACACATGTGTTGGGAGTCACATTATATGTTCACTGTCAGGATCTGTGTTGTGAGCATTTTACACACACACACATTAAATCTTGCAAAGATGGTAGGGGGGGTTTCTTACTCATCCTATGTGTGTGAATCCTGGTAGTGCTAGGCATCCAGCCCCCTATGAGTGGGGATGGTAATAGTGATGGGCATCCAGCCTCCTATGGGTGGGGGTACTGGTGGTGATGGGCATACAGCCCCCTATGAGTAGGGGGTACTGGTGGTGATGGGCATTCTACCCCCTATGAGTGGGGATGGTAATAGTGATGGGCATCCAGACTCCTATGGGGTGGACTCTGCTGGTAGTGATAGGCATCCGCCCCCCTATGGGGTAGACAATGCTGGGATAGGCATCCACCCCCCTATGGGGTAGACAATGCTGGGATAGGCATCCACCCCCCTATGGGGTGGACTCTGCTGGGAGTGATAGGCATCCACCCCCCTGTGGGGTGGACTCTGCTGGGATGGGCATCCACCCTCCTATGGGGTGGAGTCTGCTGGGAGTGATAGGCATCCACCCCCCTATGGGGTGGACAATGCTGGGATAGGCATCCACCCCCCTATGGGGTGGACTCTGCTGGGTGTGATAGGCATCCACCCCCCTACAGGGTAGACAATGCTGGGATAGGCATCCACCCCCCATGGGGTGGACTCTGCTGGGTGTGATAGGCATCCACCCCCCTATGGGGTGGACAATGCTGGGATAGGCATCCACCCCCCTATGGGGTGGACTATGCTGGGATAGGCATCCATCCCCCTATGGGGTGGACAGTGCTGGGATAGGCATCCACCCCGTATGGGATGGACTATGCTGGGATAGGCATCCACCCCCCTATGGGGTGGACTCTGCTGGGAGTGATAGGCATCCGCCCCCCCTATGGTGGTGTTTTCTTTCGTGTCATTTTGGTGTGTGGTAGGTGTCTGACTTACCTTCTGCGTCGTGCGCGTCGGTAACGGTAGGCATACAGTATAGGGAAGACATGCGCGATTGGATAAATGTCTGCTCCGTCTCGTCCCCGTTGATCGTGTTCTGGCACGAATCAAAGCTTCAATACGCCTCGTCCGAATGCTGTGACGTGCTGGAAGTGGCGCCCTGTACGACGTGTAGTGAAGACGCATCATACTTGCGTGTCCGGAAACTGGTTGGGAAAACCCTCCGTACGACTCGATTTCCGTGTTTCCTGAGCCTGTTCGGTCGTGAAATAGAGCACGAATCGGAGCGGACGATTCGGTCGGAAATTTGCCTGTAATACGCATCGTACTTGCTCATTTGTAGATGGAAGCTCCGGATACGAGTCGGTCGTGAGGTAAGCCTACGAATGGCATTGGGAAGGCATTTTTAGCAACATCGGAATCGGGCCCTCTATGTTTAAGAATTATTCAAGGTCATCAGGGCAGGACTGTGTGAAGAACAGAGCCAATCTATCAGGGGGGCCCATAAAAAGCTTGGACCCTGGGCCAGAGCCCACTTTGTCCGTGCCTTAAAACGTCTCTGAGTTGTGAAACTGAAAAAGGACATATCACATATAACTAGTGGCCTTCTAGTAACTACCAAATCGCAAATACTGGAGTACAAGTTCACTATATGTATTCATCTATATATGCATGCAAAACTCTGTAGTGAAATATAATACAGTTTCACATTATGTGGAGAAATACACGTTAAAGGTCCGAGCTCCTGATTTTCCACCTGTCCTCAGTGATTTGTATACCTTAATGTTTATTTGTCGTTACTGTTAAAAACAACTTGCTACAAGATCTAGTAACAAACTGAGAACACAGTTTTGGAGGCCAGAATTCGGTCAGGAAACGGGGCTGTATGCACTGCTTGCTGCTTAGGCTGATTTATGTTCAGGGAAGCAGTACTTTCAAGTCGCTTGTTGAGTGCCCCTTAGAGATGGAAAGGACGAAAGTTATGACAAAGTGCTGGTGCTGACTACATTCAGGTTTTGCAGGTGTGGAGAAAGTGCTTCATGAAAATGTGTGGTGACGCAGTACACTGGCAGTAAAGTATGGTTTCAAGCAGGCCACAAACTCTCAAGAGTGTATAGAGATTGTGACCATCTTGGATCATAAGGAATAGCTTTACGGATGATACATGGCATCCTTTGCAAATAGGGTGACCACCTCTCTCCAGGTCATTATGGACACTGGGACATATTCACAAACTGGATTTTGTAGTAAATTATATAGTCCTACAAAATTTATTACAGAATGCTATTCATAAACCTACGTGTAGACTTTATTCCCTTCGCCTCTCCTCTCTTTCTGTGTAGAGATCTCCCCCCCAAGTCTGGAGTATCCGCGCGAGTAACTATATGTTTTAGTAGTAAATGTGGAAGGGACAGAGGTGAGTGGCTAAAAATGAGGAATACTTACTACTAAAGGGGAGGGGAATTGAGAGGAGTAATAAGGAGTTAAGGGAGGGTAAGGGAGGTGTTTATGGAGGGACGTGCTCCCGCCCACCCACAAAAGAGTAGGCCCATTTCTAACCACAAACTGCACCACTAAAGATGTTACAGCCACAAAGGGACCCTGAATAGTGGTAAATTACTCCAGCTCAGAGCAGAAGTAACTCCAGCACTGCACTACTTCTAAGTAAATTTACTACTTTTTTGTATTCACAAACTGCACTTTTTTATTAACTTACACTTTTGTAGTAAGTCTGACACTAAAGTTGACCAATCACTAGTACTGCAACACCCTCCTACAGAAATGAATGGTGTTAGGGTTTAAAACTAAACCCCATCGGAAATAATATTCATTAAATTTAAATAGAACACTATTTCTGTTGTGACCCATGTTTCTGGAGCACGTTAGGCAGAGTTGGCAGAGTGCCACTATGAGGAATTCCACGGAGTTGCCTAAAAACTCTGTGGAATTCCGCTCCACTCTGCTCCACTCCACCCTACATGCAGGCGGCAGACCTGGAGGTTTCCTGACCCCCAGACTGCCACCCACTTTGCAGCACTTACGTGGGTCCGGCGTTCTCCGCCGTGCCCCAGCTGTCCTCCTCTGTTGGCCCCTCGGTGGAAAAGCAATCCCCCTATGCTGTACGTCTTGGTAGAACTGCGCATGAGCGCACATGCGCAGTCCTCCAAAGATGTACAGAGTAGGGGGTTTGCTTTTCCACCGAGGAGACCAGGACAGAGGAGGACAGCCCGGGCATGGCAGAGAACGCCAGACCCAGGTAAGTGCTGATCCTCCTCTCTTCTTAACTCTCTCCACTGGTTAGGCGGCAGGGACAAATTCCGCCACACCGCAGAGTCAGACTTTTTGCTGATCTCCGTGTTCCCAGCGGAGCGCGGAGTTGGCAAAACTCCGCAAACTCCACTGGCAGAGCAGAGTTCGCCACCCATCATATATCTTAGCAAAATCTAGCCAGTCTGAATTAACACTTTTCTATGGAAACCCTGCTATGTTTCAACAAATGATATTAAAACTCTGCCCAGGGTCCTTAAAACTCATAAAAGGTTGCAATGGAGAAGGTAAAGATACTAAATCCTCTAGGTCATTAATCATAGAGGTCACATTTAACACTGTATCAGTCTCCTTTAATCTAGATAGTGTGGCAAAATGGTTGCCATGTAATACAGGATCTGGAGACTGGGGCCTAACAACTGATGAGCTGCCATACTGCATTGGAAACCCTGATGGCTGTAGATTTCTATAAAACTATCCAAGTGGCAGGGGGATAATCAGTTTACTTCTCAACCTACTATTTACATTCTGAGACAGGATATTTAGCGCAATACAATATATCTAAAATTGATTTTCATACAATCCCAAGAGAAGTTCTTAGACATTGGGCCTATCCAGCTAACACGTCTTACAAACAGAATATTTTTGTATTCTGCAATGTTGAAATTTGCATTCTTAGACAGTCAGTACGACACCTTATTTTTTGCCTGCAGCATAGACTCTGGCACTATCTGGGGCACTTTTGCTAACACAACCACATATGGGCAGACTTCTGGTGGAATTTTTTAATCACATTGCTACCTCCGTTAAGTAGACTATCAGAAGGTTCCAGGCAATCAAGCCTTACAGAATTCATGGCAACTGTACAAATCTGAAGGGACAGAGAGCTGTCACGTAGTGTATCTTGTGTCAAACATCTGAGAACCCCTTCTGTGAATGTTATGGGCCTCTGGTTGTGTTCTGTAAGGCGAAAATAAACTGTGCCAGAATGGACATTCCCTGGTGGTGCCATAGTTTGGTTTAGATTACAGCCATATGAGAGATCTGCTGTAGGTTGAACGTCCTCCAATTTAGTGATAACCTTTTCTAAAGTGCCTATTTACTCAACCAGGAGGCCAATGCTTACAGAAATAGCAGCCTTTATTTATTGAGCAGACACTCCTCAAGGTCAGACCAAATGCAATGGACCTGATGATGCCGGATTCCACTGTAAAAGTTACTAGGAACCCTCGGTCGACTGGACCTTTATTACCTGCTGAGAAGTGTAAAGGGGAGAAACAATGCATTCATAACAAACTAGCATGAAACAATTTAAGTAAAGCTCAGAAAAGATCACTGACCTCAAATTCCAAATTTAGGGGTTTATTACAAAACCAAAAATAACTGAACAAACAAACACCTCAGAATAAGGTTGTAAAAATACAAAGGCACTAATCCAAAGTCCATCCTACGAACCAATCTAATCCGATACAACATAAAGAGAATAAGCAATTCCAAAAATACTAAACAGGCAATAACTGCACCAACATCTATATTAGTCTTCATTAGTGGCTGTAAAAGAAATCCATTAATCTATCCCTACACTATCCGTAAAGTGGCATCCCTACTTAACATTTCCCAAGCAAGATCAAGAAAAGATGTCAGCTCGTGAAGACTTCCTAAGAAGTACACTCACGTTGTAAAGGTCAGAAGCCCAGATTACAAAATCGTTCTAAGTCTTCATTCTAAGAATCGATCCCTTCCTTCTACCCTCTAACGGCTCTCTGCTAACTCTGCTCACTCATCCCTCGGTAACAAACAACAGTGTCTCTTGTTTGTTACAGATTATTGCCCTAGTCTCTTTAGGGTTTATGGGCTACCTCTTGTAGTCTGCTACTGGTCACTCATCCCTCGGGGCACTGTCCCTAATACAAAATGCACAATTGATCAACACGCCCCTGAAACACCTCCTCTGGCCAGGCACCTCTCGTATGTAATTTTCCACCAAAACTTGTACTCGGTCCAGCGACGGCTGGTGTGTCCTTGGGTCTTAGGCTTCTTCAGCAAAAGAAAGTCTCGGCTCCCAATTATCGGCATTCCTGAATACTTTGTAACAGGTCTCCTCCATACCTAGCTCCTAAAACAAAAGCGTTATTCTAACTAACGAGGACGGTGTCCTTGCACCTGCAACGTGAACATGAGAACAGAACAACCTCGCACGCACATGAATTTCGCTGACTACCTCCAAATGAGAGCCTCACCAGGGGAAAATGCATTTCAGGCCTACATAAACCAGCTAACATAAGGAAAACGAATAGGCCTTTCTAAGCACGAAAGAGCAAATACTCCATCTAGGCCTTTGACATCAAATTAAACACACACATTTAAACTGTTACATCTATAAGCACTACATTTCATCATATTTAAACACAATTAGTCGCCTATACGTGTGCAACTTCAACATGATACACATTTAAATCTAATGCATTACATTACACGTAAACTACTTCATTAAGCATTTGTAATGAACATCAAAAATCACATGATTCCCTCTAACTGCCATTTTACGTTTCATGATTGGCACAACTCATCCCAACATTTCAACTACCACTGATTATTACAACACAGGTTCTAACTAAGATTAACACACATAAGAATATATGCGGGTACAGACTATTCATGAATATAATGAACCCCTACAATATCACTGTGCTCTATCAGTTCCCCCCTCTGATGACTAGTGTCATCAACAAAATCACAACTCCCTGGAGAAAGAACCGACCTAAACAGAGCTTGTAGCCACTCTTCCCTGTCGGAACCTTTCTAAATTCTTGATATTTTCATAATGACTGTCCTGCAGTCTAGCCATCCTTACCTCTCGCTCCCTAAGGGATCTTTCGACTTGATTCGCCCTGTACCACTGATAAGCCCTAACAGAACCCCACAGGCAAACCACACAGACCACGATTATAATGATAGGCCTCAGAATGTAACCAAGAATACCCTTTCCCAAGCTTGCAAACCAACACCCTACTCTACCAAACCCTTTACCAACTTTCTCCCAAACTCCCTCTTCAGTCATATCTTGGATCTCATGATGAATCTCAGTGATGTTACTTATATACTTCTTCAGATCTTTACTATTATCTGGTATATAAATACAGCACTCTTGCACTTTCAGCATTTTACAGACTCCACCCTCTTTTGCCAATAAGACATCCAAACCAAGACAGTTCTGCATCACCATCGTCCTTATCGACAACATCTCTCCATCAACAAGCAATAGTGATTTAGCTGTATTCGTCGACAACTTGTCCAAAACAGTCGCCAGCTTTCTAATTTTCACATCATTCAAAATCACTCCCAAACTTGGTATTACGGCTCCAAAAATATCTCAAATCACTCCTCCTGCACTTGCATCTCTCCTTACTCTAGAATACATTCCTCCTTCCAGGAGTTCTAGCTCCTCTACATGGTAAATCTTGGGGAAAACAGCTGCCAGGTAGCAAGTACCATACCAATTGGCAGGCAACCTCACATAAGCGTTTTTCCCACATACAAAGTATACTGTTGGCACCACTTGTACCGGACCCTGCAAAAAGTTATTTGCTGACTCTTCCATAGTGAAAACGTGATCACACGCACTCTGTCCCACATAAAACTTATCATAATAGGTCTGGACACGTTTCACACACGTTTCACACACAACTTCCCCTTTTGCTCTAGATCTAATGCTATAGGGCCATAGCTCCCCTTCGCTCTGTGAGCCATCTCCTCCTTAGTCCAATCTAATGGACTTTCTCCAGTGTTACGTGTTTGTATTAGTTGTCTATATCTATCCTCAACTTCTTTTCTATCTCTGTTAGTGAACATGTCAAATTATGTCTATGTGCATAAGCTGTATCTAACGTTGTAGTCGGTATGAAATACTTCCCAATCCTATCCTCCTGCTTATAATAATCGTACTTGTTCAGGTGCTTTTATGCTGGAACCTCTGAAAGCACTGCATCATAATTGGAAAAAGAAGTATTCATAGTGACCTCTCCCATATAACATGCTAAGCAACAAACTACATGAAATCCCATAAGTCAACGGAAGATGATAATATCTAATGCCCTCATCCACTGATGCAGGCAATTGCATACACACATACCAGTCTCTCACATCGTCTCAACATACTCATATAGCAGCTTGGCATACGCATTAAGCTTAAAATCACCTCCAGACAAATCTACATGCAATCTACGACTGTTCTGATCTAGCATAGCCTTTTCAGCTCCTATGGTGTCCTCTTTCTTGCTAGAAGTACTGGGTGTAGGTGTCCCTTTCACCTCTACGACTTCTGCCTCATGTGGAATAATAACTGACACTATGATAACTATGACTATTAAGACTATCACTCCTACTATGGAAGTACCTATCACACACTTGGCCCTACGGTTCGGATTTCCAGACTCCATCTTCTCTTGTCAGAGCAGTTCAAATAAGAGGATACACAAAAGTCTTTTCTTTCCACCTCAAATTGCTGCTCAAAAGTTCAAACAAAGTTCATTGAAATCCTGGAAATTCGTTCAAAGCTCAGTTCTTCTGGATTTATTTACACAGTCCAAAAAGACTTCCCTAGCCCTCTTTCTTCTTCTACTGAAAAAGCCCTAATTTTATTCTTCTTCCACTCGGGCCTAGGTTATCTTCCTGGAAACGCTTATTTACAGATCACAGTTCATTCGCAATCTACGATAAGTTCAGATCCAATTGCGGCTAAAACATGTTGCAAAATTTCAAGATGAACATCTACCATTTCATGAGGTGGTGGTTCAAATCCAAACGTTGGGAAAACTAATTTATGCAATATCAGAATTCGCACCCTGCTCAAAGCTGGAGGTTTTGGGACCGTGATTGTCAACACCCCTTCAACTTCAAGTCCCGGAACTATCAGTCCCACATAAATTTTCAGTAGAGGATTCCTGCTGACTACTTGCACGGACCTCAGCCTCCCGGAACTCACTATTCCCGGCATCAGTTACTATGTAAGTCTACTCCGGGGCAGCGTATCTCTGGCAAGGCACTCTTGTCCTTCTCGATCTTCTCAGGCCTCCTTGGGCTTGTTCTTCTTCACTCACTTCCGATTCAGATGTCTCAGACACAGGGGCAAGATCTCTTTCATGGGCCAATCTTAGATTCAGCCTTCTCTGTCTTTCAGGCCACAATTCTTTTGCTCGGTCAGCCCTTTTGCTTTCCTCTCGAACCCTCTGCGCACCACTTCTTTCGGCTGAGTCTGACTCTATATCACCCGCAACGTTACCTTCCTCCTCAGAGTCAATACCTGGGTTGTGTGTAGCGTAACCCTCCTCAGCCTGGTCTGGTGAGCAACCAGCTTCGTCAGCAACCCTCACAGCTTGGCTTGTCCTCTCTCGTGGCCCTGCCGCCACAGCTGGATTTTCATTCTCGAGAGGAGCTCTTTCTTCCAAGGGTTCTGAAACTTGGCGGGTGTGGGAGGCATATATCCAGTTCGGCAACCCTCCACACTTCATTGCTGTGTTCGTTACCAGTATCACCTGATAGGGGCCTCGCCACCGAGCATCCAAACAGCTCTTCCTCACGTGCTTGCGGACAAGCACCCAGTCACCCGGGCACAAGGCGTAGCAGAGATCTCTTGAAGCCGGAACAGCAGCAGCTTCCACCTGCTGAGACATAGAACGGACCACATCAGCTAGTCCTTTGCAGTAATCAAAGATTAAGTAATCAGTGATGTTTATCAAGGCTGAGTATGGTACTGCTGGCAATCTCATCGCCCTTCCCATGAGGATCTCATGCGGGGAAAGACCGGTCCTCCTATCTGGGACACTGCGAACACTCATCAACACCAGAGGCAACGCATCAGGCCACTTCAGAGATGTAGACGAACATACTTTTGCCATCCGTGCTTTCAAAGTTCCATTAATCTGCTCCACTATCCCAGAAAACTCTGGCCGATAGCTACAATGGAGTCTCTGATCAACATTTAAAGCAGCGCAAAGCAATTTCATGATCTTGCTTTGGAAGTGTGTGTTCCTCTATCCGATTCCTACGAGGTTGGAAAACCGAACCTAGGGATCAACTCCCTCAATAATAGCTTTGCTACTGTAAGGGTGTCACAACTTCGTGTTGGGTAAGCTTCCACCCACCGTGAAAAAACACACACCACCACTAGAATGTACCTCAGTCCATTGCACCTAGGCATTTCGATAAAATCAAGCTGTATCCTATTGAAAGGTCCTCCCGACCTCCCAATGTGACTCAGTGCAACCACAGTTTTCTTCCCAGCATTCATTTGTTGGCAGGTAACACACCTATGACACACTGCTTCAGCAAACGCATGAAACCGTGGATTGTACCACGTTTGTCTGAACACTTGCACAATCGCATCTCTTCCTAGGTGCACAGCACCATGAATTTGCCTTGCCATCGGGCTCAATAGGTCATCTGGTAACGCTGCTCGACCATCACTTGAAACCCAAATACCGACATCCCCCTTCTCACATCCTGACCTGATCCATACATCCCTTTCCTGCTCTGAAGCTCCTTCCTGCGGGCACTTGAGTTCCTCCCAAGTGTCTGCCAGGGCTAACATCATGCTGAGCTCGGTTCTTTCTTGGCTCTCTCCAGTGTAATCTCCAGTAAATATACACCCTTGTTCAGCGCAAAAACGTGCAATTTCATCGGCGTACTTATTTCCAATGGAAACAAAATCCGTCCCCCTCCCATGTGCAGAGCACTTTACCACTGCTATTTCCCTGGGACGTTGCAACGCATCCAACAGTTGTCTCACATATTCTCCATTTCTGATGGGAGATCCAGACAATGTCAGGAAACCCCTCTGCGACCATAGCTGCCCAAAATCATGAACCACACCGAACCCATACTGGCTGTCAGTGTAGATGGTGATTCGGATCTAATCAGCTGCCAAACAGGCATGAGTCAAAGCAATGATTTTGGCCACTTGTGCGGAGTATACTCCTTCTAAGCAAGCAGCTTCAACCACTCCAGTAATGGTACATACAGCAAACGCTGCTCTCAAATGACTCACATTGTCTTTTAAACATGAACCATCGACAAAGAAAATTTCATCAGGGTCAGACAGAGGTTCATCAACAATGTCAGGTCTCGGTTTGGTGCAAAGTTCAGTCACATCAAGACAGTCATGGTCTTCACAATCTTCATCATCTACATTTGGCAATGGCATCAATGTAGCAGGATTTAAAACAGAACACCTTTTCAGAGTCACATTCTCCGCGGCAAGTATGACTTGCTCGTAGCGTGTGAGTCTATTGTTTGTCAGGTGCTGTGTTTTAGTCCTTGTCATCAAAAGCTCAACAGAATGCGGAACATACACAGTTAATGGGTGACCCATAACAATGCTTTCACACCTCTCAATGCTGACACCTGTTGCAGCAATGGATTTGAGACATCCGGGCAACGCTGAAGCTACTGGATCTAAAGTAGCTGAAAAGTAGGCAACTGGTCTACGGACACCTCCATGACTCTGAGTCAGGACTGACAAATGCGCAACCTTCTCGATCATAACAGAACAATGAAAAGGACTTGATGTAGTCAGGCATTCCCAGAGCCGGAGCACGACATAGGCCCTCTCTCAACTCCAAGAACGCAATCAGACAGTCATGGTCCCATGGTACCAGATCACTCACATCCTTATGCGTCAGCCTCTGCAAAGGCTTCACCTTCAGTGAGAAATTGGGAATCCATTGGTGACAGTAACCAACCATTCCCAAGAACATTCTGACTTCCTTCTGAGTGGTAGGCACAGTCATGTTCATGATCGCCTCAATTCGATCTGGTAACACCTTTCTCTTGCCTTTCTCAATTCGATGACCCAAGTACTGAACCTCACTCAGACAGTACTGTAGCTTGTTTGGGGACACCTTGTGTCCTTTCTCCCCTAAATGATTCAGTAAGGCAATCGTATCGATTCTGCAAGCATCCTCCGTTTCGGACGCAATGAGGGGATCGTCAATGTACTGCACGAGAACAGAATTCTGTGGCAGTACAAGACTCTCAAGATTCTTTTTCAAGATCTGATTGAAGATTGATGGACTCTCTGTATATCCTTGAGGGATACAACACCACGTTAACACACGATCTTCCACCGGAAAGCAAACAAAAATTGGCTCTCCTCATGCAAAGTTATCGAAAAGAATGCTTGGCACAAGTCAATCACCGTGAACCACTCAGCTTCACATGGAATCTGGAATAGTATCACAGATGGATTCGGTACCACTGGACAACATGGAACCACAATCGCGTTGACCTTTCGCAGGTCTTGCACGATTCTGAATTTCCCACTTGGTTTCTGTAATCCCATGATGGGTGAGTTGCATGGACTGCCCATTATCTCCTTCAGAATTCCCTGCTGAATCATGGAATCGATTACAGGTTTAATCCCTGCTATTGTCTCAGGCGACAGATTATACTGGGGCGTTCTCGAAAACTCAACATTTTGCTTAACCTGGATCTTGACGGGCTCAACTCCTTTGATCAACCCTATCTCTTCGCCTGTAAAATCCCACATATCCAATGAAACAGAGTCTCTTAGGTCAAGTGGAAGCTCTCTATGCAGAAATGCTGATTCGCAACCTTGAAGGTGGCATCATCATCATTTGTCTGTAATTCCACTCCGTTGGGGGTGCAATAGATGGTACAATTCAGCTTGCACAAGAGATCACGTCCTAGCAAACAGACTGGACTTAAGTCGCACACCACAAACTGGTGTCGATCTCGGAAAGTTCCTATTCTCACAGGAATCGGCTCGGTCAATGAGTTAGTCATCTTCTTATTCACCACTCCTACTACTTGGATTGATTGACCTGAGAGGGGTAGGTTGGGAACTACTGCAGATCTCACAGTAGAACGGGTAGCACCAGTATCAACCAAAAAGGTGGTGGGATGACCGTCAACATCCGCCTCTACAAACGGTCCCCTCTGGTCTACCTCTAAGACTGCCCCAAGAGTGCAGTCTTCCTCCCCCCTCATGCACCGTCATTGCAACGGGTCTGAGCTATACTCATCGCAATCCTCGAAAAGGGGCATCTGCTGGTACATTCGATTTCCCTGTGAAATTCTTGGAGGTTGCGGAACTTGCACCTGGGGGCACAATGTCCCCCCTTGCATGGACCTGGGTCTCGTCACTGTATTGACAACCTCACATACCTGCACCGTCTCTTCCTCTTGTGGCACTTGGTTCGCTGGATTCAATCTACACTTGCGCTTCCAATGCCCGATCTTGTGACAAAGGTGACACGCAGTGGTCTTTTTCAGTGTTGCCACATCCATCCCTGTCTTAGGGTCTATAGGTTTCCCCCTTCCCGGACCCTGCACATTCTGGGTCCCTCCTTGATTGTTTCCCTGTCTTCTCCCTAGTGTCCCTCCACTTGGCTGTGCCTGAAATTCCCTGTCAGTGTTTTGCATTTGGACCAGCATTAGCTTATCCTTAAGCTTCCTGTGTTTCGAGTCCACTTCGTCACTGCAGTACCTGGCGTACCGCAGTATTTCGTCCACCGACTTGTTCTGCCAGCAGATCAAATGCTGCTAAATCATGAAGCTGATTTCTGGTCTCAGACCCAAGACGAACTTGGAAACGAACTGTTCCATGTCTTTGGGGTCTAACGTGTCTAGCCCACTCTACTGCTTAAAGGCTTGTAAGAGCCTTTCGTAATATTCATGTACGGACTCTTTTGGTTCGTGGACAGTTTGATCTATCTTAACCCAATCAATGTCTTGTGGTGAGATTTTGGATTTCAGCCATGTAATTACTTGCTCAAACCTTTTCATAACAATAGTTGAAGGACCATTGGTAGCAGAATCCCTGTCTGGTTCCGAAGTCGGCCAATAAACTGCAACTTTACAAGCTGCCCACAAATCACTTGGTACTACGATATCAAACAAGGGGTTCAGGTCAACCCACAATACCTTCGAAATTTTAACAAACCGGTTGACCTGCTTGTACCACTCGACAGGCTTCTCCCTCAGCCGAGGGAATTCATTTGTAAACACTGCCAAATCACCTCTACTCCAAGGCACATGCACATACCTTCTGTTTTGTACCTCTCGCAAAGGGTAATTCTCCACTCCGATTATCCCCCCTCCTGGACGCGGTGTCTCTCCTACGCTCTTTTTAGTGCTCTTCTTTTCAGACCACCTTTCCTCCCACTTGTCAGGCATGCTCCATGCACGTATCCCTACAATCAATTCTCGAATGTGAGTTTTCAAAGCTATGACTCTCTTCTCTTCCAATTCCTGGTCACTGTACTGCAATCAGTGACTTCCCTGCAGTATCTTTGTTTTGGACAGATCCACCTCGTATCTTCTTGCCAAATCTGTCAATTTCTCATGCGCTGACCTCGCCTTGCGACTTAGATCCTTTGCTACAAACAGCAACTCGTCTGATTCATAAAGCTCCACTCTTTTCAAAGGCAGGTTCCCGCTAATTATCTCATCTACATCAGCTTTCAATCTCATCACATCCAACATCTTTGCTCTTATAGCAGTTCTAAGGGTTCCTCAGCTTGATGCACCACTCAACTCTCTATTCTCACTGCTCTGATCCCCACATCGGTTCCCTTCCACTATATTCCCTAGGACTGGTCGGCTTCCTGTATTCCCTCGATCCCAGTCTCCTATCATCCTATCATTAGGGCCTCTCACTGGTGGTTCCCACATCCTCATGTCACATCTTGAATCTACCAAAGACCTCGGTCTCGCCGTTCTTACGTCTCCCTGTCCTCCAGAGGAGTCTGCAGTGGCTGGCAAAGGCGTACTTGATTCCATGGGTCTCGGAAGGTGACCTATTCCACTCACTATGCCATTCCCTCTAGAGCCAGTCCCTTCTCCTGCTACTGATCATGCTAGACTTCTATTTCCTGCCTGATCTGGGTCATACACTGACACTATCGGGCCAATGGTAACCAGCACTGTAAGAGCATCCGGTAGCCTTGTAACAACTGTAACTCCGTTAGCTTCGGTGCTTGCTGGTGTCTGTGTTCTCATCCCTTCTGTTCCTGCTGAGATTCTTCTGACTACTCTCGCACTAGGTTGAGTCTGCGATTCTCCAGTTCCTTCTGTTGATACTGCCTTTCCCTCTACGGAATCTGGATTATATGGAGGTGGTCTTTCTGATAACAGTCTATCTAGCAAGACGTCATCTGTGTCACTATCGTCTTCCTCACCCCACTTATTTTGGGTATCTCCTACTTTTACCATCAACGGGAATAGCCTATCCCCTTCAATAGTTTCCACCCTCCATCTCTTCTCCAATGCGTCCCATCGCGCATCTTGAAACGCCCTGATCGACTTCGGTCTCTTTTCCAGTCATGTGCTGCTCTCATCCATGCATGTAGCTCCTCAAACTGTGTCGGTCTGGGTAAAGGTCGCAATGAAGACATCACTGTTTTCAATTGGTACAACACTTCCAACGTGAAAGTGTCATATCGCGGAAAATCCAATTCTCCCTCGTTTTCAGTCATTTTATGCCAATGTTCGAGCCAAATTATAGTATGCAACCCCACATTCGTAGCCATATAATGGGCAGGGGTATCCTCGGGTGGAGCTTCTTCTCCCCCTCAAGTAACCACTCTTCTGTCTCCTCTACACATGTCTCGTAAAACTTTAAAACATTTCATGATGAAATCAACGTTTTCTTCACTTGTTTTCACTCGACTTCCTGATGACAATCCACCAATACCAGCGTGGCTTCACACCAACCGACCTATCGCAGCGTGGCACTCTCTGATGTCACTCTTCCTCCTTATGCAGCAGTTCCCCTCCTTTACAATTCGTCTCTCGCACACTCACGCGTCTCACTCATACGCTGAAATAACTGTCTGTCCACCAAACGACCAGACAGTCTCATGTAATTGTCGACCACTACTCTGGCAACCGTCTGTCCACGAAATGACCAGACAATTGCCCCAGACTATCTGCCCACGAACGGCCGGACAGTCATGTATTTAATCGATAGGATCCAATCACTCAATGTTCCACATGCAGTAACCCACGACCTGCGTCGGTTACTCACGCACTCACATGCACGTTTCCCTATCACCGGTGGGTTAGTCAACGACGTCTCATGACTCCCACAATCACTGGTCAGACAATTTCACCTCTGGGTGTCTTCTACACTACAATCTCTTATCCCGGGATATCAAAAATCAAATCTCATGGACCGCACGCGTTCGGCCCGAAACCACAATCACTCAACTCTCATTCCAACTCCGCAAGACATCACACAATCAAAACAACACCGCAATCTAACAGACATACATCCCTGTTCATACTCACTCCACCACGAATTGCTGTTTCCGCCGCACCGTCATTCGCCGTCGGTTTCCATCAAACGCCGTCGTCCTCCACTCACAATCCACTGGATAACCATCACTTGGGCTCTATGGGGACTCAATGACTACCCTTCTCTACGTCTCCCCTTACTACAGAGGTAACCATCCTCTCGCTACCAACTGATGACGCCGGATTCCACTGTAAAAGTTACTAGGAACTCTCGGTCGACTGGACCTTTATTACCTGCTGAGAAGTGTAAAGGGGAGAAACAATGCATTCATAACAAACTAGCATGAATCAATTTAAGTAAAGCTCAGAAAATATCACTGACTCCGAATTCCAAATTTAGGGGTTTATTACAAAACCAAAAATAACTGAACATACAAACACCTCAGAATGAGGTTGTAAAAATACAAAGGCACTAATACAAAGTCCATCCTACGAACCAATCTAATCCGATACAACATAAAGAGAATAAGCAATTCCAAAAATACTAAACAGGCAATAACTGCACCAACATCTATATTAGTCTTCATTAGTGGCTGTAAAATAAATCCATTAATCTATCCCTACACTATCCGTAAAGTGGCATCCCTACTTAACATTTCCCAAGCAAGATCAAGAAAAGATGTCAGCTCGTGAAGACTTCCTAAGAAGTACACTCACGTTGTAAAGGTCAGAAGCCCAGATTACAAAATCGTTCTAAGTCTTCATTCTAAGAATCGATCCCTTCCTTCTATCCTCTAACGGCTCTCTGCTAACTCTGCTCACTCATCCCTCGGGGCACTGTCCCTAATACAAAATGCACAATTGATAAACACGCCCCTGAAACACCTCCTCTGGCCAGGCACCTCTCGTAGGTAATGTTCCACCAAAACTTGTACTCGATCCAGCGACGGTTGGTGTGTCCTTGGGTCTCAGGCTTCTTCAGCAAAAGAAAATCTCGGCTCCCAATTATCGGCATTCCTGAATACTTTGTAACAGGTCTCCTCCATACCTAGCTCCTAAAACAAAAGCGTTATGCTAACTAAAGAGGACGGTGTCCTTGCACCTGCAACGTGAACATTAGAACAGAACAACCTCACATGCACATGAATTTCGCTGACTACCTCCAAATGAGAGCCTCACCAGGGGAAAATGCATTTCAGGTCTACATAAACCAGCTAACATAAGGAAAACGAATAGGCCTTTCTTAGCACGAAAGAGCAAATACTCCATCTAGGCCTTTGACATCAAATTAAACACACACATTTAAACTGTTACATCTATAAGCACTACATTTCATCATATTTAAACACAATTAGTCGCCTATACGTGTGCAACTTCAACATGATACACATTTAAATCTAATGCATTACATTACACGTAAACTACTTCATTAAGCATTTGTAATGAACATCAAAAATCACATGATTCCCTCTAACTGCCATTTTACGTTTCTTGAATGGCACAACTCATCCCAACATTTCAATTACCACTGATTATTACAACACAGGTTCTAACTAAGATTAACACACATAACAATATATGCGGGTACGGACTATTCATGAATATAATGTACCCCTACAATTTTCAGAATATCACTGCGCTCTATCAGACCCTAAGGGCTGTGACTTCATTTGACTGACGCATTACCCTGGAGATTGATACTGAGTCACCCTTCCCCATACCCATCCAGCCAGGGCTTTTCTTCCTTTTAACATTTGGGCTGGGATTGTCCAGATGGAAACTCTCCAAAGTGTACAGGGTCGAATCAAGGACCCTTGACTGGGATGAATCACCAAGCGGATTACATGGAGTCGCTCCCAAATTCATTATTGCAGGGCTATTTTCAACTGTTGCAAGAACTACTGGAGCAGTCAATTGTTCATTTAGGTCCAGCGAGAGACACCTCTCTGCTAAATCTATCTCTGTCATAATCACACCAACTTCTCGTGCTAAAAGGGAGCCCAATGTGCTATGGTTGTTGCCTGTCGGTATCGGAGAAACCTGGTTTCCTCTTAACCATTCTGGCCACGAATGCTTAGAAGCTCAAGTCTGGAAAATGGAAAGAGCAAAGTTGCCAGTGGCGGCTCCTCCGCTATGGTGGAGGAGCGTTACCCCACTGCTTTTAAGCAGTGCAAATAAAGGAAACATAAAATGATAATAACTTTGAGTTATTATCATTTTATGTTTCCTTGCTGCTTTGCGGGCGTGCAGTCGGGGCTGCTCTGCTCTCAGAGCAGGGCAGGGGAGGAGCGGTTTGCCCACTCCTAAGTGCACATGACTGTTTGTTCGGCACTCTGGGGCCTGCCAAACAGTCATGCGCACTTTCCCTGTTCTCCATGCAAGCTGCATGACAGCCTGCATGGAGAACATGCAAAGGGCCCCATTCCCTGGCTGAGTGCTAGGGAATGGGGGCCTGGGCATGTTGGCCTGGGCGTGCATTGCAGCGTTGTGATTGGTCAGGGGAGCCTGGGTGCTTACCAATCATAACGCTGCATTACAGCGTTGTGATTGGTCAGGGGAGCCTAGCTGTGCTTCCTGTTCCTGGAGTCCGAAGGAGGAGAGCTGGAGCAGAGACACGGGACCCGCGGCAAGGTAAGTGTTTATTTTTTTTTAAATTACATTGCGTCCCCTAGCGCGCTCACCCCCCCACACCTATCCCGCCAACCGCGAGCCAATGCGGTTGCCACTGTAAATTGCCTGGTACCTCCTCCACCCATTCTCTTCTGAGGGGGCAAAACCATAACCAAGAGGGGTGGTCAAGCCCAGCCTCGTCCGTCCGCAGATGGGTGCAGACGGGTGCAAACTTTGCACAAACTTTTCCTGGTCTTCGTCCGGGCCCATGCACAGCTGCATCTCACATGTGTTACACACTGCTGGAGCTCTCAGCTGGCTTTAAGTGCCCACTCGGCACTGACAAATTGTCCCTTCCTCTTGACTGCATGGTGGGTTATAGGCAATGAGGTCCTGCCCCCTTTGTGGCTATCTATACACAAGTGCCTCCAGAGCTACAGGAGGTCTCAGCTGCTCAAATGTCCCCGCCTCCTGGCAGTACGGTGGGTTATGGACGATGCAGTCTGGCCCCTGATGAGGCTCCACACAAGAGTGCTTCCCATCTTGTAGTAAATTAGTAATGGTAACCCCCAGATATTTTATGGGACATTTATCCAATAAGGAGATGACATGTACATGCCACAAAATATGTGCCAAAAGGAAATCGGGAAACAGATATAAACATCTCAGTAATAGGAGGACCGTATCAGAGTCCAGTAAGCCAATATTGTCCCACTTTCACTTATATTTACAGTTTCAGGCCTGAATCATACCATTGTTTGTCAAATACCGAAGCTGTGATTAGAACCTGTGGATGCCAGCATGAGCTACTCAGCCACTTATCCAATTTTTGGCACATAATGTTTTAACAAACAATTAATATTATACAATCGGACTTGATGCTCAGGATCAAAGGTTGGAGTACCAATCCCAGTATGTGAATTGCAGATCAACACAAGTTTGAACAGCTGGAGAATAACGAATTGACATTATTTATTCATTAATATACATATGGATGCCATTTTTCTCCTCTATACCCCTGTTTTCAATTGGTTTAATTTGCTGAGCTATAATACCATTTTGCCAGCAAACACTACAGTCAAAATAAAACAGTATTTCTATGATAAAGTGATGAAAACAGTTATTGTCTGAGAAACAACAACAATACATGGTTACGTTAATGAAGATAACAGAATACATTATCTTAATTAAGTTCTCAGCTTCTTATTTTTCATCAAGTAATTACCATTATATCACGCTCAACTAACGTGGTAGAAGAAAACATAAACAAACAAACAAACAAAACAAAGAAAATATGCATGTATTGTATTTAAATTCTTTCAAACTTGTCTGCACCTTTATGTTGCTACCATATGCTTGCATTGCAATATTTACCTACGTCAGAAAGTTACGTTAGATGCGGTCATAATACCCCTGCATCTACACAATTACACATAGGGAGTTGAGGTCAGGGGCACCTGGACCACCCATTCTAGGTGAGTACTGAGAGCCAAACCCGTGCCCCATAAATGCAAGGTCACTGGAAGGGCAAGACGTGTGTCTTGGCTAAAGACAGGATACAGGCCTTGTCCTTTTAGTGCGCTTGAGTTAAAAGACACAGGCATGCGTGACTTAGGACTTTTTTTGCAGTTTTTTATAGTACGAATCCAACTCCTCGGGGCAGCATTTATATAGGCGTTAGAGAAAAAATATGATCACGGTATAACAGCAGGAGTTAACAAAAAGATCCAACTATAGCACAATATCTTTGAGATGATAGTACCAGTCTCAGGGTTTATTTATGTTTATCTGGGACAAGGATCCTTTTTTGAGGTTGCTCTGCACTTGCTAGACTAGGAGATGCTGCTGGAAGAAAAGGCTTTTAGGCTCTTATTTGAAGTACTCTTGAGAGGGGTTTCATGGAATGTCATGAGGAATGAAGTTCCATATTCAGGGTCCTAGCTTTTCTGAATGCAGGAGTATCTAGTCGTAGAGAGGCTGTACTTCGGAGAGTGTAAAAAGAACAATTGATGGACAGAATGCAGAACAATTTCATACATTCACCCCAGTACAGAGATCTGGGCTTAAATCCATCGTTTTTTGCTCCCCATGCCATTCCAGTTTGAACTCAGCCATATGCAAATCAGTCTTGACCCTGCACCCAATGGGAACAGTCCAGCCCGAACTGCCAGGCCAGGACCTTCATGGACTGGAAACAAGCATTCTAGGACCGGTTTTGGGGTTTCACCCCTCATCAGCCAGGATAGCTTGACTCCAGTGGCATGGATAGCACGGGACTCACTCGGGATGACAAATGAAAAAGAACAATTGATGGACAGAATGCAGATCAATGTCATACATTCACCCCAATACAGAGATCTGGGCCTAAACCCATCGTTGTTTTGCTCCCCATGCCATTCCAGTTTGAACCCAGCCACATGCAAATCAGTCTTGACCCTGTGCCCAATGGGAACAGTCCAGCCCGAACTGCCAGGCCAGGTCCTTCCTGGACTGGAAACAAGCATCCTAGGACCGGTTTCGGGGTTTCACCCCTCATCAGCCAGGATAGCTTGACTCCAGTGGCATGGAGAGCACGGGACCCATGTCTGGGCATACCCGTCCCACTCGGGGTGACAAATGCAAAAAGAACAATTGATGGACAGAATACAGAACAATGTTATACATTCACCCCAGTACAGAGATCTGGTCCCAAATCCATCGTTTTTTTGCTCCCCATGCCATTCCAGTCTGAACCCAGCCATATGCAAATCAGTTTTGACCCTGCGACCAATGGGAACAGTCCAGTTCGAACTGCAAGGCCAGGTCCTTCCTGGACTGGAAACAAGCATCCTAGGACCGGTTTCAGGGTTTCACCCCCATCAGCCAGGATAGCTTGACTCCAGTGGCATGGAGAGCACAGGACCCACGTCTGGGCATACCCGTCCCACTCGGGGTGACAAATGCAAAAAGAACAATTGATGAACAGAATCCAGAACAATTTCATACATGCACCCCAGTACAGAGATCTGGGCCTAAATCCATCGTTTTTTGCTCCCCATGCCATTTCAGTTTGAACCCAGACACATACAAATCAGTCTTGACCCTGCACCCAGTGGGAACAGTCCAGCCCGAACTGCCAGGCCAGGTCCTTCCTGGACTGGAAAAAGCATCTTAGGACCGGTTTCGGGGTTTCACCCTCATCAGCCAGGATAGCTTGACTCCAGTGGCATGGAGAGCACGGGACCCACGTCTGGGCATACCCGTCCCACTCGGGGTGACAAATGCAAAAAGAACAATTGATGGACAGAATGCAGAACAATGTCATACATTCACCCCAGTACAGATATCTGGGCCTAAATCGATCGTTTTTTTGCTCCCCAAGCCATTCCAGTTTGAACCCAGCCATATGCAAATCAGTCTTGACCCTGCGCCCAATGGGAACAGTCCAGCCCGAACTGCCAGGCCAGGTCCTTCCTGGTCTGGAAACAAGCATCCTAGGACAGGTTTCGGGGTTTCACCCCTCATCAGCCAGGATAGCTTGACTCCAGTGGCATGGAGAGCACGGGACCCATGTCTGGGCATACCCGTTCCACTCTGGGTGACCAATGCAAAAAGAACAATTGATGGATCATCACGGTATAACAGCAGGAGTTCACAAAAAGATCCAACTATAGCAAAATATCTTTGAGATGATAGTACCAGTCTCAGAGTTTATTTATGTTTATCTGGGACAAGGATCCTTATTTGAGGTTGCTCTGCACTTGCTAGAATAGGAGTTGCTTCTGGAAGAAAAGGACTTTAGGCTCTTATTTGAAGTACTCTTGAGAGGGGTTTCTCCTAATGGCATGAGGAATGATGTTCCATATTCAGGATCCTAGTTTTTCTAAATGCAGGAGTATCTAGTCATAGAGAGGCTGTACTTCGGAGAGTTGCCCTGCATCAACATATTGCAGATTCTTTGTCAGATGTATGGAAGTATGTATGTGGTATTTTTATAGCTCATACCTAGCCATAAGGAAGTGGAATACTGTACTGGTTCAAAGGTGATACAATTGAAAGACTCTGATGTTGCTTAATAGGTAAGTTTATTTGTTTCTTCAAATTAAACAAGCCCTATCAGATCAGTTCCAACTGCTTCCAACTCGGACAAAAACACCACAAAACAACATTTAAGAGGAAGGAATTAGGGTAACAGGTGGAAAAGGGCAAGAGGGTACCATGGGATAAAAAGCAGTGTCGACTATTGATATATACTAAATACCATCAGTGATATGCAACTTTATAGGCAGTTATAGGGAGTGTATATACATTTTTTTTTAAAAGGTAGAACCAGTTTTGTCCCAGAAGTATGTCTAGATGACTAAGGGCTCGGTTTAGACTTTGTCAACCGGAGTAAATGCAGTCAGGGTAGCGGAGGACTTTAAATCCACCATCCGCCTTTAGTCTGCCAACCAAATTTAGAATTCATCACATGCTCTGCAGAAAACTCTATGAGTTTGTATGAACTGCCATCATGGTGGTTCATACAAAGCCATTTAAAAATTTGGTGTGTGTCCGTCATTGGTCACGGACACTTACACCAAACTTCAAAATGGTTTTCTTTTCTAAAAACCCAAAAATGGAAGCTTGTTGTTGGAAAAAAAATGGAGTTTTCTCCATGGTGTGGGGTAGTTTTTGTATTTTTAGTGTCCAACAAGAATATCCTAGGCAGTGATGGACAGTACAAAGAAGTCATCTGACCCTGTTGGAAATGGCCCTCTCTGCAGGGTCATGCCCACATTTTTTGCCTTCAACCTATTTTTGCTGAATTTGTTTTTGTTGCCTTTAAGACTCTTTGCACCTTACCACTGCAAGCTCGTGCTAAAGTTATTGTGCTCTCTACTCTAAACATGGTGGAATTGGCTTATACCCAATTGGCGTATTTAATTTACTTATAAGTCCTTTGTAAATGTACAGGGCATGTACATTAAATGCTTCTAGTGGGCCTGCAGCACCAATTGAGCCGCCCACTGAAGTAGCCCTTTAAACATGTCTCAGGCTTGTTATTGCAGAGCCTATTCGTGCAGTTCTAACCTGCCATTCGACCTGGCAAAATAAACCTTTTTCCAGGCTCAAACTTTATTTTGTAATACATAGAAGTCACCCCTACGGGAGGCCCTGGACAACCCATAGGGCAGGCTGCAATGTATTTAAAAAGTTGGACATGTACTTTTAAGCTTTACATGTCTTGGTAGTGAAAAACTCTTAAACTCGTTTTTCACTGCTGCTAGGCCTGTCTCTCCCATAGGTTAACATTGGAGTTGCCTTATCACATTTTATAAGTGTAAATTCCAAATGGGAAGAGATAACTGGTTCATGTTTGGTGTCTCTGTAATCCTAATTTAAAATCCTAATTTATGGTAAAGTCGGATTTTAAATTACAATTCTGAAAATACCACTTTTACCTGCCATTTTCTTGCCTTAGCCATTTTAGTGCCCTCAGCCTGTCTCTGGTCACAAACCTGGGTGTAGTTGGCAGTTTGGCTTTGTGTATTCCTCCTAGACAGCAACACACAATGGGAGCTTAGGTGTGACTGGATTGGCCATCACTGGCAGGATGGGAGGGAGGAGCTGGGTCTAGCCTCATTTACACCTGAATGTGCTGTGTCCTGTCTCCACACAAAGGGCTTAACAACCCTGCATTTTCACTTCAGCCAGATTAGAGCCAGGGGAGGCAAGGTATCTGTGCACTTAAAAGACAATGCTTCTTGAATCTTCTTCCCACTTCAAAGGCACAGCTGTGTATAAAAGAAGGACCTCAGACACCACCAATTGAGTACTCTTCTGGACTTGTGGATACTCTCTCAGCTGTGCTGCTGACAGCACAGCCACTCTGGTGGACTTCTACTCTACAAGAGCTGCTGCCTTGCTGTACTGACCTGTAGCCTGCTGCCCTCTTGCCTGGGGAAGAAGAACTGAACCTGCAACTCCATCTTGAACTTAGGACCCCATAGTGAAGCAAAGGGCTAGCCTGGGGAGCCTCAGGGACAGAACAAGCTCCCTAACAGCTCCTGGAGCCGTCTTCAGTAAGTCCATGACCCCCAAGAGGCACCTTTGAGGTCCTGGGCCCATGGTGTGGCTCTTGAACTCTAAAATCCAAGCTTTTGGGCTCTTCGTGACTGCAAAGAGGCTTGTTCGCACCAGAACTACGCCACTCCCATGGATAATTGGCGGATGCTGCTTCAAGTCTGTCTCTTCACACAGCAAACATCGATCGCCTGTGTGGACCGCCAACATGAAGCACCAGCCTGCCCGGCCGCGATGCCCAGCTTGCTCCTCACGGCACGCCGACCACCACTTGGTGAAGGTAACCCTCAGCAGGGCTAATTTGGTATGTATCTGACTCATGCTCCATTACGATCGGCTTGAACTTTTGAATTTGACCTGGTCCAGCAAGACCAGATATCCCCGGATGGCGCTTTATGCTTTTAGGCATTATTTTACAGTTTATTCTTTAAAAATACATAACTCTGGTTCCACTGATTGGATTTGTGTTGTTTTGCTCTTGTTTTATACATTAAATTTTGCTCTAATTTTCTAACCTGGTGTGGGATCTGTTTGTGTGGTGTTTTCACTGTTTTACTGTTTGAAGTATTGCACACATTCTTTACCCATTGCCTTTAAGTTAGTCTGACTGCTGTGTGCAAAGCTACCAGGGGGTTGTGCACAGGTTAATTTGTGGTTTGCTTGTGCCTTACCTTGACTAGGATTGTGGTTGCTGCTTGACCAGGGCTCGCACCCCTGTCAACCAGTAACTCAATTTGTAACAGACCCTAACTCTGGTTAGTGGGATGGTTGGATGACTTACCTCCTATGACCCGTACTCCTTGGGACATCAAAAGAGGTTTATGCTGACTGAGTAAAAATTGCTCTGTCAGCATAAACCGGTGGTCATCCCAACTCTAAATTGAATGGATGGACTGAACATTTGGCTGTTGCAATGGAGTACTCTCTCCATTCCATCAATCTCTAAATCAGGCTTTTGTTAGGCGACAGAATACTCTGCCCCCTAAACTCTTGCTCACCCACCCAATTTATAGTCGAGTGGATTACCAGGTTTACACCCACTGAGTAAAGTTTACTCCAAAAGAACAAACCATCCTCCAATGGCTGGGGGAGTATGGGAATACTTTCTCTGACAACCTGACTGCATTTCCTCCATCTTCCAAAGTCTAAATCAGGCCTTTTATTACTATTATGAAAGTTAAGGAGATTACAGGTAAAAATATCAGGAATTACAACACATGCCCTTCTAAAAGAAGATGAAAATGTCCTTCAAATCATATAGTTTTTATTCAAACCTGGAGTTATGCATGACCATTCAGGAACAACCGCATGGTTTGATGTGGGGGTAGTCGTCCTGAGTCTTGATAACTTGACATAATTTTCACCTTGGTTGGAGTACTTGGATACCCTGACTATGATCCTGCTTTGATAATTCTCTAGTGTCACCACATTGCTCTTTCCTCGGACTGTTTTCAATGGTTTTCAAATGTATATGTAGTGTGACCTAATGTTATGCATTATCATGCTGACATGCAGTCAACATAGCACACTTTAGGGGTGCAGCTAAGCTAGAGCACAGTGGTGCTGGCAGACAAATAGTTTTGTCATATATGTGGGGGTGGTGTGAATACACTCTGCAACCCAGTTATGACATTTAGCTTTTTACAACATAGGTTCATTTTGTGGTAGTTTTTTTAGAGAAAATTTAACCCAAAGGCATAAGAATGCATAACAACAGAACCAGACCATGTGACACATTTGTTTCCTTTTTTCAGGAACAGGAAGTTTAAGGGCCTAATTACGAGGTTGCCAGTCCATAGGACCGCCAAACCTGCGGTGGTGTGGCGGCTACCGCAGCACCGGTAGTACGACCGCCCTATAACAACTTCGACGGTCGGACCACCATGGAGCCACCGCAACCACTGGGGGTCTGTGATCCTTCTGTGGTGACACGGTGGTCTGGGGCAGCAATATGCTGGTGGTGCCGCTGCAGGCACCGCCAAGCATATTACAACTTTCCTGACCTCCACACTTTTCATGGCAGTGATCCCGCCATGAAAAGTGTGGTGGTCAGGAAAGTAAGAGGGCCTTACAGGACCCCATGGTGCTCATGTCCATGGGGGTGCACACGGGGGGACATGGTGTACCACCCCTGTGTGCATGCAGCCCAGTACCTGCACAGATTGGATTGCACAGCCCATGGCATGCAGGAACTTGCTTTGGCTCTCCCTCTGTGCTGCAGTTCAAAGGCACACTTATGAGCCTTAGAACTGCACTGCTGTGGGCCCGTCAAAGCACCGCCTGCCAGACCATGAGGAAACTCGTAATCTGGCGGGAAGGCGCAAGTAGACTTTGGTGGTGTCGGTGCGGGGCGCTGGCATGGCTGCTTGCTGCCACACAGCCAAAGTTGTAATCGGGCCGTAAGTGATGGGCCCCAATTAGTGGGATGTTGAGCCAAGACCAGGATTCATACTTGGTTTTCCATGCTCTAAATTCAGCAACTGTAGCCGCTAGGTAACATCTCCTCTCTATTTTTTGCACATCCACAGTAGTCTAATAGGATAGTTAAATAGTTCATTTGGGTGGAACAAAATGTTTTCTACTATCATTTTAGGGCTAGAGCACACATGCTGTGACACTGATTAGCAGAGTTACAAGGCACATCGTCCTAATACCAGAAAAAATAGGATCCTAAAATAGACAAAAAATCTCTAGTGACGATACAGAAAACATGCATTTGCTCGAAGAATGAACCAATTTATTTCCCCTGAAAATCTTGTCTTCAAAAACCCTAAAATAATTTTTGACAGAAAGCTTTCATTTTGTCTGGAAGATCCCCACATTTGCATGGTCAGCTTTGCACTATTTTCTGTCAAATGTCTTCCTTCATGCAATATTCACATTTACCTCTCTTGATCTCTGTCATATCAAGAGCTAACACCAACTCATTGGACACATCTTCTTTATAACACCTGTCTTACACACCAGCATTCTAGAAAAATAGCCAGCTGGCAAATATCTTCTTTCATGCACATACTCCACCTTGAAGGTATACCTGTTCTACACTTAGACTTAGGAAACACCAGACATTTCTAGGTGTAGTAGATTCGGACCCCTTAGATGTGGCTGCACATGTTAAAGGTTTATGATCCATTCTTAACACTAAGGTATACCTCAGAAAGGACTTGAAATGTTTGATGGCCCAGGAACAGGCCATAGTCTCTCTTTCTACAGTGGAGTTATTACATTCAACACCCTTCGAGATTTTGGAAGCAAAGGCAACAATGCTCTCTTTTCGCCCACTATTTGTGTTAAACGTTACTTGCACACTCGTGCTGACATTCATAGTCAAAATGGTTCACCTATTAACATCAACATTTCCCACAGAAGGTTATTTCAACATCTACTCAAATGCTGGCTGGCACATGCAAGGGTTCATCCATGACAGCAAAGTGGTTTACAATTTTAGTGCTACTCTTCTACCCCATAAAGAGGGTCAGCTCATCTTGACTAAAGGGGACAGGAATTTTTCTCACAGCCTTCACAAGTTCCAATTTGAGTTTTATCCTATCCCTAGATTTGGTATGGCCAAGATAGTTGGCATATCCCACCACAATTTGTCTGTCCTCGAGTTCATGCCAACGTCTTTTATTGTATGCATGTACTGGAAGTATCATGGCTCTGCTCTGATGTGCAATAAACCCAAATGTCATTTTGCCATCTGTTATCGTAATTCCAAATATCAATTTCCTAGGCCCTACGCCTTTCACATACATACTCTAAAGGATAAGTGTGGTCATGTTTATCATACAATTAGGCCTCATTTGTATGTAACATGCATATAACATCAAAAAAAGCAATGGCACTTACGTCACTATAAGGGAGGAAAGTTTAAAGGAAGTACACAACCTGACAACACACTGGTGACAAAGAATAAACAAAGCAGAGATGGTGATGTGGGACATTTGTCCTCAGCCCAGCCAGAAGTCTTGTCATCACTGATGAAATCAAAATACTCTGCCATTGCTGATTAACATGTACATTCATTTCTTTTCTTGAACATCACCAAGCCTTGCCAGATTAATTCAAAGTGTCTTCAGCTCTAACAGAAACACCACACACCAATGTTCTGAGTCTAAGACACCATTGTTGCAGGGAATCTGCTCAGGATTGGAACTATGCTTGGGACCATGGAACATCAGCCTGCGTGGACTGAGTCACCAAACTACCACGGTATCTATGAGCCTGAGTCCAGCTAGTTATAGTGCCTCACTTGCCCTCCTAACCTTTCCAGAGAGGCAAATTATTTGGCAGCCCTGAACACAACACTCTTTACCCTCTCAGGGATCCCTGTAACAGGACACATCCTTTCACTCTCCCATTCATATTTGTCCACAATAAGATAAGAAAGAGACGAAGGAAGTTTACAATGTTTTATTTAAACTATTGTGCTATAAGATGCAATAAATGGGCCACAATTAGAAAACAGATACATATAAAAAATATTAGCAGCATGGTTAATAAATCATATACCATGAAATGCCCTGGAATGTTATCAGACAGATCTGCCTAGCCCCTCCTGTACTACTGAAGCTAATTGGTTTATATTATAGATCTCTGGGTTTAGTGGCGGACCTCATCCCTTAGCACACATAGGTGGATGTTCCACATCTCAGCTGGCACAGCACTCTCGTCTAGGGACCTTCGCTCTGTGTGTGTTTTTCCAGAACTCCTATCCTCAGTTATTTGACATGGGTATTCAAAAGCAGCAGTAGCATTCCTTTATTATGTCTACTTGCTAGTGTATGACCAGAGAGAATAACAAGGGGCAATGTAGTTTGACCTTTACTAGGCTGTTCAAACTAAATCCCAGGAAAATAATAAAATACAAAAACATTTTCTGGTTCCGTGTGAAAATACAATGTGGCTCAAAGGCAAGCATGATTATTTAGCAACATGTGCAAAACTAAAGCGGCCTACAATGTGCATGAATAGGCTAACACTACAATGGGCTATGTGAGAAACACATGACACCTTCCTTTTGGTCAGGATAGTAGCATGATAAAGCACCAAAAATATAAATGTAATCCAAAAAGATAAACAAACTCAAAGCATAATTCATAAGATAATAACTGGAAAACTAAAAAATTATTTCTCAATTTAGAAAAAAATAGTCAAATTATGGTGCTTCGGAGGAATCCATTGTGTTCCTTGCAAATTCATAGGCCAAGGACTACATAAAGGAGTCAGACTCTGCAAAAAATGATTGATTAACAGCCCAAGTCACAAGTTTCAAAGAACAAACATGATCCTCGGTCTCAGATGGGGCTTCGGCATCTGTGTTAGTAGAGCTCGTATTCCATGATCCATGTGCCGATGCAAATATTTTCTCGCAAGTGTGTGGCTCAAACCTTGCATTGTGAAGAAGTCACAAACCTGAACGACAGTCCTCAAAATGGGTCGGTAAGAGGATCATTAGCAGTTCAATGTCCATGGTAGCGGATGTCTGCGAAGCGAGGCAAATATCCAGTGCCCATTCAAAGGAACACCAGAGGCAGCAGAACACTAGTTGTTTGCAGGTTAAGTACCAATCAAGATTCAGCTCTTGTAGTTGAAAGTTTCCAAAAATTGAAAGCATGCGCTCACAATAGTGTCGGAGCTGTTGTAGTTCCAGAGGACTTGCAAAAGGAGCATCCATTGTGGAGAAGGAGAAATAGGATGAGAATGCCGCAAATGAGGGATACCCGCTATGGAAAGCCTTAGAATACACTGAAAAAATTTAATGAATAGAAGCAGGTATTGTTCCAAAGATAGTTTGGATGGAATCGACAAGCCCGGAGCCGACAACTTTAAAAAAGTGTGCTAGACCGGCCGTGTTAGAGGCATTAAAAATTCAATGCACTAATTCACCTAAATGAAGGGGAAGATTGGTATCTAACAATGACTGTATTACACTAGAAGTTCTAGCCACCTGCAATTCGAAGGTTTCGCGAGCAGATATGAAAGATACCTCTTTTGAAACATTAATGCTTGAGCTTGTTGAAATCTGCCTTCAAAGTTGGAATGGAAGGCCACAATAAGCTATGTACAACCCCATGTGTAGGGAGGATCAATAGGACGTTGTTGCAACAAGTGACTAGCTCGGAAACAGAAAAGGTGTAGGGAACTTCAGCTTGCATATCGCAACAATATTGATCGCTAAGCATTAAATAACTTCCATTTGCAAGGACTGTAATAAGTGGAAGATTTCCAGGAACTAGTATTTATTTTAAATAACAGGCCAAATTTGTTGCTGAGGTATTACATGCACTGTTGATTTTAACATGTTTGCAAACGAGTGAATGTCCGACAGAGGAGTCGCATTCCTCTCCAGTAAGGATCGTGTTCAAGAATATCATTGACAAGAATATTGCTTTTAAGGATAGAAATTTCGATTTTAAAAATATTTATGTTGTTAATATTGTTTACAAAAATATAGGGGCCGATTATGATGGGGGCGAGACCGCCACTGATAGCCTGTCGGTATCGGCCTCACCGCCATCGAAGACAGGTTTCCCGCCTGCCATATTACAATGGTGCGCGGTGTGATGGTGGTCGGAAACATGACCGCCACGCATCCGACGGGCTCCTTGAACCCACTAGTGCGGGGAGGGTCTCGCAATCCCTGCAATGGTGGCGGTGCCTACCAGGCACCGCCGTAGGGATTACGATGTCCCTCCCCGCCAGCCGTTTCATGGCAGTTCACCCGCCAAGGAAAGGCTGGTGGAAAGGGACATTGGGGGCCCGTAGTGGGCCCCCATTACCCACTGGCCCTTGATGTAGGTGTCCCCCTACATATCCCTGCAGCATGTGACAGGCACTGCATGGTGCCTGGCAGGTAGTGCAGGGATATGTTCCTTGTCTATTCTTGTATTGCTGCATCTGGTGCAGCACCCAGAACCCGCCGCAATACAGGAGATAGGCAGTGTGACCGCCTTGGAGGCGGTCGCATTGTAATGAGGTTGACGGGACCGCCAACAGCATTTCGGAATGTCCCGTTGTCCGTTAGGGTCCACCCACCATCCTAATCAGGCCCATAGTTTTTAATATTATAGATTTGTAAGTATTTTTTATGTATTTTAATATATGTTTCAATTGTAAATGTTCTAAATTGTTTGTATAATTATTGTTATTATGTTTAATATAGTTGATACCGTTTTAGTTGTTTTTAAATGTAATTTATTCGTTTATTTGTATTTTTAGTGATGTGTGTTGTGGGATTTATTGGGGTACTGGATGAGAAGTAATAATAATTAATAATTAATTAATATCAATTATTTAATTGATAATTAATTATGTTAATTGTGTAATTACTTTTTTCAATTGTGCTATGTTTTAGGTGCTGTTGTGGGGTTTGTAGGAGTATAAGGTGGGAAGTAATTTAATTATAATTAATTATTATTCATTATTAATTATTTAATTAATAAATAACTATGTTAATTGGCTAAAAAATATGTGTTACGTTTAAGGTGTGGAAAGTAATTTCATTATGATTATTTAATAATGAATTTGTAATTATTATTAATTATTTAATTGATAAATAATGATGTAAATTGTAAAATTAACTTAATTATTTATTAATATGTTTGATGTGTGTTGTTTTTGTAGGGGTGAAGGAAATTAATTATAATAATTAATAATTCATGCTAATTATTATTTAATGATACATAATTATGTAAATTGTATGATTAAGAAATCTTTTACGTTATATATGTTGTGTTTGTATTGGTAAAGGGTGGGAAGTTATTTAAATATAATACATGTATTATTAGTTAATTGTTATTAATTTTTTAATTGATAATTAATTTTGTAAATTAAGTAATTAAGATTTTTTTAAATACATATTAGGTGCGTCTTGTTAGGTTTGTAGGGATAAAGGTTGGGAAGTTAATTCAATATCATTATTTTATTATTACTAAAGGAATATAAATTGTTTGATAATTAATTATGTAAAATGTGCAATTATTACAATTATAAGATATATTTTAGGTGTATGTTGTTTAATTTGCAGAGATATTGGGTAGGAGAATATTTAATTAAACATAAACATAAAAATTGTTTGTTATTGTTTAAAACGTTCTATTTATTATGCTATGTGTTAATTTTGTTTTGGTTTTTAATTGTAAATAAAATCATATTTGTTGGTTGTTATAATTGTGAAAATATAGTGTGGTATTTTAATTATATTCCTATTATTTGTTTTATTTATTATTTTATTTAAAATATTTTTTAAACATTGTAATAAATATGCACTTTTTTAATTTAAGGAAATGTATATATATGTACAACATTGTGTGCTTCCGGTAGCATTCCGGTAGCATTATGTATTTAGCACTTAGCACTTTAGGATTTTTTAGCACTTTCGGGAATGATTAAGCACTTTGTCACTTTGTGGGTATTTTTTATAAAAGGCATTGGAGTCATGAATTATTCGGGTATTATACCAAGTATTTATTTATGCAACATGCATAAATGTTAATTCATAACTACATTGAGTATTTATATGTGTTCGTTTGAAAAAACTGAAGCATTGATGCAGCTATTGGATACTATGTGATAGTATGTTGTTTATGCCTATTATTTTGATTTGTGGCACTGGCACTTTAAATAGGGGGAGCCGTGTTCTCAGCGTTGTCATGTGATCAAGGCCAATAATCGGCCGAAACGCGTCATGGCGGACTTTGTTCGTGAGGAATAAATAATAATTGCACAAAACCTGGGTCTACGCTCGTTTTTCTCCACGGAGGAGATTCAAGCAGAGGAGGATTTTCGATATTTACCGGATTGACTTCTTCCGCTGCAGTGGACCCCCTCCCTGAAAGTTGGCTCCGGCAGGCAAGTCAAAGCTTCCGGTTGTTCTTGGTCAGCGGCATCGCAGGATCCCGGAGCAGCAGCGGCTGTGAACTCCGGGAGCATCAAGGAGTTCTCTGGCATCGGAAAGTACGGAAGCCCCCTGTGGACACAGAAGGCGTGCCCCATTGTGGAGGACAGGGCAGAGCGGCGCTCGACTCGAGAAAGCTGTTCGGAGGAGCAGAAACCCGGGAGAGGAGACCGCATCGCAAAGCGTCCACCGAGAAAGGTACGAGATATTTTGTTGTCGAAAGCAGGTGGGAGGTGTGCACCTGTGGAACCCCCAGCGGTATTATACAAGCGAGGAGGACCCATTTGGGATAAAATTCACTAAATTATACTCACGATGTCCGCCGACACGCTGAGAAACCGTGAAGCTGCCGCAGAGGGGATGTTTTCAGACTCTCCCCCGGAGCCGCGGGACATTAGTAAAAGTGCCAATGAGGAAGTGAGCGGAAAGGTGAAAGGTCTTAAGGACAATTTTCGCATACCTGAGAAACTCATGCGTCAAGAACAATCAAAATGGTGGGAGTCAAAGTCACTCCAAAGGTACCTGGATGTGGGGAGAATCCCTAGGGGCCTTAGGATAATGGTTGCCCCCAGCTACGAGACACCCAACCTGCGGATGATGACTGAGTGGGCGGAGTGTAATCTTGAATCATCCCGTAGGCTGGTGCAGATATTAGTCAAAATACGCAAAAATGAATAGGGCGGATCTGCAATTGAAAATTGACGCTCTTGATGAGGCGATCAAGCTACAAGGAGATTCCCAAGTAAGACAGAAGCTGCATGAGGAGATGATGATCAGGCTGCACAAAGAAGAGGAAAAAATCAAAACTAGGAAAACGTACAAGTTTAGAAGGGACAAAGATGACTATGCCAATGGCCAGATTTTTACCTTTGCTCAAAAGTATGATTCTATGAGAAGTGCCACTGTCAATAAACGGATGCAGGTATTGCACCAAACTAATAGAAATCAACAGCAGGCTGTGACAACATCGGCATCGGAATTAAGTTTGGCGCTCGAAAGTGAATCTGAGACCGAGACAAGAGGAAAAAAGCCCGACCAGAGCGCCATCAGATTAACACTGGGGGAAGAATTGGATTTTTTAGTAAGAAGCAGGAGAGAAACACTGCGCCCCAGGAACTACAGGCCAGCAAAAAACGAAGCACCCAGAGAAGAAGGGAAAGAATGCAGGCCTGTAGAAAGCGCAGGAAAAAAGAGACGGGGGCGGGGTCAAGGGAAATGCAAGTAGAAGGAATTTCACATCCCCCTGACCCGACCAGCGCAAACACGATTATTAACTTAGCTGGCATTGTCCTGAAAATTGCTGAGCAGCAGTTGCTTTCGCTGGGATTGTCGTACTGCCCAGAATCAAATTTTAATTACACACAAACCAGGGCAGATATATACAAGTTTATTAGAAAGCTCAAGTTGAAAAAATATCATCAACTTCAAACCAATCCTAGGCAAACGGAGAATATCATACCATCCAGTAATACCGCAAATCCCTCAAATCTAACAGTGGCAGATTATGGTCTATTAAGAGATCTTTATGATCTGGAACAAGGCAACGGGATTCAGGCTATAGGTGACAATGAACAAGTTAATCAAAGTGGTCATCAAGGAGTAGAGTCACTGGCACTGGAAACATGTGCAAAACCAGCTACCCCATTTAGAACTAAATCTAAATTTATACCAATTATGCCTCGGGACTCTATTGATGTGTTTAACGAGCAGGTAGTGGTGCAGGTTAAAAAACTGAACATTGGCATTAGCAAATCCAAGATGAAAATCACCAACCAGGAGAGAAAATATTATCAACTTATTGACAAACTCAAGAAGGAAAAGAAAGTTGTGGTCAGGAATTCAGACAAAGGGGGAACATTGTCTTATGGCCCTTGCAAGATTACATGATGGAGGCATCCAGTCAACTTAACAACTTGGAATGTTACAGAAAGAGTTCGCCCCAAAAATTCAAGAGCACGCAGGTTTTATTCTTTGCAAAATTGTTGGCATGGAAAAGTCTGGGCTTACTTAGCTTGGAAGAATACAAATACCTGAAGAAAGAACACCCTACCATTCCGGTGATTTACTTCATTCCAAAGGTGCATAAGAACATTTACAAGCCACCAGGTAGACCCATCATAGCAGCATGTGATGGGCCTCTTGAAAATATGTCAAAATATATTGATTTCTTTTTACAAGATCATGTTAAGAACTTAAGATCCTATGTGCAGGATACATGTGATTTTCTCCGCAAAATTAGAGATATACAATGGAAGCCCGAATATCTCTTAATAGCCCTAGATGTTTCTTCATTGTATACATGTATAAGAAATCATGATGGCATCAGGGCGGTGGAACATTTTCTGGCCAGCAGACCTTTGAAGTATGCTCAACACAATAAAATGTTAATCAGTATGCTGCTCTTTTGCTTGGAAAATAATTTGTTTTTATTTAAGAACCAAATGTACCAGCAAATCCAAGGGGTGGCGATGGTGGCCAGCTTCTCCCCCAGCTATGCCTGTTTATTTATGGGCTGGTGGGAGGAGCTGGTCCTCCAAAAGCAATTTGAGCACACTTACAATTCCAGGGTAATCTCCTGGTTGAGATTTATTGACGATTTATTCATAGTATGGTGCGGCAATGAACAGAGTGCAGTTGATCTCTTTGCTCAAATAAATGGAATTGATGTTAACTTAAATTTTACTTCATCGATCCGCAAGGAAGAAGTGACATTCTTAGATGTGCAGGTCCAAATTGTTAACAACCGTTTGTCTACATCGCTATTCCGCAAAAAGACAGCAGGGAACACATTGCTGCATGCATCTAGCGCACATCCCCCCCACCTCATTAATAGCATTCCGTACGGGGGATGCTACGGATTAGGCAAATTTGCAGTGACAAGGAGGACACTATTGTCAAGCAATCAGAAAGTCGGGTACGTTTCCTAGCCAGGGGGTACAAAACGGAGATAATAGATGCAGCCATCACCAAGTCAAGAAAGTGAGCCAGGGAAGATTTATTGCAATATAGTGTAAACTCCCGGGGTGTAGCAAGCGGTACATTGGAAAAGGCCAACGAACCAACTAGATTGATTTTATCGTACTCTAGGCAGGAAAAGCAACTCAGAGCCTTTATCAGGCGGAATTGGCCTATAGTGTTTGGCGACCCCGTAATAGGAAAACTTTTACCACCTAAGCCAACCATTACGTATAGAAAAACCACTACTATGGGTAATGCACTAGTTAAAAGTAGCCCAGAGGATCAAGATAGGGGAAGTTGGCTATCAGCTAGGAAAGACTTTTTAAGTGTTCTAGTTGTAAAGCCTGTCAACACGGCGTAAATAAAACTTCGTACCAAACTGCATTCAACAGCAAAATACAGGTTATTAAACAACACTTAACCTGTAAATCTGACTATGCAGTCTATGTACTGGAATGCAGTTGTAATCTAAAATACATAGGTAGTACGAAGTTAGCTGTTCATAAGAGAATCCTCCAGCACACAAGGGCCATTATTAATAATGATGCAAGCTACCTGGTTGCGAGACTTTTCAAGGAATGTCATAACAGTGATCTCAAATATTTTAAGTACTATGTGATAGATACAATACCACCGCAGAGGAGAGGTGGCAACCGGGAAGCAAAATTGAGACGCCTAGAGACTAGTTACATATTAGAACTGGATACCAAGCAACCAGGGGGCCTGAATACTAGTGAGGACTTGTACACCTATTTATGAAAAACTGAGTCGATTTATGCATAAACTGTTTACAGTATCACTATAGCGCCAATGGTCAATTGGATCAACGACTTTAGAGGAGTGAATTGATTTTTAATCATTTATTATGCACAATATGATGGAATTAAAATGTATTTGGCAGCTAAGATGGTCTTATCTATGTGATATGTGAAACTTTAAGTTTTGGATTTTATTCATGTGCATATTTATTCATTTTAGACAGTTGGTTTGTATTTATATTTATATTTATATAGATATTTATTTATTTATGTATTTATGCATATGGAATGGAATCAACTGCAAATGGAATACTCATGAATGTAACCTTGAACCTGTCTCCGCACACTTTTTGCACTTTAGATCATGTTACCGGAATGTAGCATCAGGACATTATGTCAATATGGATGCTGCTGGTGGTATCTAGTTTTTAAAGCACTTTATTAGCACTTTTGAGATTTATTACCGGTGAGCATTTGAAACATTATGTACAACATTGTGTGCTTCCGGTAGCATTATGTATTTAGCACTTGAGGATTTTTTAGCACTTTCGGGAATGATTAAGCACTTTGTCACTTTGTGGATATTTTTTATAAAAGGCATTGGAGTCATGAAATATTCGGGTTCTATACCAAGTATTTATTTATGCAACATGCAACCATAGTAGTGAATGTTAATTCATAACTACATTGAGTATTTATATGTGTTCGTATGAAAAAACTGAAGCATTGATGCAGCTATTGGATACAATGTGATAGTATGTTGTTTATGCCTATTATTTTGATTTGTGGCACTGGCACTTTAAATAGGGGGAGCCGTGTTCTCAGCGTTGTCATGTGATCAAGGCCGATAGTCGGCCGAAACGCGTCATGGCGGACTTTGTTCGTGAGGAATAAATAATAATTGCACAAAACCTGGGTCTACGCTCGTTTTTCTCCACGGAGTTTCAAGCAGACGAGGATTTTCGATATATATATATGTATATATATATATATGGAAAGAAAAGGTTGCCCCTAGGTGGGACGCACTCGCAGAGAGCCAATCAGGATCAAGGGAGGTCCTGTAGTGAGCCACCACCTCAGCCAATCCTGACGCGTTTCGGGCCAACGCCCTTTTTCAAAGGTAAGCTGCTTCAAAAATGAATACAAAGAGTCTTCCAGTATTTTTCCTTTTTACTCATTAGTTAGACTCAAGTGAGTTTTTCGCATAGCATCCTGCAACTGGAAGTTCTTACTTATAGCCCATGTGGGCTGTGTTCATTTCGAAGACAAATTCACTACATGACAGGCTCACCACCAGATAACTCCCTCAGTGCACACAAACTCCTGCTGCTCCGAGTCCCGCAGCCTCCACAGGCTGCAGCGGATCCGCGCTGATAACGCGGCGGTGTCATCCCGCGACCGGGCTGGCCGCATTTTATGGAAAGAAAAGGTTGCCCCTAGGTGGGACGCACTCGCAGAGGGCCAATCAGGATCAAGGGAGGTCCTGTAGTGAGCCACCACCTCAGCCAATCCTGACGCGTTTCGGGCCAACGCCCTTTTTCAAAGGTAAGCTGCTTCAAAAATGAATACAAAGAGTCTTCCAGTATTTTTCCTTTTTACTCATTAGTTAGACTCAAGTGAGTTTTTCGCATAGCATCCTGCAACTGGAAGTTCTTACTTATAGCCCATGTGGGCTGTGTTCATTTCGAAGACAAATTCACTACATGACAGGCTCACCACCAGATAACTCCCTCAGTGCACACAAACTCCTGCTGCTCCGAGTCCCGCAGCCTCCACAGGCTGCAGCGGATCCACGCTGATAACGCGGCGGTGTCGTCCCGCGACCGGGCTGGCCGCATTTTATGGAAAGAAAAGGTTGCCCCTAGGTGGGACGCACTCACAGAGGGCCAATCAGGATCAAGGGAGGTCCTGTAGTGAGCCACCACCTCAGCCAATCCTGACGCGTTTCGGGCCAACGCCCTTTTTCAAAGGTAAGCTGCTTCAAAAATGAATACAAAGAGTCTTCCAGTATTTTTCCTTTTTACTCATTAGTTAGACTCAAGTGAGTTTTTCGCATAGCATCCTGCAACTGGAAGTTCTTACTTATAGCCCATGTGGGCTGTGTTCATTTCGAAGACAAATTCACTACATGACAGGCTCACCACCAGATAACTCCCTCAGTGCACACAAACTCCTGCTGCTCCGAGTCCCGCAGCCTCCACAGGCTGCAGCGGATCCGCGCTGATAACGCGGCGGTGTCGTCCCGCGACCGGGCTGGCCGCATTTTATGGAAAGAAAAGGTTGCCCCTAGGTGGGACGCACTCGCAGAGGGCCAATCAGGATCAAGGGAGGTCCTGTAGTGAGCCACCACCTCAGCCAATCCTGACGCGTTTCGGGCCAACGCCCTTTTTCAAAGGTAAGCTGCTTCAAAAATGAATACAAAGAGTCTTCCAGTATTTTTCCTTTTTACTCATTAGTTAGACTCAAGTGAGTTTTTCGCATACCATCCTGCAACTGGAAGTTCTTACTTATAGCCCATGTGGGCTGTGTTCATTTCGAAGACAAATTCACTACATGACAGGCTCACCACCAGATAACTCCCTCAGTGCACACAAACTCCTGCTGCTCCAAGTCCCGCAGCCTCCACAGGCTGCAGCGGATCCGCGCTGATAACGCAGCAGTGTCGTCCCGCGACCGGGCTGGCCGCATTTTATGGAAAGAAAAGGTTGCCCCTAGGTGGGACGCACTCGCAGAGGGCCAATCAGGATCAAGGGAGGTCCTGTAGTGAGCCACCACCTCAGCCAATCCTGACGCGTTTCGGGCCAACGCCCTTTTTCAAAGGTAAGCTGCTTCAAAAATGAATACAAAGAGTCTTCCAGTATTTTTCCTTTTTACTCATTAGTTAGACTCAAGTGAGTTTTTCGCATAGCATCCTGCAACTGGAAGTTCTTACTTACTTACTTACTTACTATATATACACATACACATATTACATTTAAATATTTATATTTGTTGTTATTTAATAAAGTAGTTAGAAATTTGTATTTGTTTGAAGTCAACTACTCTCTTTCTACTGTTGCACAGACTGGAGTGGGAATAGTAAATTTTACCCCTCTGCTATACAACACCTTGTCTACTGTTGCACGGATTAGAGTGGGAATTGTACATTTCACCCCTCCTAAGTCCTTCCCTATTATTACAAAGGATGGAGTGGGAATAGTAAATGTTACACCTCCGCAATTCAACACTTCACATGCTGTTTCACAGACTGGAGTGGGAATTGTAATTTCTACCCCTCAGCATTCCACCACTTTCCCTACTGTTACACCAAGTGGTGTGGGAATAGTAAACTGTTACCCCTCCTGAGTCCAACACATTCCCTACTGTTGCACTGACTGGAGTAGGAATAGTAAATTGTTATCCCTCCTGAGTCCAACATTTTCCCTACTGTTGCACCGACTGGAGTGGCAATAGTAAATGTTATCACTCTGCAAGCCAACACTTTCCCTGCAATTGCAGTGACTGGAGAGGGAATAGTAATTTGTACCCCTCCTGAGTCCAGCGCATTCCCTACTGTTGCACTGACTGGAGTGAGAATTGTACATTTTACCCCTCTGCAATCCAGCACTTTCTCTACTGTTGCGTAGACTGGAGTGGGAATAGTAAATTGTTACCCTTCCTGGTACATGCCCATTCTTAAGTATTTGAAGTGTCCAGCTAAACTGCATGATAGATCGAAGCTGACGTTGCCTATGATACAATGTTGACAGGTCACTTTGCATAATATCTGTAACAGATGACACAATATTATTTAAATTGTAAATACGAGAAGAAAGCTTATTAATACTTTTGTGAACAACATCAAGCACTTTATTCAAATTATGTTGTCAATTTGTCTTAAACGTGCAGCAGCTTCTATTTGGAACAATTTACAAATTTCATTATAGGTAGCATAAATGAATCTTTTAGAACGTGGAGATTTGGGACTCAAAAGAAAATCTGACAAATCCATGTCTTTGGACAGGAGAGAAAGATGTTGTTTCACTGCAGACAGTGTAGAATGTTCCAACCATTGTTGACACAATTTTCGCATCAAATAGGTGGTAACAATACCAAAATGTTGTGATTGAGAGTATCGTGGATCCGGTCTGCTTGATTTGAACCTTGGTGTGGAAATGAGAAAACGAGCGTCTACGGACCACTATAACCACCTGTTAGGAACTGAAAGTGTATCATTAAATGTACCATTCTACACCATGCTATTGAGTTGTTCTTAAGTCTATTTTGTTAAACTTTGCCAATGATTAAAGTGGGCAAAGGATGGAATTGTTGCGGCATTCATTTAGTAACTTTTTGCCAATCCCAGACATTTAGTCTGCTGGACGGTGTCATTCAAAAAGATAATTTGTGTGGGAATTAAGCAGGGTGGCACTAAGGTTTCCTTTCCCTGAACCTGCCAAGATTTCGTTCCCCAAATTGATTTCAAATCAATTGTATTTGTGCAGTAATTATAGCCTTTAAAGACTAACCAGTTGACAAACGAAGCTGTAGATATGAGCTTGGTCTGTGTAAGCATATATTTTTTGGTAGGATAGGGACTAATTTGAAATAATATGACATGCGGTCTGAAGAATCATATTCTGTTAAATACATTAATTTGTCTTAATGCATTTTAGAACTTGATTGTGGGGAGTCGGACAATGTTCCCATTGTGTATAATTAAAAGGTGAACGTTGACAACTGGCTCTGTGTAGGAAGTGATGTCCATAATGGTGATAAAAGAACATATCAGCATTGTTAGCAGAATTGGGTTATAGGTTTTCTGATTCAAAAGCAGTATAATATTCCATTATGTAAGCATAGAATTTACAGTTTCAACATCCCAATCATCTGAATGTAATTCATGTACTATACCATCACCCATAGAAACTTTGAACACATATGGTATCTGCAGGATCTCCATAGGGCCGAATATATCAAAAGGAATTTTATCCCAATCCCATCATTCACTGGAATGGCTGAAATGTTGACGAGGGACAAGTCTCTTTTCAGTTTATGCAAAGAAGAATGGGGGCCAACACCCTGTCTACCAGTTCTGTAGCAGAACGTTCTGGGAGGCAGTGGCCATTGATAAACAGGAAAAAAATGGTCACAAATCCAATCCACATGAACAGGAAACCCAAGGAGAGAATGATCCAGACATATATCTAAGGCAGGACTCGTCAAGTGTGTTTCAACAATGAAATAAAAACACAAATCCATGCTGGAGGCAGATTCAAAACAGAGGAACTGTCGAAAGAAAAATCCTCCTGATACAAGTAATACCAGGCGGTTCTTAGTTGAAAAAACAGAGGTCCAGAATCAATAGCAGGACTTGAAAAATCCAATAGAGGTGGATCCATCAATGGTGAATCAGTATAAATGACTTCAGCTGTAGAAGACGCAGTTGTTGAAACTGCCAGCATTTCGGTCATGTTATCAGTTTGGGACTCAGCCTCTCCTCCTCCCCAGCCAGGGAATATCAACATAGATGGTGCTCACGGGTAGTAAAGGAATGTCTCATGGAGGAGCATGAACACCCAGTAGTTTACTGTTTAGAATTGGCCTCATGGTGTAGCTTAACATGTTTGATGGAGACAAATCATTTTTTCTCTAGAACCTGGAAGTGGTGGCAAGATCACAGTTATTGTACCCTGGACTCCAAGGACCGGTACAGGGGCATAGTAGGATAGGCTGAACCCCTTTTAATCACCACCTTCTCTCGAATGAGACACGAGCCGGAAACTTCAGGCTTTGTGTCTGCAGCAGGAGAGAGAGATGTGTGCAAGTGTGTGCTTGATTGAGCATCACAAAACATTGAAGGTCCTGTATATTAGCACAATGGGTATCTCCGTCAAAGGTTGCGGCAGCCGCCACAATGTCTAGACCGCCAAAGCCTGGAACATAGATCTTAATGCCAAAAGGTACTTCCTATGGGGTCCTCCCGCCCACAGTTCTTTTAGGGAGGTCTTTGAGAGCTCATAGGACTTATAGAAGTGGTTGAACCAACCACAACCCGTAGCTAATACTCTAGCCGTTAAGGACTGCTTTAGGTCATAGTTCATTCTTTCCACAACAGAATTGTCCTTGGGCCTATATGGAGAAGAATAATGCACCTGTACACCCAGGGATGTCATTGCATCCCAGTACGCTTGAAGGAAGTGGCCTGATTCGGGTCACTCGGGTCACTCATGACCACCTCTCTGCCTTCAACGAAATGAAGAGTCGGTCAGACAGTAGAGAATACAAACCAATAATAGTTTATTCAAAGTTTGCTCAGAGCGGAGCCCTGTCTGCCCAGTCAATGAGAGTGCTGCAGAGAGAGTCTGACTTCAGCAAGCATAACGATACATTATGTACATTTCAGAATCAATGAAAACACGCCCACCATGGAATTTTCCAGAGAGACGCAGCTGGACAGTAAATTACAAAGGAGTAAGTTTCGGGCGCACATTATTTATCGGTCAAGGCCATTCTGCCTGTGCCCGCCACTAGACAAGTGGGAGAAGGCTTACATCTAAAGGAAAGGTATGCGGTAATAGGAACAGGGCATTCATTTGTGTAGCAGAACTCAGTTCCGAAGAAACAACCTAGAGAAGGCCGTTTCTCGGAAATGGCAGAGAATTCGTTTCCATCATGATACAAAATGGCGCCAGTACACAAAATGGCGCAGCGAATGCTAACTTACATGAAACAATACGAAAGCATAATTTTTATTCTAACAGGCCCTCCTTTTAGCATGAGCTAAGTAATTGTATATAATAACAAAAGACATATCATTGAATAAAACATGGTAAATTGATTTAGGAGCATTCCATATCTTTAGCTTCAGGAGAGAAACAGTAAGGAGGGAAAAAGTCTCAAAAATGCCTTCATCGATCTGCATAAGATCGTTCACTTCTTTTTGAATCATAATTGTTGCATTGGTATCAATGATCGATATTCTCTTAGGGGCAAGAAGGGTGGTGCAGTAAGAGCAACATAAGGGGAGGTACTGCACCAGAACACAGCAAGCAATCAGAATCACAAAGAAATAGATCATCCTTTCAAGGATCCAACCCCATCCACCAAGGAGGGACCAACTCCAGTTCCCACTCTCCATTCCTTTAACATTTTCCAAGATATCTAAAATATGTTGGGTTATATTCTTTTCCATATTAGTGATCCCGACTACACACTGGTCTCCTACTACGGCGCACACACCACTGCTCTTAGCTAGGATGAAGTCAACTGCACACCTGGTTTGCTCAGAATATATTCGCATTCTTTCCAGTTGGGTGGTGATGTCATGTAAAGCCGCTACTGTGAAATTAGACAGTATCTGCTGCTTACATCCAAAATATTCCCTAGCCCTTTCACCCCTGGCCATAGCGGTACCACCAAAGGTAATAATGGAGGAGGAAATATACCCAAAAGTGATACCATTACTATAATTATGGACTTCAAGGTCGGTCACCCCTTTGCAAAATTCCTTGGTCAATGTTTTTTTAATCCATCTGACCTTAGGATTCACATGTTTACAAGGCACACCTAAAGGCAACACCATCCCAAGGGCCACATCATCTGTACCATTGTGCATATTAGAATAAGTTCCATTAGATAAAAAGAAAAACCCTGGGTGCGCATAAATAGGCCTATCATAATCTACAGCAGCATACCTGGAATTCCACCCAACAGTACTAGGGTCTTTTGGGTTTACCCTAGAGTATGTGCCCTTACGCAAAACTATCACTAAGTAGTTGATGAGGTCAGTAAAATTAGCAATTGGGCAACATGCAGGGTAATAACCAGCCTCTCGGGGAACTGTTAATTCTTTGTACTGCCAACCAACCAACGTTACATTCTGTTTTTCCATTTAGAAATTATCACAATAAGTATTGTTGTTACATCCTAGATAACCTATACCTCATGGCTTTCGATAGTACAGACATGGGCCTAGATAACCAAACCCAACTGCTCTTTTCACTTCTACGAAACCAGGGGGCCGAGTATAAGTATAATTAACAAGTGACAATGGATATGCAGTCCATAAGCTAGTCACAGACTCAGTAGGATAACAAGCTGTACCTTCGCCAAAGAATCTTTTATGTATGTCCAGGAATACATTACTCAGGGCTGTCCTTTTCGTACGAACTTGAGAAACAATCTTGTGTGTAGTACATGATGGGGTATTCTGATCACATTTCAAAACCCAAGACACCACACCCAAAATCAACAACAGCAGTAACACAAGAATAGTACAGAGTACCTTTTGCTTGATAGACCAAAATTTCTGTACGTGAGCAAGGGGAATTACTGGCTGCTCTTCGTCAGCAATCCATTCTGCTAAAGGGGTGCATAGCAAATGATAAAGCAAGGGGGCAAATTGCCAGCAAGATAAATGTACAAGTTCCCAGTGTTCGTCAGAGCCTCACTGGTACAGGCTCCTATTGTTCATCAAGTGTTGGCGCTCTTGAGCACCGGCGGTGGAGCTTGCTCTGTCCTAAGCTCTTGATGTATCCCACGTCGATTAGGATAATGTACCCCCCAAGGGAGTACGTTCGATCTATCCTGTCCAATGTTCAAACAGTGCACAAATCTGACATCACCCTAAACTAACTCCGTTGGTACTACAGCAATGTACACCCTAGTTTGCACAGTCCATCCATGTCTAATCTGACTTCTCCTTTTGTGCACTATTCCTCAGCCGAGGTCGCAAATTTTACCTGGTGACTCCAGGCACAGAGGGTTCAGTGAAAAGGGGTTCCTGAATAGCTCTTATCTCTGGTGGGACAGCCTCGTTCAGGATGTCATCATTCTCCTTGTCACTTTGCATCCATGAAGGGAACAAAACGAGGAATCTGCTCACATTCCTGGTCAGCTACCCCCTCCTTAACACACTGATCATAGGGTAATGGCAGGGTCACCCTCCTACAATGGGAGGCATGAATCCAGTTCTTACGGCCAGAAACTTTAACGGCGGTGTGGGTTGCCAGCAAGACCTGGAGTGGCCCATTGCAGCGCGGCTCCAAACTCTTCTTCCGCTGAACATTTTGAACCAATATGTACTCACCGGGCTGAATATCGTGTCCGGGCCCCTCTGGCATAGCTGGTAGGGTCTCCTGGACCTCTTGGTGAATAGAACGCAAATTTTCAGTTAACTGGCATAGGTAATCAATCAACAAGGGGTACTCAATATCAGAGAACCATCGAGGACACGGGACGCCCCAGACATTTGCCGGGAGTGCTAATGGTACAGCATCTGGCCACTGTAACCCTGTTGTCTCCTGAATCTTTGCCATTTTCAGTTTGAGAGTACCATTGTACTTCTCAACCAAACCTGCTGACTGTGGGTGCTTTGCAGCATGAAACTTCTGTTTTATGTGCAAATCATCACAAATTAACTGAATGACCTTGGCATTGAAACAACTTCCGTTATCACTCCACATCAAACGGGGCAAGTCGAAGCGAGGAAAGAACTCCTTCAGGAGTACCTTTGCAATCGTAACAGCTGTATTGTCTTTAGTAGGATAAGCTTTACCCATTTACTTAAAGCACAAACAACTACCAAGACATACTTCAAATTATTGCACCGCTCCAGTTCTATGAAATCCATCTGAAGGACTTCAAAAGGGAAGGTGCAAAATTGCCGGGTGGGGTAGGAGTACCTTTTCCTGTATTGTGCATCATGCACACCATACAATACTTCACTAAATGTACAGCAGTCTTCGAAATGTTATCATTCTGCCATACAGGATCTAACAACTTGCAAATACCCTTAGCACTAATATGGGCTGGGCCATGGGCCATTGTAACTACAGGGAGGACATATGTATCTGGCAACATCCAACTCTGCTTCCCTGACTTGTCAATCCAACATCCCTCATCGTTCAATTGTGCTGTACTTTCTTGCCACACTGCTAACTCTTCTGTTGTGGCCTCGCTTTGAATCTCCTTCACATTCTCAAGTGTGTCTTCAAACATAGTAACCTCAGGCACCCACCTAGCGGGACCTGCTATAAACATTCTTTTCATTTTGGTCCGGGCTCTTTCCTTAGCTGTCTGATCTGCAAAAGAATTTCCCCTACCTATATCATCAGTGACTTTCTGATAGGCACTACGCTTCACTATAGCCAACTTCTTAGGGTGCGTCAAAGCAGACAGAAGCCGCAATATAAGGTGCCCATGCTGAATCTTAGTACCATGTGAAGTGAGAAACCCTCTCTCCGCCCAGAGTCGCCCAAAAGTATGCGCGACTTGAAAGGTGTATTGGCGGTCAGTATAAATATTGACAACCAATCCCTCACTCAATTCGCAAGCTTGTATCAAAGCAACAAACTCCGCAGCTTATGCCGACTAATAGGGAACTTGTGATGTCTCAATTAATGTACGCAGTGTGGTGATAGCATAAGCCGCAGATGTAGTGCCATCTGGTAATTTAAAACAAGAGCCATCAACATATAGTTCCCCTTGTGGGTCAGATAAGGGAACATCAGTCAGGTCTACCCATCCTTTCGTCTCTTCTTCCGTCCGGAAGATACAATCATGTTTATCAATCTTATCATTTTCAGAAAGGAGGGGCAGTAACCTGGCTGGATTCAAAATGGCACATCGTTTGATCGTGATGTGTTTAGCAAACAATGTTAATTCATAGCCATTCAGACTTGCACTGGTGAGGTGCTGTGTCTTCGTCTTATTCAAAAGTGTATCCACAGCATGGGGTACCATAACTGTGAGATCAGTATGAAGTACGAGTCCAGCCGATTGTCTTATTGAGACAGCCACAGCCGCGACCGCTCTTAGACAGCTCAGGAGGGCCCTTGCGACAGGGTCAAGGACAGCAGAGAAATAAGCACACAGCCATTGCTTATCTCCAAATGTTTGTGTTAAAACAGAAAGCGCGCAATCGGCCATCTCATGGACGTACAACACAAACGATTTAGTGTAGTCTGGGGTGCCAAGTGCTGGAGCCGAACAAAGAGTAGTTTTCAATTGCTCAAAAGACTGCTGACATTCAGGTGTCCAAGGCAGGGGCTCATGCATGTCTTTTAGTGTAAGGGCAAGCAAGGGTTTGATTAGTAGTGAATAGCTAGGTATCCACTGCCAACAGTAGGAAGTGATACCTATGAAAGCATGCACATCTTTCTGAGTCTGTGGGATGGGCATTTTAACAATGGTACTAATGCACTCAGGAGTCAATCTCCTACCCTCCTTCGACAGTAGGTGACCGAGATAGATGGCCTCCTGTCGACAATATTGAAATTTAGAAAGAGACACCTTATGGCCATGTTGGGCCAAATGCAACAACAATTTAACTGTACTGTCTTTGCAACCTTGTTCCGTGTCAGAAGCGATGAGCAAGTCATCAACATACTGCACTAATACATTAACTGCAGGAAGCGAAAGGGAATCCAAATGGCTCTTTAATGCTTGACTATACATACTCAGACTTTCTGCATAGCCCTTAGGAGCTCGACAGAATTTAAAGCTCCTACCAGCTAGGGTAAAACCAAACAAGTACCTGCTATCTGGATGAATAGGAATACTGAAGAATGCATTTTTCAAATCAATGACAGAGAAAAATTTAGCAGTAGAAGGAATCATTGTCAAAAGAGTTGTAATGTCAGGAACCACTGGAAACTGAGGGACCACTATTTTATTAACTTCGCGCAAATCAATCACAAAACGATAAACATCTTCATGGTCATCAGAAGAACCTGAGGGCGCCCTTTTAAGAATTTGATGAATAGGGCTATTGCAAATATTAGCAGTTGTCTCCTCAACCACTCCTTAACTAATCAAATCCTGTATAATTTGCAATAAAGCTCGCTATCCTGCCTGTGGTATTTCATACTGAGGGATACGGGGCAAAATAGCACCATCCTTAACCTGTAACGAAACCGGCAAAATCTGCAACAATCCCACATCTGTGTCGCCTGTCGCCCACAGAGTGGGTGGCACATCTTTAAACTCAACAGGAAGGGGTGCATCTTTGGACAAACACTGCTTAGCACATGCTACATCTGGACCCATTGTCATAGAGACACCTGCCGGAGAACAATAAATTGTGGCATGCAATTTTTTCAACAAATCCAAACCCATCAAATTTTCACCACAATTAGATGTCAGCAAGAATGACAAATCCACAGTGAAAGGACCAATAGTCAATGCAAGAGGTTTTGAAATGGGGCTTACAACCGGTACACCAGAGAAACCAACCAACACATTATTATGGCCAGACAGAGCCGCCCCAGGGACCATATTTCGAGAAACATAACTTTTTGTCGCACCTGTGTCCACCAAAAATTCCTTAGTCGAACCTTGCAATTCTGCTGTTACATAAGGACCACGCTGGTCTACAGGTATCTGAACTGGCCCCTCACTCTGCCCCTGGCTGTCCTGGCTATAAGACATTCCTGTCACTTCATCCATATCATAATCATCATGGTAGTACTGTTTATCTCAAGGATCATCAAAATAATTATTGTCAGAACAACCCTGTGAGGCTGCAGTACTCTGTGCCCTATCAGCCTACCAGCTCTACGACCCCGACCACAAGAACCTCGTCCTCTAGGGGCTGCTACCTTCTGCAAAAGCACAGGACACTCGCTACGCCAATGTCCCTCCTCTTTACAATACACACACTGATTCGGACCCAAGGGCGTAGTTGTTGGCTGTCTACTAGTGCATGGAAGCTGTCGGGCAGGACCACCACGTCTTCTCCCATTCCCTCTAAAAGCCTGCTGTAACAGCACCTTTGTCTTTAAATCCTTATGCCTCTTCTGTGTCCTCTCCTTTTCCCTATTTTCCCTATGCTCATAATATTGTGCCATATTCAAAATAACAGAGGGGGAAGAGGTGGACCAAGTACTTTCAGAAGCCTGCAACCGAGTCGCAATTTCGGGAAGCAAATTAGAGACAAATCTATTAACAAACAACTGAACACCTCCCTCAATAGACAAATCCTGCCCACTGTAGTCTAAAAATGTACCTTCAAATCGGGTGAAAAAATCAGACACACTCTCATCTTTCTTTTGTTCGACAAGCTGATAATTTATCCCAGTCCACCTTTTTTGGTGGAATAAGAGAGTGCATGTATGTAATGATGCGGCCTGGCAAAGCAAGGTTCTCTGCCCGAGGCTTATCACCTGGCTTTCTTTCCCGGTCCCATGCCTTAATTTGATCCCAAGTATCACCCAACTCCGGAACATGATTTTGAGTATGGACCTGCCTCCAAATATCAACCGGAACAAGAAGACCAAAAAACATTTCAATGTCAGCAAGAGTCATTATCGTCGAAGAAGCAGCCTCAGTCAATTCTTTATAATAAGCAGTAGGATTTTTCCTAGGGTCAGGCAAATGAGTTTTAAGGAATAAAACCTCACTTCTTATCCATGGAGTATAAACCCATTATTCTTGAAACCGGGCCGCCACTGCAGCTTGAGTAACATTACCTCGCCCATCCGTTAACTCTGGTATTTCTGGGTGATATATAGGGTGAACCTCTCTCATTGGAAACTGGGACACCGACCTGGGACTTTTCTCATGCAGTCTTCCCCTATGAGCTATTATTGTCGTAACATTAGCAAAGACTTGTTCCGGCCCCAATTCACTAATATACACTTAGGGGTCGATTCCGATCTCGGCCGGTAGGGCACCTAACAGTATTTGTCCGGAAAAAATACAAGCCGAATGCGTGTTTCCCGACCAATTTGTACACTCGTCCGGACGAACAAGTACGATGCGTATAACAACCCAGTTTCCGAGCGAGCCGTACTCACCCAATCCAGCTCCTGTTCCCCGCCCGAGCCGGATCCGTGAACGCCGAATCGAGCCGCACGGAAGCAAATACACAGCACCTTCCGGCCAGACTAGTACGATGCGCACTCCGTACGCGCCGAACCCGTCGATACGTCCGGCACGTTTGAGCATCCGGGCGAGCCGTACATAAGCTCCGTTTCGAGCCACAAGACGATCCACGGCTATGAGACGAACAAGCCAGCGACGAGTAAGAGTCGAAGACACGAGAAACCCGAACGAGACGATCCAAGCATGAATCCCATTGCGCAGGTCCTACCTATACTCTACATCTATTACCGGGACCGGCACGGACGTGTACGGCGCAGACGGTAAGTCAAACACCAACAATACAAACAAACTACACATACCCGAAATATTTCACACACACATAGGGATGCACAAATAACGTACACTAGCAACAGCAGTACCATAGGGGTGGGATGGCCAACACCAATGCCATACACACCCATAGGGGGATGGATGCCTACCACCAACACCACCCTACCACCACCCCTACTCATGGGGGGCTAGATGCCTGCCACCACCCCTAATCATGGGTGCCTGGATGCCTGTCACTACTACCATCCCCACTCATGGGGGGATGGATGCCTACCACTACCACCATCACTACTCAGGGGGGCTGGATGCCTACCACTACCACCACCCCTACTCAGGGGGGGCTGGATGCCTGCCACCACTACCATCCCCACCCTTAGGGGTATGGATGCCTACCACTACCACCACCCCCACTCAGGGGGGGCTAGATGCCTGCCACCACCACCACCCCTACTCAGGTGGGCCTGGATGCCTGTCACTACTACCATCCCCACTCATGGGGGGATGGATGCCTACCACTACCACCACCACTACTCATGGGTGCCTGGATGCCTGTCACTACTACCATCCCCACTCATGGGGGATGGCTGCCTACCACTACCACCACCACTACTCATGGGTGCCTGGATGCCTGTCACTACTACTATCCCCACTCATGGGGGGATGGATGCCTACCACTAACACCACCCCCACTCAGGGGGGGCTAGATGCCTGCCACCACCACCACCCCTACTCAGGGGGGGCTGGATGCCTGTCACCACTACCATCCCCACTGATGGGGGGATGGATGCCTACCACTACCACCACCACTACTCAGTGCTGACTGATGACCTAGGAGTCCCAGGGACAGCAGGGGAAAGCCACCAATCAACATACAGCCAATGGCACACTCAAGATATGCCAATGCAGTGGTGCAAAGGCACAAACACAAACAGGCAGACTCACACTGCATATCAAACACAACAGGTGATGGGGGGGTGTGCCAGTGTCCCCAGGCAACCACACAACACATGAGGAGGCCTGAATTCCAACCACACAGATGTGTATACAGTGCCATACAAAAGTTACTCATGGATCGGATACCCCTATGTGCGCAATCAGGCATTGTTAGATGAGAGGGAGCCCAAATTACACATGTCACACAAGCTTGTAGGAACAGCAACTAACACAGCAAGAGACAGACCCACCAAAGCACTACCCCCAGGGACCCCACATTGTGCTGACACTAGCCTGCATGATAATCCCACTGTGATGACAAAGGTAGATGTCGTTCACACTGTGAACCACAGCCATGTGTCCTGAGCAACAAACTACCATCACACCTACACAAGCTCCAATCAATCAGCACAGCCTGCCAGCCAAGGCCAATATGGAGGTAGGGGTCAAGCCGTGCAACAACTCACTTTTGCACACACTCAACACCACACACCCTGATCTCCACCAATGTGCAGCAGTGAAGCTCACATGGACTGGTGACATTGGACATGCACCCATGACAATACCAGGGGTGGTGGTGGGAACTAAGGTGCAGAAACCCATCACACATGGCCAGTCAACAAGACTCGTGAATGTCTGACACACAGCACAGTATGCCATACATGGGCATGATGTGAAATCCACCACAATCAATGGGATCCTGGCCATAGTCACACACCAACGAAGAAGCCAAGGTGACACACGAAGAACACACGTTCACAACTTCCAACATTGCAGCTCTGACCCTGAGGAGTGGCAGCAGTCACACACACAATGTGTCACAATCACTGAAAGCTACCACAAACTGAAAATCAGATGACTTGTGTAAACAACAAGTGCCAAGGGGAATCCTGAATGTGTCCCATCTGCATTTGCCCACATCCCCAGCCCTGACAACAAAGACAACCTGGTATGACAACCTCATGAACATTAGTTTGCCATGCACCCACATCACGGAGAAACCAGGTCCAAGATGCTGGATGAACACAGAACAACTCAGCAAGCATCACAAACAGGAACATCCCTAGGGACACAGCCTGTGTAGGAAAAGGGAAGGGAACATGCACAGACATGCTTACACAACACACAACACAGGCCCACGCAATGTCACAGGATTACACACTGCCATGAGGGCACTCCACTCCTGTGGAAGGTCCGCTGTGCCAAACCTTGTCTGTGCACGACCCAAACATGTCAGCAGAACACTCCGTCAGTGAGTCAACAACCACAACACACAGAAGCCTCTGCTCACATCAGCCTGGGTACGGGAGTGTCACGTCAGTCATCTGCATACACACAAAACACGTGTCAAGCAAGTTGCACTGTATACACAGATGTGTCCTTCGACATTGATGTGCAAAACTGCATGTCCAGTGGAGCTGGGCACACAGTCAGGGAAATCGGAACATTGAACAGTGGTAAGCCCACCAGATGTGCATCAGTGTAAGACAAAGATGTTCATTTACAAATGCAAAATGTACATCCCTGTGTCAAATGCTGAACATTACACCCTCAGACTGCAGCAAAGGATGCCATAGATCCAGACTACAACAGGACACATATCCCATGGACCACATGGAGTCCATCACAGCAACACTTCATTTTCCTGATATGAACACTATTAGAACTGCAAATGCAGGATGCTACTCATCCACATCATGTACATCAAAAGAAAAGCCACAATTAAACAAAAAGAGGCTTTATTCAGCAAATGGCAAGGAAAACTCTGAAGTCCCAAAGAAACTAAGGCCAATGGCCAGTCCAAAATCACAGTCCCAACAGGGTGATAAGTGACAACTGGTCACCCATTGCTTGCCTGCACTTGTACGGACAGGGGACATCCCCCTTGGAGGGGCATACAAGGGGCAGGCCAGGCACCGCAGGGACAGGATCAGGGGATGGCAGAAGGAGGCAGTGAAGGGGTGGTGGGTGCAGGAGTGTCACCGGCAACTGCAGTGGAGGTGTCTGACTCAGGGGGGGCCGGCACCACTGTGGTACACAAGTCAGTTGGTATGGGTGCTGCAACCACTGCAGTGGGCTGGTCTGATGTAGTGGACTGGGTCCCCACTGCAGTGCCCGAGTCAGACGGGGTGGTTGTGGACTCCACTGCAGTGCATGACTCCAAGGGAGTGGAAGGGGGGCAGATGAGGTGGGCAGGACAGAGGGGGGACCCGGTCTCCACACCAGTGGCACTAACAGGCAGAGCGTCTGGGTTGGGGGTGGAAGAGCAAGTGGCAGGGGGAGGGCCTAAGCAGTCTGGGGATGCGGTATCAGTGTGTGGGGGAACCTGGGGCAGGGTGTGGCGGGGGAACCTGTGGAGTGGTGGCCTGGGGGATGGAGGAGAGAGACTGGGTGGTGGAGCTGCGTGGTGGTGGTGGTGGGGTCTTGCTCTTCCTGGTCCGGGGGACTTCCGAATGGGGTCCTGTGTCTGCCTGCGCCTGGGGGAGGGTGTCCGGGGGCGAGGGGCACTCCCCTCTGTGTGGGTGGACTTCCTCTTCCCCCGTTATGCTGGATCAGCAGGATTAGAGGGGAAGAGGCCGAGGTCACACAGGAAGATCTGCTGTGTAGGTGGGGTAGCAGGTGAGGCAGGGGAAGGGGTCTTGGAGGGAGAGGATTTGGAGGACTGCGGAGTGACTGTGGATGCCTGTGTGTGTGTCTGTTCCCCATCCCCTGTGTGTGTGGTATCAGTCCCCTGAGGATGCTTGTGTGCACGTCTTGCCTTTCTCTTGGGTGTGTCTGTGCTGCTCGTGACTGTGTGCTTGGGTGATTGTGCAGGTGTGCATGTGCTTTGGACAGGTAGGGTGGCAGGAAGTGTGAATGGGGCAGAGGTGGGAGGGGTGAGGGACTGTTGGAGGAGGGACACTGCTGCCGTCAGGGAGGAGTCCATGGACTTATTGCTCCTCTGTAGGGCAGACATACCCGTCGAGATGCCCTCCATGAACGACACCAGCTGTGTCAACAGAGTGGTGTGTGCATGGAGGACACTCAGCATTGCTGTCTGCCCTACATGGAGCTGCCGAAGGAGGTACACAGACTCCTCACTCAGGGCAGCAGGGGACACAGGGGCAGGGGGTGCGGTGCCTGGCACGAAGGAGACACGCTCCCGAGCACGGGAGCCTCCACGGACCTCAGGAATGGGGGCCAATGGGAGGGCGGTGGTGGTGGTGGTGGTGGTGGTGGCGGGGCCAGACAGACTAGCTGGCCTTTGGTGGCTGCTGAGACCCGCCTCCACAAGGGAGTCATCCTCCGAGCTGCTGTGGTCCTCAGCTGAGGTGGATGGTGCTGAGGACTCCTCGGTGTGGCTCCCCTCGCCCTCCGTGCCACTGGGTCCCTCTGACCACTCGTCGGATGCTGACCCAGTCTGGCTCTGCTGCTCCTCCTGGTCCGTGGAGCTGTCCCCTCCTGTGGCCGTGGATGTATCTGCAAACAATTAGGGAAACAGACAAACATCAGTCACCTGCACTGACCGCACACACCACAATAAGTACAGCACATCACAGAGCAAGCCCTGGCATCCTTAGTTGAACATTGCCTAAAGTCCTCACACAGATTCGGGGAAGCCAATTGTCAGTCTGATAGTCAACCATGGGACTCACACCCCTCCTGCCCTTGCACCCATCTGTCTGGTGCCTGTCTGATGGTAAGACCCCAGTGTGGACACATGCAACACCTACACAGTTGTTGGACATTGCAGGGAACACGGTGAAGTATGTGAACATGAACACATCACATCTCTTGCCACTGAGTCAGTGCAGGTGTCCGGATGAAAGGGATGGCCAGAGTCTAAATAGAAATGCATGTGATGCATACCAGCACCAGACACCATGATGCACCCATGTCCGGATAGTCAATGCCACAATGGGGTGCATGTTGCACATGTCACTCCCCTGCAGGATCAGTCCCAGGAAGTTTAATGCCATGACACAGGAATGCGTGCAAAGTCATACATTACTGTCTCCAGTCACATGGCCATGGCAGCCAGCCAACAACAGTCTGCACTGTGTCACAATCCGAGGGCATGGGGAATGCAAGTTATGTGACTGACAAGTGCACATGTCCATCCCCCAAAAACCACATCATCTGTACTACTATTTGTCCACGTCATACCAACTGGACATATGGGGGACATGAAACACAACTCTCTGAACATGAGCACCTCACAGTGTGCTGTGAATGAAAAACAGCTGCCTGAAAGTCACAGTCGCAAACACCTGTGTGCACAGTCAAGTGATCAGACACCTATAAGTCACAGAAGTATCGTCTATCATGGTCACATCTCAGATGGCATGCTGAGCCCTAACCGATAAACATACCAGTAGGCCTGACAACGAAGACACAGCACAATGAGACAGAGGCAGACACCTGAGGGTACATTTCACTGATCACAACATGCCAGATGATACACGGGAGTGGGAGTACAGAGTGTATTGTATGCCCTGGAGTAGGCATGACTGTCCAGCTCCACCTGTAAGAGGGATGAGTCCTGGACAGTAGGCAGGTGGCTAAGCATGTGTGACACACTTGATACACATACTCCTGAGGCCCAAACATTGTTCCCACCAGCAGCATGGGTGTGTGCCAAATTCCACAGGGACATGTGGTGATTCAGATCAGCAAGTGGACCACATATCAAAGTTACACCCAGATTACATGTCAGAACTTAGGCATTGTGTAAGCAATTGACCCACCCATGAGTCGCACAACATAGTCACGGGAACAAATGCTGTCCCCCACCTTGAGCAAAGCTAAATGCAATGACACAGTCCCCAAATGACACAATTTCCTGACTATAAGGGCCACACATATGCGTATCAGAGGAGAAGTGGGCATGTCACAAATGAGGGACATGGGTCCTGGACCACATGACTGATGTACTGTGGAAGTTTAACCAGGCCAGAGGAGGGCACATAGCATGTCAGACAAAGTGCACAGTGCAGTCATGGACTCACCCCTCCTTGCTGCTGTCTGCCCTTCAGCTGCCCATCCAGGTCAGGGAAGACCACCGCCAGGATCCGGAGCATGTGGGGGGTCAGGGTCTGGTGTCCGCCCCTCCTGCGAGGAGGCGACAGCTTCAGCTGGACCCTTGCGATCCTCCGGGTCCAGCCCTGAAGGTCCTGCCACCTCTTCTGGCAGTTGCGGATCAGGCGCCTGTAGACCCCCACGGATCTTACTTCCCGGGCGATGGTCAGCCAGATTTCCTGCTTCTGGTGGGCATCAACCTGTGAGGATGACAAAGTGAAAAGGCCATTACTACACATGCAACATATACGTGCATCACACAGTTGGATATACATGTCTCAATCACAGGGGCATATGATGTACACAGGCAGTGCAACGATGGCTATGAACAGTTTGCCAGCAGTCACTACATGGTATCATTGCATGGGAAGTAAACCTAGTTGGAATGCACTGTTACTGCACTGTACCAGTTCAGTGCATGTAACTACACACTTTGGGGTGTGACAACTACTCAGTGAGCATGCTAGCCAGTGGTGTGCACACTGTAAGTCCTGCTAGTCAGACAACATGCACAATTAGTAAGGCAGTGGACAGCACACTCACCTGCTCCCCTGGTTTCCCATACAGCTTGCTGTACTGTGGAAGGAGGTTGTCCAGCAGGGCCTGGTTCTCCTCAAAGCTGAAGGTTGGGGCTCTCTCCACAGTACGTGCCATTGCAGTAGCCAGAGGATGCAGAAACAGCAGCAGTGTTGGTGGCAGATGTCGTCCTGGAGCATGTAGTGCAGGCAAGTGAGCTCTCAGGGGAACAGCCAGCATTATATGTGTGCTGCAGAGGCAGATACTGTCCCATGTGTCCAAAGTGATAGGTCCAAGTCGTTTGCATCTTCTGAATCTGACCAATCCATGGAATAGCAGCACTAATACACGCCCACAGCATCCTTCAAATCTTCAACTTCATGACACCCATGATTTTGCAACATTGTTGTGGCTGGCCAACTGAATTCACTGCATCAGACTCGTTGGAGATTCGAAAACACGTCCGTTGCCATGCCAGGCCCCAGCCTATGCGTGCACACCGATCGGTCCATTGCTGTACAACGCGTATTTCGGGATACAACGCGTACCCGCACACAACAGATGCAATGGGCCGGCCGGGCACACCGATCGGTCCATTGCTGTACAACGCGTACCCGCTCACAACAGATGCAATGGGCCGGCCGGGCACACCGATCGGTCCATTGCTGTACAACGCGTATCCGCTCACAACACATGCAATGGGCCGGCCGGGCACACCGATCGGTCCATTGCTGTACAACGCGTACCCGCTCCCAACACATGCAATGGGCCGGCCGGGCACACCGATCGGTCCATTGCTGTACAATGCATACCCGCTCCCAACACATGCAATGGGCCGGCCGGGCACACCGATCGGTCCATTGCTGTACAACGCGTACCCGCTCCCAACACATGCAATGGGCCGGCCGGGCACACCGATCGGTCCATTGCTGTACAACACGTACCCGCTCACAACACATGCAATGGGCCGGCCGGGCACACCGATCGGTCCATTGCTGTACAACGCGTATCCGCTCACAACACATGCAATGGGCCGGACGGGCACACCGATCGGTCCATTGCTGTACAACGCGTACCCGCTCCCAACGCATGCAATGGGGCGGCCGGGCACACCGATCGGTCCATTGCTGTACAACGCGTACCCGCTCCCAACACATGCAAGGGGCCGGCCGGGCACACCGATCGGTCCATTGCTGTACAACGCGTACCCGCTCCCAACACATGCACTGGGCCGGCCGGGCACACCGATCGGTCCATTGCTGTACAACACGTACCCGCTCACAACACATGCAATGGGCTGGCCGGGCACACCGATCGGTCCATTGCTGTACAACGCGTCCCTGTACAGGTCAGTCGCATATGTCACCATGCTTGTCACTGGCGAAAGTATGCCAGCCACATATACCTGCCAGAGACCCTGGGGCACACCTACAACACCACACCCAGTCCACAATGTTTCCTAAGGCATGTAAGGCTGCATTTCCTTCTCTGTGTATGGGGGTTAACATGTGGTTTCTGTGGTGGCACTTGTGGGCAGCCATACCCAGGCTGTGCATGTGTTCATGGGGACAGGGTCCTTTGTGTGTTGTGCACATGACCACTGTGATGTGCAACAGTTCATTTTGGAGCATGTGGCATGGTCACATTTCCAGGTTGTGTATGTGTATGGCATGTCACATACCCCCAGAGTCCCATGTGGGAAGGCATGTACGTCACAGGATGACCCATTGCCACAATAGTGATGTCCCTCCACAGTCTGTGTGCATGTTGTGTTTCCGATGTCTCTGATTCCATGTGCACGATGGGAGACAGTCTCCACATCAACGTTGTTTGTGCATGGACTTTGATGTTGTGCGTCACTGGCGTCTATGTCTGTCCTGCGGATACGACAGGGGCCACTGCCTGTGGGAGTCATGTTTCATTTTCTGACGTGTACATGATACGCCATGTCATGCCAGTGTCCATGTGGCAAGACAGGGTCACTGGGAATCTACCTGTCAATGAGCTGTGATGCCTGTGGCGCATCTGTCCAGACATGTCACTGTGGTGTGTGTGTGGAACGTGACAGCAGTAAATGGGTACTGTGACACAGCCTAATGGTTTCCCATAGCACAACCTGGTATCTGTTGTGCACACATGTTGTACTGAGAAGTTAGATGATGGCCATGTAGGTGCGAGTTATGTACGACAGAACGGCACACACATCAAGTACTTGTGTCTCGTAATGATGTTTCATGTGAAATTGTGTATGGTGAATGGCACATATGTGGGGTGACTGACAATCTTTTTTCCTTCAACCTATGCACTGCAGGGCTCCAGCTGTCCATAGACCATTCCCTGACCTGGCAACGATGGAGGAACGTGACAGCATCCGATGGTACCGCTTCACCAGGCAGCTGATTGAGGATTTGGCAGTGCGCTTGGCACCACATTTGCAACCTGGCCAGACGTACCCTACGGCGCTGACCCCCAAGGTGAAGGTAATGGCAGCCCTACACTTCTTTGCCACCGGTACCTTTCAACACACTGTTGCGACTGTCGGTGGGATGTCACAGACTATGTTCAGCCGTGTGCTATGCGATGTTTTGGAGGCAATGTTGAGATGCCTGAACCAGTACATCTATTTCCCTACACGTCAACAACTCACTGACGTCAAGAGTGACTTCTATGCCCTGGGGAGGATGCCACATGTCATTGGCTCCATTGATGGGACACATGTGGCTTTGATACCACCACAGGCACATGAGCAGGCATACCGGAACCGTAAACATTACAATTCGATCAATGCTCTGGTGGTATGTTTAGCAGATATGAGCATCACACATGTGTGTGCCCGTTTCCCTGGTTCAGCACACGATGCCTACGTGATGAGGAGTATTCGCATCCCGAGGATGATGGCACAGATGCAGAACCAGCGTGCCTGGCTTGTCGGTGTGTACTGACTTTGTACCATTGTGTGTGTTCTGATCTGTAGTATTCCACCCACTTTTCCAAATCAGCAAATGTGCACTTGTCTGTCCGTAGGTGACTCCGGATATCCCAACATGCCGTGGTTGCTGACACCCCTCAGGAACCCTGTGACACCAGCCCAGATGCGCTACAATGAGGCACATGGTCGGACCAGGAGAGTGATAGAGCGGACCTTTGGTCTCCTGAAGAGCCGCTTCCGCTGCCTGGACAAGACAGGAGGGGCCCTCCCATATGCCCCAGCAAAGGTGTGCAAGATTGTCATCGTCTGCTGCATGCTACACAACCTGGCAGTGCGGAAGGAGTTGCCTCTCATCCTGGATGACGATGACCAACGTCCGCCACCTGTGGAGGATCCTGGCCTGGACCACGATGCCAGTGATGATGATGATGATGATGGTGATGTCCGCACACAGCTCATCACCAACTTCTTCAGCTGAATGTGAGTATCCAGGGAGATGTAATGTGAATGACGTGAGTTTGCATGATATGTGTGGGTGGTGCTCTGGTGCTGTTTGAGTGTGGCCATGTGCTACTTGACTGAATGCGTGCAGCAATGTGTCCTTCCAGGTAGTCTGAACTCCCCAACAGTTCTGACATGCTAACTTGGTTTTGTGTAGTTGTCTTGTGACATGTATTGGGCATGAGTATTGCAGTACTGTCCTGTTCTACAGTGATTTTAACTGTGTGTCATGTCTATCCTTCACAGGGTGCTTACTGTGTACTTTGGTCAACTTGGATCCCCCGACACCATGATTCAGCTTTCAGGGTGGCAGCAGTAGTTTCCCTACAAGTGATGTGCCACACACCCCTGGACTTCATATCTTCTGCACTTGTTGACTGTGTGGCCACTGCCACGTGGGTAAACCTTGCATTTGTAGTGGAAACAACATGTTGCTAATGTGTAATAAACCTGTGCTTCACTTTGGGATGTGCGATGTCTGTGGTCACACATCTGACTGACATTTGCTTACTGCACCTGTGGGCTAGTTGACACAGACTCTGAATAGGTGTGGTGTCTGTGCATTCCACTGTATTTCCTGGCAACATCACTGTGGGCGATGAGTCCGATGGCCCTGGTGTCTGTGTTGTGTAGCCCTAGTGGTGTGTCTCCCTCATATGTGTCACGTCACCATGACTCACACAACGGTGTTGTACTTGCTGTAGCAGTTAGCATACACAGTGTAATTTGGCAGAACATCATCACCATGACAGTATCCACATTTGAATAACAACAGTGGCAAGTATGGTGTACTAGTGATTTTATTTACAGAAATGTGTGTGTGTATAGTGCACAGGATGGTGGGTGCTGTACATTGGGATTGGGATCCAAAGTTCCCAGATGAGTTGGAAGTCTTGGTAGCAGAAATGTCCTGAGTGAAGTCCACAGTCATATGATACATTAGTCCAACTTGAACTCCCCATGTCATGTGGGAAAGTACTGTTGCATTCGACAGGGTGAAACGTTTGCACACAAAGGATAATTTCCAGAACAGGTGTTGGCTTCCTGGGGGATGTACGTGGCCATCAACCTCTCAGTTTTCCTTCCTCGGACGACCCCTCTTCTTTGGGGGGGACCCTCACTTGCAGGCTGCTGCGGTGCAGGGAGTCTCCGCCAGAGTCCTCCTCCCTCCCTGTGGCGGTGTCAGTTGTTGCAGCACCAGATGTTGTGGGCACACAGGGAGGTGTGGCCATGTTGGTGCTAATCTGGCGGAGGCATGTCAATATGTCCCTATGCACTGCTGTGAGTTCTTGCAATGTGTCCCACTTGGACTCCATGCGAGACATGTGTGTCTCCACACGGGACATGTGGGAGTCCAAGCGGGCATGATGGGCAGCCTGCTGCTGTTGTATGTCCTTGAGGATCCCCACCACCTGTCTGACCTCTCCGGTGCTATCCTGGTACGCATCAGCGATGCATGCCAGTTGTGGGTCATCATGCAGTCCAGACCCCTCTGCAAGCAGCGACCTATGTCTACCACCCCTCCCACCACCCCTGGCGACACGTGCAGGACCTGCGGTGGCATGCACAGGTGACCCGAGGCCCACTTGGGGGTTGTTAGTGGTGTTGTCATCCGTTGCTCCACGGTGGACCTGGGGCCCTGTGCTGTTCTCAGCGGTGGTCCTTGGTCTGTCCGTGTCGGCGGGGGTGGTCTGTATGTTGGCAGTTGTTGGAGGGGTGGGTGCAGGGGGTGGAGATGTTGGTCCAGCTGGTGCTGCATGATGACTCACACCGGAGGTGCCAGGTAGGTCTTCGCCATCCGAGGAGGGCAGAGGCTGTTCCACACCAGTGAGCTCTGTGTCCCCCGGAGCCTGGGACAGGGACTCCTCCTCGCCTGCTGCTGTGTTCCCATCATCGTCACCTGTATTTGGAAGAGACACACATTGTATGTAATGTTTCTACAGGCATCAATGGTTCACGCACCTGACAGTTGTGACTGTACCTCTGGATGCGGGCATGTATATTGCATTGTCCTAAGTTGTCACAGTAAGAGGTTGATATTGGTGTAGCACATTGTCATGCATACCTGGGGCATTTCAATATGAATGTTGAGGTGTGTGCATGGCCAGCATTGGTTGTATTTGGTGGACATCCGGCCATCCTTCTCCACCTGGCCCAGTTATCCCTCCATGAAGCATGCCACCCTTGCAGTGGGTTCAGGTTGACTCTCAGGATGTCATTCAGTGGTGTTGTGCTGTTTGTTGGTGCACAGTTCCCAGCAGGGCCTTGTGCTCCCCACAGCAGTAGCCAGTGTCAGCCATCTTGTCAGTCCTTATCCACTCCCTGTGATGTGAGCTTGGTTCAGAGTGGTGTTGATGGGCCAATTGTGAGGGTGAGCAGTATCTGTGACTCCAACTCCCATCATGCTATTGCCTACACCCCCTTCCCAGCATGCCCGTACTTCCTTCCTTTGGACTCTGCTTCCCTGTGGGGTAGTGTGCCTGTGCTGACAGGAAGGCTGACAGTGTTGTCCTTGCGTTTGTTTGGCTATAAGTCCCAGGTGTGTCCCTGTGCTTCACACAGCATTACCCAGGGTGGTGGTTCTTTGTGGGATCTTCATTTGGTATGTGAGGCATTGCATTCTCCCAGGTGGGTTATGTGGAGTTTGTGTTGAGGGGGTGTGTGAGGTGAGCTGCTTATAACTATGGTCAGTGCTGTGAGTCCTCCTTCCCACCCAGCCAGATATCCCACCATGCAACGTGCTTGCATTGCAGAGAGTGCAAGTTGGCTTGTCAGGATGTCAGGCAGTGGTGTTGTGCTGTTTGTTGGTGCACAGTTCCCAGCAGGGCCTTGTGCTCCCCACAGCAGTAGCCAGTGTCAGCCATCTTGTCAGTCCTTATCCACTCCCTGTGATGTGAGCATGGTTCAGAGTGTTGTTGATGGGCCAATTGTGAGGGTGAGCAGTATCTGTGACTACAACTCCCATCATGCTATTGGCTACACTGACTTCACCAGCATACACAGAATTCCTTCCTTTAAGTGAGCTTCCCTGTGAGGTGGTGTTCTAGTGGTGGCAAAATATCAGGCAGTGTTTGTTGGTTATATTTGTGCCACTGCCTTGCTCTATTTGTTGTTAGGTTTGTACATGTCATGACGCAGTTACATATCACTATGAGATGGCATGTTTTGTGTTTATCTAACTCACATACACATCTTGGGATGATTATCTTTTGGTTGCTGTTGATTTGCTAGGGGTGGATGGTTTGACTGTCCCCTTGACAGTGATGTGTGTGTATTGGCACACAATATTGTGTATATTAGTTGTGTACTCACCAGGCTCTGGGATGTCTCTTAGTCCATATACGCTCACTGGTGGTAGGATGGCCCGCACCTTCTCCTCCCAGGGCCTGAGGTATACTGGTTTTGCAGGAGGGCCACTGCTGGTGTGCTGGCTCAGGAGGTAATCCTTCTTGAGTAGGTCTCTGACCCTCCTGCGCACATCATACCACCTGTTCTGGATGTCTTCCTTTGTGAGCAAACATGGTGATTGTGCGTTCACCCTGTCGACGATCCTCGCCCACATCTTGGTTTTCTGCGACATGGGGGTCTGTTGGACCAATGTGCCAAACAACTGTGGCTCTACCCTCAGGATCTCGTCTACCATGACTTCCAATTCACTATCTAGGAACTTTGGATTCTTCTTTAGGGGCATGGTGATGGGTGGTGGTGATTGATGTGTGTGTGTGTGCAAGTGAGGGTGTGTGTGTGTAGGTTTTGCTGTGTGTGTGTGAGGGTGCTATTTGTTGAGGTGCTAATGGTGTGTGGCTTTTGTGTTGGATGAGCTGTGTGTGTGTCTGTGTTTGCTGTGTGATGGTGTTCTGTGCTGGCAGGTCAGTGGAATTTGCAAAGGATCATGGTAGGGATTTGTGGGCTTTATGTAGGTGGAGTTGGGGGTGTGTCCTTGTTCAATTTTTTTCACCCCCTGTATTTATTGGCTTTGTCATTGCTTGTTTGGCCCCTTTTTTTTGTATTTTTTCATTTGTGATTATTGTGGATGTAGGAGTCGTTCTTCTGACCGAGTAGGACGTTGCAGTTGTCTCGTGCGCGCCTCTCCGAGTCTTTCCCGCTGTGTTTCAGCTCAGTTTCATATGCGACGTACGCGTCGGTCGCGGAGTATTGTGTTTGTTCGGCTGGGTTTTGTATGCGTGTCGGTCGTACGGCTTGGGCTCCGTACGAATCGGTCTGAATTTGCACCCATTGCATCGTACTGCGCGGGTCGGAGTTCGCGGGTACGTTTCGTTCGGGTTATTTCCTGATGCGTGTCGGTCGGTTCGATTCGCGTGGTTTCCCGGCCGGATAGCTTGTTTCCGTCCGGGTCGGTCGTTCGCCTGTGTTCCGTACGAGTCGGTCGTGATTCCCATGCATTTCATCGTACTACCCGGTTCGGACGGCGCCGGTACGTGTCGGTCGGACTAAATTCCAGTACCGAGTCGGTCGGTATTTTTTCCGGCCCGAATCGGAATCAGCCCCTGGGTCTCTAATGTCATAAAATTTGAGGCGCCTCCGCTCCAAAGTACTGTTGCCAAAGAATAATTGTAACGGGCAGCTGTGAGGGGGCCGGAACAGTAGGATATATTCTCTGCGGGGCATATGGAGGCGGGGGTCGGGCATCCAACAATTCTTCCACAAAAGTATCATCTTCCTCCTGAGCCACATATGATTTGTCAATATGTAATCCAAACCTTCTATCTTCACATTCAATACCCTTCCCCTGGTTTTCCCTGTCATATGCTACAGCCTTCTGAGTCAGCGTCTGCATTCTCCCTTTCCGGGCTTCTTTCTCTGCTTTCATTCGTCTCTGCTTAGCTGCTTTTTGCCACGTTCTGACGGAATCAAACATAGACTGCCTACTTCTTTTCTTAAACAACTGTTCTTGTAAATACTCAATCTTTTGTTCATCGAACTTGCCCATCAACGGCCACTGCAATTCGGCATTGTCCCTCGTATATTTGTGCCATAATGAACTAAACATAATAGGGCCAAGGCCATGCTTCACATACATATCAAAATTCGGAGTGCCTTCTGGAGGCGCCGGCTGACTTCCTTCCAATCGAGCATCAGTAGGGCAACGACAGCACAAGGCAAACAATTTTCTGAAACTAGGCATTTTCAAAAGAGAACAAATTCACTATTCTATGAATAGCAAAACAATTGCAATAGTTTTTGTCTCAAAGACGGTCCTTAGACCATACCAAATACAAACCAAAATGGTACCATATCCACAAAGAACCAGAACCAAAACAAACTCACCTGATATATACAGTTCAAAGCGAATCTATTCTCCACTGCCGACTCTTCAGACCAAACAGACAGATCCAAGGGTTTCGCCGTTCAGGACTCCAGTCGGGATGACCACTGGGCGAGGCACCGTATGGCCAGATAGAAGGGGCAGCTACGAATATCAGAAACTCTTCGTGCAGGGATCCCTGATCCGTCCGTCTGCCCCGACGATAGCCTCGACCTCCCCCCCGTCCGCGGAAGGGGAAGGGCCACTCACCCGAAGGAGTCCCTGTTCGGGCGCCAACTGAAGAAAGTGGCCCGGTTCGGGTCACTCGGGTCACTCACGACCACCTCTCTGCCTTCTACCAAATGAAGAGTCGGTCAGACAGTAGAGAATACAAACCAATAATAGTTTATTCAAAGTTCGCTCAGTGCGGAGCCCTGTCTGCCCAGTCAATGAGAGTGCTGCAGAGAGAGTCTGACTTCAGCAAGTATAACAATACATTATGTACATTTCAGAATCAATGAAAACACGCCCACCATGGAATTTTCCAGAGAGACGCAGCTGGACAGTAAATTACAAAGGAGTAAGTTTCGGGCGCACATTATTTATCGATCATGGCCATTCTGCCTGTGCCCGCCACTAGACAAGTGGGAGAAGGCTTACTTCTAAAGGAAAGGTATGCGCTAATAGGAACAGGGCATTCATTTGTGTAGCAGAACTCAGTTCCGAAGAAACATAACCTAGAGAAGGCCGTTTCTCGGAAATGGCAGAGAATTTGTTTCGATCATGATACAAAATGGCGCCAGTACACAAAATGGCGCAGCGAATGCTAACTTACATGAAACAATACGAAAGCATAATTTTTATTCTAACAGGCCCTCCTTTTAGCATGAGCTAAGCAATTGTATATAATAACAAAAGACATATCATTGAATAAAACATGGTAAATTGATTTAGGAGTGTGAGAAGTTGGACTGGTATATGCTGTTCACTAGTTAAAGTGGACACCTTGCACCAGTACAATTCGACTCTTATGGTAGGTAGGTTTAAGACAACCTTTATAGAAAGCTATCCTAGTGGTAGCTGTGGAGAGCAGCCTTCAGGCTACGTCTTGGAGGAATGTAAAGCAGCTTGTTTTACCACACAATCTCCTGAATCACCAAATGAAAAGACACCACACAGGTATATATATCAAATATATATGTATTTATTACTAAACAACTCTCTACTAATCTCTTGTGAGATTAGAAGTCAGGAAAATGTGCACAAATCAACGTTTCACAATAAATTAAGCACAAATATGGCTGGGGCCCTAGGGGCGTACCAGACCATATACTAAAAAAGAGACTTAAGAACAACGACTTGCAAAGGGACAAGGCCCAAGGCCTTCAGAAGTGCTGGGGCCTCACGAAACCACCCAAGGCAGGTAAGTAAAGGACCCACGGGGGACGCGTGCAGTGCGTGAACACAGGCGCGGATCGCCGTAGACTTCAATGGGGCAAGTTGCGGTTGGAAATTAAGAGTTTCAGGGCACTTCGGGAGTAGCTACAAGCAAGTCACTTACAGGGTAAGTAGTTCTAGGGCCAACACCCACAGGAGCACCGTAGTGCTGGAGTTACCTCACCCAGGGAAGCCGGGTGCGTAGGAGTCCTTTGGTGTCTGGTCGCGGCGTCGTTTTCAATGGGAGCCAATGAAGACTTGCTGCTTGTGAAGCCAGAAGAAGTGTCCGGTGGAATCCAAGTCTGGATTCGGAAGAAGGAAGACCTGAAAGCAGAGGGGACAGTGTTCAAAGTCACTGGGCAGTGACCCGGGGCAAGGAAGATGAATGCCCATCGTCGTCGACAGACTCAGGTTGTTCACAGGTGTCTTGACTCTTCGGCCACGAGGTCCAGGAGGTGTCGAGGACAACCAGGAGCTGGATTCCGTGTGCCCCACAAAGTCTGCAGCTGACTGCAGTGTCGGCGACCCGATTGGAGCCAACAAGCCTTGGTAGCAGCAAGTCTCGTGGAAACAGCAAAAAGTCAATGGTGCAGACCAGCAAGGTCTGGGGAACTCACCCAGCGAAGGTAAGTCAGGCCAGGCCTGGAGCAACCAGGGGAGCCCTTTGGTTCTGTAGAAAAATCTTCAGGGGACCCACAAGCCAGCTGGCAAGGGATCGCAAAGATGCCTCAGGAGGATTCCTTCAACAGGGGCCCACGGTCACTTGGGATGGGGTAGGCCTCTGATCTTCGGAGGGATTCCTGCTAGAGGCTGGGAACATACGTGGTCCAAAGCACAGATTCGTAGAACATCGTGAAAGGGTTGCACTTGACAATAGTGCATGGTACCCTGGGACTGCGGTTCCTCGTCACTCGTGGGGTCCACTTGCCTCAGCTTTGCTGGGGACTCACAATGGCCTTGGAGAAGTCAGGAAATCCTCATCTTGGGCTGCAGCGACTTCGGGCTCCGGTGGGAGTGGTGTAGTTTGCGACTGTTGTTTCAGTTTTCAGTGCCTGCCAAGCAGGGGAGTCACTCCTTGACTCCAAGGGAGATTCTTCAGTCTTCCAGAGGTAGTGGAACGTCGAAGGTCCGGGATTCTTCAGTAGAGCATCGTCCAGGGAGACCTAGTTTACAATGGCAAGGGTTCCCTACCTTATACTAAAAGGAAGGGAGGGACTAGCTCTAAGACCCCACCTATGGGAGGGTCAGGGGAGTGGGTGGCTACACCCACTTCCCTTTGTCCAGTTTCACGCCAGAGCAGGGGCAGGTAGCCCCTGAGCCAGTTTGAACTGGTGTATGCACAGAGGAGCCTTCTGCTCCCCCAGTGCAGGACTTCAAAGCACTCTAGGAGTGCACCCACCCAGCCCCAATACACTAAACACTGTCTGGGAGGTGGTCACACCTCCCTGGGACAGGATACCTATTGTTGGGCTTCCTCCACTGCGAGTTTCGGTCATCAGCAGGAGGGCAGCCCAGTGTCTGTGACTGGTGGCATCCATGTTGTGATGCCAGGGCTCTGGAAAGAAGTTACCGGGTAGTCCGGTGTGTACATGTCTCTCCCTCTAGAAGGGTAGAATGCTATCCCCACCGCCAGAACTGGCAGGGGGGGTAGTATTCCAAGATGTTTGACACCAAACACGACATGTTTCCGTGCAGCCATCCCAAAGTTAGCATTTAACGCGGGGTTATAATGCGCTTAAGAGTATATGGTCAGGCTGCACTACAAACAGCATCAGAGAAGGGTCTCCGAATGCTGCAGAGGGGCTCTGCTCATGCAGGGGCACCCTCTCACATAGAAACCAAGCACTCTGCCTTCAGGATTGATAAGGCCTGCCATAGGAGTGACTTATAGGTGTATCTATGTAGTGATATAGGTAGCCTATATCACAGTAAGGGGTGCATGCACCACCTTACCCAGGCTGCAGTAGCAGCCCTGTGGTGTCAGATTTAGTCTGCTTCCCAGGGGTGGCATAATACATGCTTCAGCCCCTGGTAGGCCTGTGAAGTACCTATGCCCTTGGTACCTAAGGTACCATATACTAGGGACTCATAAGGTACCACAGTATCCAATCACTAGTGCACCTAGAGTGCACTCCAAGTCGTTTAGAGAGAACAGAGAGGCTGGGGCCCTGATTGGCAGGGTCCCAGCCAGACTCTAGCCAGAAACCAGTGTAAACATCAGAAAAAAAGTGGGGGCAACATAAGAGGCAGATCCTA